>CM026389.1:34705752-34979484 GCA_014843695.1 Archivesica marissinica | reverse complement strand
AAACCCCGGTCCCTGGTTACAATAAATTTGTTTTCACCCCCCCCCCCCCCCACCGTGTATACGACTAAAGCCCGGGCTCCGGTCCGCTAAAATCTACTAACATCCGATATCTGTCCCATATATGCACAACTAAAACAACGATCTCCGGTCCTAAAATTCCAATTAAAATCCAGTCTGGTTCCCAATGTGCAACAAAAACCCAGTCTCCTATATGTGACCGTAACCGGGTATCCGGTCCACTATTAAGTATTTACAACTCTTGCGAAGGGCGTGGTATGTATAATGATTATTGTAGTCACATATGAGTCGATTGTTTACAACACGATAATTATAAACATACACATGCTGTTTAAAATGTAAACGTTAACAACAACAACAACAACAATTCAGTACCTAGATGATATATTCTGGACACGTTCCCGCAGGCTTGCTGGACCTCAGGACTGCCCCAACCATTGGGATACATCCCTACACCGGCAGCCATTAATAAACCTGAAATAAGAACACTTCTATTTGTAGCATATACACCAAGCAGCTGCATGAACAATAGAAAGTTAATTACATACTGTATATGAACAATGTACAATTACAAAATCATGCCGGATTTGTAGTCCAGTGGTAACACGTTGGACTGGTAATCCAGGGATCGCAGGTTCAATCCCCCGTCTGACCATAATAAAATTAACAGTCTTTCAGATGTGACTTTAAACCGAGGTCTCATGTCGGTGCTGTACACCGTGTATGTAAAAGAACCAGAGGAGACTCTGGAATGGGTCTCAGTCTGTATCATTGCACTGTCCTCCAAACATCTAAAATGACTAATCTCTTCAGGAGGCGTCGCTCATATGGGCAACCGATAGCGACGATAAATAAACGTAAATAAAAAATCATACCGAGAACAAAATAGAACGAAATACGTTAACACAAAATACAAGAATGTAACCAGATGCATGTACATTGTCACGTGATATGGTTTATACACTTACACAAGACCTATCATTATAACCCAATTAACAAGAAATATCACGGTAGGTGATGAATGCGAATCATGAGATCATTAAAAGGCAAGGCATCGCGCTTGTGTAGTTCAATGCGCAATTTCCGGTTCCTTTCGACATTCCCCGCTACAAGGCATATCCGGTGACGACCATAGCCGAAGAAGTTACAGCCCAGACTGAACATATTGACTCGGACGGACGGGCGAACACACATACAGCGTAAAAACTATATGCGTTCCTTCGTGGGCATAGCAAATTATATGGAAATGTTAGAGCTTTATTCATGGTATATATTTATATCCTTATCGCCTTAGGTCAGATGGTGCCGTATTTGTTGAAAAGCAATTACTGCTTGCGCAGATTTCGCATAAGAACATGCGGAAACAATCGTACAAATCAGTTATTGCGGCTAGGGAATGGCAATAATTGTGTTTATCTTGCCAATTATTTCTTGCAGACATTGGCAAGTTGCTTTAATTTCCATACATAGTGTCGACGTAAGTTCATTCTATACAGTTATTGGACGTGTCAGCTGAAGCCCCGCTGGAGCCGTTACGAGTGTGCCCTTATAGGCAAGGCATATAAATTCCACATTACCATCTTCTCTCTCCTTCATGGCGGTGGATTCCGTCAGGAATGAGGTCTCGAGAGTGATTAATATAAGTTGTAAGAACTTGTTTCGCTAAAACAAATGTGTATAAACTAGGTATCGCAAGACAACTCTCCGGTTGTTATTGGTGGAGGAACACCCCGGGTTCGCGCTATGAGCAGTATTTCTGGCACGTACAGAGCACCCCGTGTAGAAATGGGATTCGAACCTAAGCTAAAGCGGTGAGTGGCACGATATTTGAAGTCGACCGTAACCACTCAGTCACGGATGCTGATTTACTTACACGAGCATGTAACATCCGGTGATTACTGATTGCATGTGAATAAGTGAACACAATTATGAGCACCGTATTATATACAATATAAAAACAGTATAATTAGATATTTTGGTATATAATTATGAGCACCGTATTATATACAATATAAAAACAGTATAATTAGATATTTTGGTATATAATTATGAGCACCGTATTATATACAATATAAAAACAGTATAATTAGATATTTTGGTATATAATTATGAGCACCGTATTATATACAATATAAAAACAGTATAATTAGATATTTTGGTATATAATTATGAGCACCGTATTATATACAATATAAAAACAGTATAATTAGATATTTTGGTATATAATTATGAGCACCGTATTATATACAATATAAAAACAGTATAATTAGATATTATGGTATATAATTTTTATTTAATTCTGAATTGTATCCTCTTCCTGAATCTACAGTTACATATATAAAGATTAGGCTTAGACATCCGTGAATTACTTGTTTTAATATAATTTATTTTGTTCTTTCATAACATACAAACATAAATTTCACATGTTAACAAAATACATGGCACTAAATGAATAGGTTGCATATGATGGATAAAAAAAGTTGAAACTTTATTTATTTTACAACGATTGCGAAGCAAGCTCTAACAACTTATATTAATCACTCTCGTTGGCGCGGATGGAAGCGTAAATGTGGTCATTCGTGTGGGAGGAAACCGGAGTACTCGGAGAAAACCCACCTGTCCGATCTGGCGAGCACCGTAGGCCTACCCTCTCACATACTTCCCGGTCCGATGATCGAACCCGGGTTGCATTGGTTAGAAGCGAGTGCGCTAACCACTGCGCTAATCTGACAGCCAAAATTATGATGGATACGTAGTACAGTGGTTGTCTAGTGGTTAACACGCTGGACTGGTAATCCAGGGATCGCAGTTTCAATCCCCCCGTCTGACCCTAATAAATTTAACAGTCTTTCAGATGGGACTTTAAATCGAGGTCTCGTGTCGGTGCTTGATACCGTGCACGTGAAAGAACCAGCGGAGATTCTGGAATGGGTCTCTGTCTGTCGTTACACTATCCTCCAACATTCTAAAATGACTAATCTCTTCAGGAGGCGTCGCTCATATGGGCAACCGGTAGCGCCGATAATTAAAGAGAAAACACACACTTGCCAAACGTGATTATATGATTCACTTGGCATCCTTGTAATTATGCTCGTCTGTTGTGCGTTTGTATGTTCAAACCGAGAAAGAAATATGAAATGACTGTGATTAAGTAGGATACATCATTAGAACAAGGTAGTTGTGTTCCATTCGTGTTATATCCTCCGTCAGATGGGATTATCTTTTTCTGAGAAAACTCAATCAATTCTTGGAAAGTATAAATGAAACTGTTTACAGTCAAACCTGTCTTAGACGGATCTGTAGTCCAGTGGTACACCGTGCACGTAAAAGAACCAGAGGAGATTCTGGAATGGGTCTCTGTCTGTATCATGCACTATCCTCCAACAATCTAAAATGACTAATATCTTCAGGAGGCGTCGCTCATATGGGCAACCGGTAGCGACGATAAATAAACGTAAAACACACACACAAACCTGTCTTAAGCAGTCAGCCAATGGAATCACAGAAATTGGCAACTTAGCACAGGTGGCTGCTTAATAGAGGGTGAATGTATAATAAAACAACATATTGGGAATCTGAAAAATGGCTGCTTAATACAGGTCGGGTGCTTAATGGAGGTAACCACCAACACGCACAGGTTGGATTGCACTTTAAGCTCAGATCAATGTTCTTTAAGGCGAAGTAATTTGTGTGTTTTACGTTTATTTATCGTCGCTACCGGTTGCCTATATGAGCGACGCCTCCTGAAGAGATTACCAGTCCAGCGTGCTACCACTGGACTACAGATCCTCTGATGTTTGGCTAGTTGTATAGGCACATCAACTTATACAATTCTACATTAACCCTAAACCTGCCGAATACATTGGACGCAATGTGTAAACGACATAGATCCAGATCAACCGCGGCGTAATGCCGCGTCTGATCATGATCAATGTTGTTTGCTATTCAGACAAGTGTTTTAGCTCCACTATCCGAAAAACGAACAGTATAGAGCCTGATCGAACGTGCCGTCTGATCTAACTCCATGCTGTTTGCAAACTTTTGCGAGTTTTTTTGTGATTGGAAGGTTAATGGATACAAATATTGTATCATATACATTTACTTGTATTCAGTTTTCAATACAGTCATCACATATTTTATTGTATGTCCACACGTGCAGTACAACCTGGAATGATTCTGATTGGTCGCGGCATGACAGTTTGCTCTTGACACATTCAACATATAGTTTAGTTTTTAATCAATAAAATACTAAATATGCACTAGCGGACTAAAGTGTTTACGCGTATGGTGTCGATTATTTGCGTGGAGTATTTTGATTATCAGGGACTATTTACTACAGCGTACGGATGCACCTTACTGATTGCCTTGAGATGTAATAAGTCTCAAATGTATACTGGCAAAATGACCCCCCCCCCCATTTATGTTGTTGTTACTGTGCTATTATTATGGAAAAGGAAATAGGCTCTCTTTTTAATAGCAAAAATCCCAAATTCGTTTCATAAACTATGGTATTAAATCACCACGAGTGTAAGATCCTATATTTATAAATGGAATGCTTGCGTTTATCAATGAAAAGCATTATATGTACCCAGCGAAATAATGGGGCCGATACGGAACAATCGTATAGTTGTATGCTATATAGGGACAAACAACAATTAAGTGACAAAGGTTGTGTTATTCTAGTTCATTTGGCAGTATTTATCCCGTAAATATATTTGAATAAAGCTACTGTATGTCTGTTTACGCTTCGTGATTCGCGTGAAACGTTTCTCGTTGTTCACATACCAGAAGAAAATGACACTAATACAACACAGACGGATCTGTAGTCCAGTGGTTAACATGCTGGACTGGTAATCCAGGGATCGCAGGTTCGATCCCCCGTCTGACCCTAATAAAATTAACAGTCTTTCAGATGGGACGTTAAACCGATGTCTCGGCACGGTGCTTTACACCGTGCACGTAAAAGAACCAGAGGAGTCTCTCTCTCTCTCTCTCTCTCTCTCTCTCTGTATCATTACACTATCCTCCAAAATCTAAAATGACCAATCTCTTCTTCGCTCATATGGGTAAACGGTAGCGACGATAAATAAACGTAAAATACACACACTAATACGACAGACTGGCGGGTGTCATTCGCTATATCTTCATCTGGCTGTCCGATTAGCGCAGTGGTTAGCGCGCTCGCTTCTCACCACTACAACCCGGGTTCGATCCTCGGACCGGGAAGTATGTGAGATGGTACGGTGGTCGCCAGATCGGACAGATGGGTTTTCTCCGGTTTCCTCCCACACGAATGACCACATTTACGCTTTCATCCGCGCCAACGAGAGTGATTAATATAAGTTGTTAAAACTTGCTTCGCAATCGTTGTAAAATAAATAAAGTTTAAACTTTAAATATCTTCATCGAGTTCACGATTTCAGCATTAGGAATTCACGATTTCAGCATCACGAATTTACGATTTCAGCATCACGAAATCATGATTTCAACATCATCAATTCACGATTTCAACATCACGAATTCACGATTTCAATTTAACGTGAATTCGTGATGTTGAAATCGTATTGTAGTGAGTCAATTTCAATAAAATGTAATGTTTATGAATATTTTGTGTAATATTATATGCCTTGCGTAGGTTCATTCATATAATGTGAAATATACGCCAAAAGTCACCCGATACCATATAGCGGGAAAACATCTCCGGGGGCATGCCCTCTGACCCCCTAGAATGGTTCGTAATCCATAGTTAGGCCTAGCTACGCGCCTGGTAGACATGATGCCATTAAGGAATAGTACTTGCATTGAGCGTTTAATAGCTGTGCTGTATACAGCCTATACGAATTAAAATGCACGTGTGGAAAACCAATTTCATTAATGCACTGCAATTTAGATTTCTATCTTGTAAATATTCCCATTTCAAATTGCATATTGAAACTGGTTGGCATAGTTACCTGAACACATCTGTAGAATTCCCGCTGACCGTGCTACCGTCTGCATGACAACACCCCGGATGCACACACCAAACATGGCCGTGAGTGACACGAGTAAACACATGACACACCCTAATCCAATTGTCAATGTGGCTATTTGCCACGAGGTGCTCGGGATATCTCGGAACGTTGTATATCGGCCGCACTCGAGTATCATCGTAAGTTCTCCATCGGCAGTTATCGCTGGATAGTTACACCTACGGAATATACCGAAATGTACCGGAACTGTTTGCCCAGGTTTTAGACGTGTTTGAATAAACATTTGTCCAGTTATCCAGTATGGCATGAAATATCCAGCACACGACATCACTGAACTGAGGAGAGATGAAAACGCCCAGAAAACACCAACTCCAGATAATCCTGACATTGTCTATGCACTATCGTGAGCTGCTTCAAGGTAAAACTAGTTTACGGTCGAGTATTGTATATTGTCAATGCAACTAGCACACTTTGTACGTGCTTAGTTCACGTGTTTATGGTTGCTTTCAACGACTACGCCAGAATTACTGTACAGCACTTTAAATGCCTCTTCCGAATTAAAATTTAAAAATTCTTCTTGTCTTAGTACAAGTCTTTTCCCTAAATTGTATAATTCAACTCAAATTGATCACCAAGGGTGATAGTAATTCATTTATCCAGTCTGTCATGTCTACTTCGTAGCAGTGGCCACACTGAACACCAGCCTGTATTCCGCCTCTCCGAGACAGAGCTCCCGAGAACATTTAATTTAATTGATGAAACACAGCCAATATTCCACGAGTCCCAGATTCATCTCTCGCTACAGTTGTTTCAAGCAATTCCAATTAACTTCGTGTTTTTTTCCGGCTGGAAATATAAAATTAAACACTTCCTTTCCCCTAACTGCTTCACAGTTGCTCGTGAGATTCCCAATTATTGCCAGTTTCTATATGTTACAGTTCTGCATGTAGATAACTGCACGCTGTATTTACTATATACAGATTTCATAAATTTCAAACGTCTTTATTTATTCATGGAGTTAGTTTTAGCTTATACAAATTTATTTGAGCTCGATTGCGAAACAAGTTATTTCAACTTATATTAATCACTCTCGATACCTCATTCCTGATGGAATCCAATGCCACGAGGGAGAGAGAAGAGGCAACGTGGAATTTAAATGCCTTGCCTAAGGGCACAATCGTAACGGCTCCAGCAGTGCTCGAACTCCGGACCTTTCGCACCTGAAGCGAACGCGCATGTAATTAGCTTATAACCTATAGCTTGTATTCACACTTATATTTACACATATCTAGTTTTCTAAATCTTTCAAATTGTATCGAAATCTCCAGGGAACAGTTTCATCGACATCTATCCATATACATGTATTCCCGAACTCGCTAGCACACACTATATGTCTAGTTTGAATCGTCCTTAGTTTAATCCAATGTTACAGCAAAGATAATGTAATCGACTCATCGACTTACCAAGTGCTTCTCGCGTTTTCATCCAGTTACTGCTAGACGTATTAGTTTCCGATTATGACTGGGAGGCAAAGATTGCATTCGTACAACAGTCAATATGTAGTTTATGCAGCTTCAGCGTATCTCCAATTAAGGAATAAATCACGGGTTAATATACTAGACGACATAGAAAGCGCACACCTACATTATATACTAGAGGACATAGAAAACGCACACCTACATTATATACTAGACGACATAGAAAACGCACACCTACATTATATACTAGAGGACATGGAAAACGCACACCTACATTATATACTAAGAGGACATAGAAAACGCACACCTACATTATATACTAGAGGACATAGAAAACGCACACCTACATTATATACTAGAGGACATAGAACACGCACACCTACATTATATACTAGACGACATAGAAAGCGCACACCTACATTATATACTAG
Organism: Archivesica marissinica; assembly: GCA_014843695.1. Classification (NCBI taxonomy): domain Eukaryota; kingdom Metazoa; phylum Mollusca; class Bivalvia; order Venerida; family Vesicomyidae; genus Archivesica; species Archivesica marissinica. Next base: position 34,971,588 of record CM026389.1, on the reverse strand, counting down.
AGGACATAGAAAACACACACCTACATTATATGATTATTATTACATGAAAACGAAATAAGAAGGATTCCATCAATGATATATCACATCTTTATTACAGAACACAAAGTGAACAACTAAAATATTCCAAAATGTTTAATTTTTCATGTAAAAACACACTTATCCGAAGTGTGCGTTTTCTATGTCCTGTAGTATAGTTTCCACTGGGGTATGAACTACATCGGACGTGGTTACAGTGTTCGGCCTCCATGCTAATTTTATCACGCCCGATGTAGTTCATATCCCGATGGAAACTATTTATTTAGTTTGTACGAATTTAATTTAGCTCGATTGCGAAACAAGAGTTTATAACATTAGATAATTTGCTCTCGAGACGTAATTCTGAAATGTAATCCATCGCCATCAGGGAGAAAGAAGAGGCATGTGGAATTTAAATGCCTTGCTTAAGGACACACTCGTAACGGCTACAGCTGGGCTCGGACTCACGGCCTTTCACACGTGAAGCGAACGTGCTACCACTGCGCTAAAACGACTGCCACGAAGAGATCGGACCATACAGCTGAAAACACTGTAGAGATAGTACCATCCACCTGAAAACAATATATATATCGAACCATCTACATAATGCACAATATAGGACAATCCACATGAAGACAATATAGACCGGCCCATCCACCTGAAAACACGGTATATATCGAACAATCCACGTAAGGCAAGGAGAGATCGCACCAGTCACCTGAAGTCACTATAGAGATCGGACCATCCACATAAGACACTACAGAGATCCCAGCCCAATTCAGACGAGTACAGACATGTGCAGTCCAATGCAGACGAGTACAGTCCAATTCAGACCGGTGTAGATCAGTACAGTCCAATTCAATCCAGTACAGATCAGTTCAGACGAGTACAGTCCAATACAGACCAGTGCAGCCTAGTACAGTCCAATACAGACACGTGCAGCCTAGCACAGACGAGTACAGCCAATTCAGATGAGAACAGCACAGTTCAGACGAGTACAGCCAATTCATATGAGAACAACCCAGTTCAGACAAGTACAGTCCAATACAGACCAGTGCAGCCCATTTCAGACAAGTACAGTCCAAATACAGACCAGTACAGCCCAATACAGACACGTGTAGCCTAGCACAGACGAGTACAGCCAATTTCAGATGAGAACAGCCCAGTTCAGACAAGTACAATACAGACACGTGCAGCTTAGCTCAGACGAGTACAGCCAATTCAGATGAGAACAACCCAGTTCAGACAAGTACAGTCCAATACAGACCAGTGCAGCCCATTTCAGACAAGTACAGTCCAAATACAGACCAGTACAGCCCAATACAGACACGTGCAGCCTAGCACAGACGAGTACAGCCAATTTCAGATGAGAACAGCCCAGTTCAGACACGTACAGTCCAATACAGACTAGTGCGGCCAATTTAATAGCCTGGGAACAGGCGTTGATGTATTTTGCCATTGTCAGTCATATAAATATATTTTAATGCCGAGATCATTAATTGGGCCATACTGAGTTTCTGATAATATCAACAGAAGTAAATTGGTAAAATATTAGACATTTTAGACAAGTACAGTACAAATACAGACCAGAACATCCCAGTTCAGACAAGTACAGTTCAATACAGGCCAGTGCAGCTTAGTTCAGACGAGTACAGCCAATTTCAGATGAGAACAATCCAGTTCAGCCAATTTCAGCCCGCTCATACGAGTACAGCTGAGTTCAGGTCGCTCAGACGAGTACAGCTGAGTTCAGCCCGCTCAGACGAGTACAGCTGAGTTCAGCCCGCTCAGACGAGTACAGCCCGCTCAGACGAGTACAGCCCGCTCAGACGAGAACAACCCACTCAGACGAGTTCAGCCCACTCAGACGAGTACAGCCGAGTACAGCCCGCTCAGACGAGTACAGCCCGCTCAGACGAGAACAACCCACTCAGACGAGTTCAGCCCACTCAGACGAGTACAGCCGAGTACAGCCCGCTCAGACGAGTACAGCCGAGGTCAGCCCGCTCAGACGAGTATAGCCCACTCAGACAAGTACAGCCGAGTTCAGCCCGCTTAGACGAGTACAGCCCACTCAGTCATGTACAGCCGAGTTCAGCCCGCTCAGACGTGTACAGCCGAGTTCAGCCCACTCACACGAGTACAGCCCACTCGGAGAAGTACAGCCGAGTTCAGTCCGCTCAGACGAGTACAGCCGAGTTCAGCCCGCTCAGACGAGTTCAGCCAGCCCAGACGAGTTCAGCCAGCTTAGACGAGTACAGACGAGTTCAGCCCGCCCAGACGCGTACAGCCCGGTTAGACGAGTACAGCCGAGTTCAGCCCGCTCAGACGAGTTCAGCCAGCTTAGACGTGTACAGCCGAGTTCAGCCCGCTCAGACGAGTACAGCCCGCTCAGACGAGTACAGCAGAGTTCAGCCTGCCCAGACGAGTTCAGCCAGCTTAGACGAGTACAGCCGAGTTCAGCCCGGTTAGACGAGTACAGCCGAGTTCAGCCTGCCCAGACCAGTACAGCCGAGTTCAGCCCGGTTAGACGAGTACAGCCGAGTTCAGCCTGCCCAGACCAGTACAGCCGAGTTCAGCCCGCCCAGACGAGTACAGCCGAGTTCAGCCCGCCCAGACGAGTACAGCCCACTCAGACGAGTACAGCCCGCCAATTTCAGCCCGCTCATACGAGTACAGCTGAGTTCAGGTCGCTCAGACGAGTACAGCTGAGTTCAGCCCGCTCAGACGAGTACAGCCCGCTCAGACGAGAACAACCCACTCAGACGAGTTCAGCCCACTCAGACGAGTACAGCCGAGTACAGCCCGCTCAGACGAGTACAGCCCACTCAGACAAGTACAGCCGAGTTCAGCCCGCTTAGACGAGTACAGCCCACTCAGTCATGTACAGCCGAGTTCAGCCCGCTCAGACGTGTACAGCCGAGTTCAGCCCACTCACACGAGTACAGCCCACTCGGAGAAGTACAGCCGAGTTCAGTCCGCTCAGACGAGTTCAGCCCGCTCAGACGAGTTCAGCCAGCCCAGACGAGTTCAGCCAGCTTAGACGAGTTCAGCCCGCCCAGACGCGTACAGCCCGGTTAGACGAGTTCAGCCAGCTTAGACGAGTACAGACGAGTTCAGCCAGCCCAGACGAGTTCAGCCAGCTTAGACGAGTTCAGCCCGCCCAGACGCGTACAGCCCGGTTAGACGAGTACAGCCGAGTTCAGCCCATCTCAGACGAGTTCAGCCAGCTTAGACGAGTACAGCCGAGTTCAGCCCGCTCAGACGAGTTCAGCCAGCTTAGACGTGTACAGCCGAGTTCAGCCCGCTCAGACGAGTACAGCAGAGTTCAACCCGCTCAGATGAGTACAGCAGAGTTCAGCCCGCTCAGACGAGTTCAGCCAGCTTAGACGTGTACAGCAGAGTTCAGCCCGCTCAGACGAGTTCAGCCCGCTCAGACGAGTACAGCCGAGTTCAGCCCGCTCAGACGAGTTCAGCCAGCTTAGACGTGTACAGCAGAGTTCAGCCCGCTCAGACGAGTTCAGCCCGCTCAGACGAGTACAGCCGAGTTCAGCCCGCTCAGACGAGTTCAGCCAGCTTAGACGTGTACAGCCGAGTTCAGCCCGCTCAGACGTGTACAGCAGAGTTCAGCCCGCTTAGACGTGTACAGCCGAGTTCAGCCCGCTCAGACGAGTACAGCCCACTCAGACGAGTACAGCAGAGTTCAACCTGCCCAGACGAGTTCAGCCAGCTTAGACGAGTACAGCCGAGTTCAGCCCGGTTAGACGAGTACAGCCGAGTTCAGCCTGCCCAGACCAGTACAGCCGAGTTCAGCCCGGTTAGACGAGTACAGCCGAGTTCAGCCTGCCCAGACCAGTACAGCCGAGTTCAGCCCGCCCAGACGAGTACAGCCGAGTTCAGCCCGCCCAGACGAGTACAGCCCACTCAGACGAGTACAGCCCGCCCAGACGAGTTCAGCCTGCCCAGACCAGTACAGCCGAGTTCAGCCCGGTTAGACGAGTACAGCCGAGTTCAGCCTGCCCAGACCAGTACAGCCGAGTTCAGCCCGCCCAGACGAGTACAGCCGAGTTCAGCCCGCCCAGACGAGTACAGCCCACTCAGACGAGTACAGCCCGCCCAGACGAGTTCAGCCTGCCCAGACCAGTACAGCCGAGTTCAGCCCGGTTAGACGAGTACAGCCGAGTTCAGCCTGCCCAGACCAGTACAGCCGAGTTCAGCCCGCCCAGACGAGTACAGCCGAGTTCAGCCCGCCCAGACGAGTACAGCCCACTCAGACGAGTACAGCAGAGTACAGCCCGCCCAGACGAGTACAGCCTGCCCAGACCAGTACAGCCGAGTTCAGCCCGCCTAGACCAGTACAGCCGAGTTCAGCCCGCCCAGCAGAGTTCAGCCCGGTTAGACGAGTACAGCCCGCCCAGACGAGTTCAGCCAGCTTAGACGTGTACAGCGAGTTCAGCCCGCTCAGACGAGTACAGCAGAGTTCAGCCCGCCCAGACCAGTACAGCCCGGTTAGACGAGTACAGCCGAGTTCAGAAGAGCTGCCCAGACAAATTATAGATGCACATAAAGAGGAGATAAGCAAGTAAATATTCATTCTATATCCTTGCATTGTCTTTTAACACAACAAGTAGACAGCGATTCCATAATTTTAATGAAGTAATCTCAATTAATAATAGTCATCAATGTGATCAAATGCTTTATAAAATATACATCTAGACTTCTGTGGTATGGACTACTCTGTAAACAAAGATTCTACAGTCAAAATTTGTAGAGGTCACCTCTATTAAGCAGTCAACCTGTACTAAGCAGCCAGTAACCAACCCAGTGTTGTATTTAACCTCTATTAAGCAGCCAGCTGTGCTAAGCAGACAGTTATCATCTCTCCCTTGGATGGCTGCATAAGACAGGTTTGACTGTATATACACACTATGTAACACGACATAACGTATCCTCTTTACAATGAAAAGGTGATACAAGAGAACATGATTGACCTAACTGATGATGTACCAAAGTTGATGGATTTAACTGTTAATGATGTACCAAAGTTGATGGATTTAACTGTTAGTGATGTACCAAAGTTGCTTGATTTAACTGTTAATGATGTACCAAAGTTGATGGATTTAACTGTTAATGATGTACCAAAGTTGCTTGATTTAACTGTTAATGATGTACCAAATTTGATGGATGTAACTGTTAATGATGTACCAAAGTTGATGGATTTAACTGTTAATGATGTACCAAAGTTGGTTGATCTAACTGTTAATGATGTACCAAAGTTGATGGATTTCACTGTTAATGATGTACCAAAGTTGATGGATTTAACTGTTAATGATGTACCAAAGTTGATGGATTTAACTGTTAATGATGTACCAAAGTTGATGGATTTAACTGTTAATGATGTATCAAAGTTGGTTGATTTAACTGTTAGTGATGTACCAAAGTTGGTTGATTTAACTGTTAATGATGTACCAAAGTTGGTTGATTTAACTGTTAATGATGTATCAAAGTTGATGGATTTAACTGTTAATGATGTACCAAAGTTGATGGATTTACAGTTAATGATGTACCAAAGTTGATGGATTTAACTGTTAATGATGTACCAAAGTTGATGGATTTACAGTTAATGATGTACCAAAGTTGGTTGATTTAACTGTTAATGATGTATCAAAGTTGATGGCTTTAACTGTTAATGATGTATCAAAGTTGATGGATTTAACTGTTAATGATGTACCAAAGTTGATGGATTTACAGTTAATGATGTACCAAAGTTGGTTGATTTAACTGTTAATGATGTACCAAAGTTGGTTGATTTAACTGTTAATGATGTACCAAAGTTGATGGATTTAACTGTTAGTGATATTTTCATGACCTTTCTAATATTGTTGATGATATACAATACCGGATATTTCTAATATTGTTGATGATATACAATACCAGATATTTCTAATATTGTTGATGATATACAATACCAGATATTTCTAATATTGTTGATGATATACAATACCGGATATTTCTAATATTACTTTAATCTCACAATACATATGTACAGTCAAACCAGTGTTAGTGGTCACCTCTATTAGGCAAAACACCTGTATTAAGCAGCCAGTTTCCAGATTCCCAATATGTTGTTTTATTATACATTTGACCTCTATTAAGCAGCCACCTGTGCTAAGCAGCCAATTTCTGTGATTCCCTTGGCTGGCTGCTTAAGACAGGTTTGACTGTATACTGTTTTACAATTTTCAAACACTTTTTCATTCTAATCCTTTTCCTATACCCATGTACATTGATGTGTGTATTATAGGAATTGTACAAACTGTATAAAATATGGGAAATAAAACATGCTTCACCCTTTCCTTCATAGAGATTTAGGTTAATATACTATTATATCTCCATACAAACGACAGCCATTTAACCCTTTCCTTCATAGAGATTTAGGTTAATATACTATTATATCTCCATACAAACGACAGCCATTTAACCCTTTCCTTCATAGAGATTTAGGTTAATATACTATTATATCTCCATACAAACGACAGCCATTTAACCCTTTCCTTCATAGATATTTAGGTTAATATACTATTATATCTCCATACAAACGACAGCCATTTAACCCTTTCCTTCATAGAGATTTAGGTTAATATACTATTATATCTCCATACAAACGACAGCCATTTAACCCTTTCCTTCATAGATTTAGGTTAATATACTATTATATCTCCATACAAACGACAGCCATTTAACCCTTTCCTTCATAGAGATTTAGGTTAATATACTATTATATCTTCATACAAACGACAGCCATTTAACCCTTTCCTTCATAGAGATTTAGGTTAATATACTATTATATCTCCATACAAACGACAGCCATTTAACCCTTTCCTTCATAGAGATTTAGGTTAATATACTATTATATCTCCATACAAACGACAGCCATTTAACCCTTTCCTTCATAGAGATTTAGGTTAATATACTATTATAACTCCATACAAACGACAGCCATTTAGCTATCATGCAGTGGATAAGTAGATATTACTGGGACTACATCAGATTCTGTCCTTTATTATGAACATTTGTTTGGCTACTACATTGTCAATATATGTCGTATTGGTAATGGCGTCAATGAGGGAAAAGGTTAAACCTATTTTCATTAAAAAGCTGCAAGCTGTTTATATAAATATAAAAATGTATTCATTCACCCTAAAATACATTTGTATTACGCAAGATGTTTATATAAATATTAGTGATGGCAACGAATAACCAAATATTCGAATATTCGCACCAACGTCCAAATATTCGAATACTGTTACAGTATTCGAATATTCGGAAGATGAAAAAATATATTTGCAAAATTTAAATAAACTCATAAAATCAGATACGTCGTTGTTGTTTTCTTTTCAATATATCATAAAACCTTACAAAGTTACAATACAACAGAAATCGCCCGAGGAGGTGTGAATAAACCATGTTGTGATCGCAACCACGGCAGGTGTTAATTGACACTTGCCATGAAATTGGATAATTACAGTAGGTTCTAAGGTAGGTATTGTTTGAATTTTATTGTTTAATTTATAAACATGTTAATCTATATTACTGATTGAACCAATTCAATATTGCAAACTAATTTGTTTGCAAATTGTTGTTGCTGGGTAAATATCGGGGGGTCTTTCATATGATTTTAAAATTGTTTTGCCGAGAAAATACATTGAAATAATTATTATTGAAAGTTTGCTGCAACATTCACGCCCATATGTATTTAAAAATTTTAATTTACTGCTCAATATTACCCAAAAGTACTATTTAAAGTATGTTTTTTTTTATGGTGTCCTCATTAAACGTTAATGCTTAATTTATGATATATCGTCAAAAACTAGAAATTCAAAATGCCTGCTCAGTCACACGTTTGGAAATACTTCACTCGCTCTGAGAATAAGAAAACAGCTAGGTGTAATTTGTGCAAAATGGACTTAACATATTCGGGTACAACATCAAATCTGAATAACCACTTCTTCGTGTGCTGACAGACGTCACCACATACATGTGCTACGAAATGGATGTGTGTTGTTCGGAAATATTTCCAATTAGTGCATGGGCTTCTGAATGACTGCCTGAGTATTGATAGTGCTGATAGTGGTCTGATAGTGAAAGTGAAGGAGGTCATCAGTGGTGAACTTGTGCGACGATTTCAGCCGTCGTCGCTTGATGCCGCCAAGTCAACACCTATGCTTACGTCTCTACTAGATCCGCGCTACAAACGTCTCCCGTTTATCACCAATGAACAATGTCAGATCGCCGAGGAAACACTGGAAGCCTACGTGGAGGACGTACCATTGAAACTGTCTTCACGTGACACTAGTGGTGACTGTGAGCCTACGCCTAAGCGTAGGAAATTGAACTTTCTAGTGTTTGAGACAAATGAAAAGGAACAGTCTGATGAGTTAAAGAGCTATCTGCTCGAGAAAATGGATCCCCATGTGAAACCCCTTGAGTGGTGGCGGAAAAATGAACTGAAATTCCCCACTGTCGCTCACGTCGCCCGTAGACTACTGTCAGTGCCAGCAACGTCAGTCCCATCCGAACGCATCTTCTCCGCAACTGGTCTACTTATCAACAAGCTAAGGAACAGATTATCCACTTCTCTTGTTGACAACATTATTTTTTTGAACAAGAACAACGTTCAAAAAGGTTGTGACATTGAGTTTTAATGTGCACGCATGGTGAGATCGTACGGTACTACCCGTTGACATTTATGGACATATATATTGTATGTGTGAAATTTAGTACACATTGAAATGTTTCCAAGTAATTGAATTTGAATAAAGTTTAGCATGTTCTTATATAGAATTCTTCATTTATTATATATAGTAGCATAGGTATTAATTTGGTGTACTAACTTAAGTCTCATCGGGAATGGTAGCGTGTACAGTGGACGATAACAATAACTGATTGAGTCGTCGCCAAATTTACAGGAAGAAGATATGACGTAGGGCATAAAACAGAAAGTAGATTAATTGTGAAAATTTATGTGTTTGAGATATTTTGAGTTTTTCACAGAATTATGAAAATCGAATATTCGAATATCTTCCCGACCGAATATTCGAATACCAAAATCGCTATTCGTTGCCATCCCTAATAAATATAAAACTGTATTTCTATAAGATACACTCAGTTATTTACCGCTTGTATCCTATTCTATACACACACACACACACACACACACACACACGTAATACAAGAAAACAAACCACACAACTTATACCTTCAACAAATGGTACCTTCACTGAGAACTACGCTACATGTTTATATACATTTATCGTGTTGTTAGGTCAATGAATGTAGGTGGGATGATGGGATATTCGTTTTGAATGCTCTAAAGGTCGTTGGGCTGGTTGTCCAATTAGCGCAGTGGTTAGTGCACTCGCTTCTTACCAATGCAACCCGGGTTTGATCCTCGGACCGAGAAGTATGTGAGATGGTATGGTTGTCGCCACTTCAGACAGGTGGGTTTCCTCCTGGTAATCCGGTTTCCTCCCACACGAATTACCACATTTATGCTTTCATCCACACACACCAACGAGAGTGAATAATATAAGTTGTTAAAGCTTGTTTCGCAATTGTTGTAAAATAGTAAAGTTTAACGTTAATGGTGGTTGTTTATGTGATAAAGACAATTATTTATATAACATCAATAGCCAAGATAATGGTCGAGTGGTTAAGGTCGCTGTATACCACTGTAATCTATCATCTCTGATTCGGGTTAGAGTCCCGCTCAGACCGTGTCTCATTTATATGAAAAAGTTGGCAGTTTCTTACGGAGGTTGGTGCACCAAGTACTGGTTAACCGCTGGAGCCTGCCCAGGAAAGGTGTTGTTAGGCAAACTGCCCGTTGCTCAAATAGGAAACCGGTAGCGACGTTAAATAAACTTAAATTAAAAAAAGATAATGCAAACCGTTAAAAAGCACCATAAAAACAAACCATACATGCATGAAATAATATGTAAAGTTGATCAAATATTTTTGAATAGGAAGGAATACAATCAACATTTATAATAATGTATGTAAAACAAAAACAAAATCCATAAAAACATGTGAAATCACAGGTAAATAACCAACAGTTAAAAACTATTTTTAGCTTATTATACAATTATGGACTTTCAACGAGGTCAATACATGTTTCTATGGACACAGCAGGGTGATAGCAACTGAGGGCGAAGTCTGAGGTCAATATCACCATGCGATAGAAGAATGTATGGACATTATTGAAAGTCCTTCATGATTACATGTATGTTAGATAACATATACGAACCAACAGACAATTTCTCAAAATAATAATCCTAGACGCCGGGTAACCCCAGAGCTATTTTTAGAAACACCAATAAAATAAAACTGTAGCACTGTTTGTTATAAACATGGTATTCTAAACTCATAACATAAAACTGTAGTAGTGTTTGTTATAAACATGGTATTCTAATCCCATAACATAAAACTGAAGCACTGTTTGTTATAAACATGGTATTCTAATCTCATAACATAAAACTGAAGCACTGTTTGTTATAAACATGGTATTCTAAACTCATAACATAAAACTGTAGATCTGTTTGTTATAAACATGGTATTCTAAACTCATAACATAAAACTGAAGCACTGTTTGTTATAAACATGGTATTCTAAACTCATAACATAAAACTGTAGAACTGTTTGTAGTAGCACTGTTTGTTATAAACATGGTATTCTAAAGCCATAATATAAAACTGTAGCACAAATATCAGCACGAGATTCATAAATAATGATAATTTTCGCCCAACAAAATATAGATGCCCAACAAAATATAGTTCCATAAAATGAGAATTTGAGCGTACAAAGATAGTTCGCCAAATGAGAATTTAAGCTTACAAAGATAGTTCGCCAAATGAGAATTTAAGCTTACAAAGATAGTTCGCCAAATGAGAATTTGAGCTCAAATGTATAAACATCGAAACAATTTAGTGATATAATAATAAAACATCTGGTAATAATCAGACTATGATGAAGGTTGATGATGAAGGTTGATGATGATGAAGGTTGATGATGATGAAGGTTGATGATGATGAAGGTTGATGATGATGAAGGTTGATGATGATGAAGGTTGATGATGATGAAGGTTGATGATGATGAACAATGGCAGCAATGGTTGGGTTAGCTACGTGCAAGCTGTATGCATCAGTAGTGTAATAAGAATTCTCCAGTTTGGGACATTTGGTCTATATTGATGGTTGTTACTGGAGGTGGTTGTTACTGGAGGTGGTTGTTACTGGAGGTGGTTGTTACTGGAGGTGTGTGTTACTGGAGGTGTGTGTTACTGGAGGTGTGACATGTTACTGGAGGTGTGTTACTGGAGGTGTGTGTTACTGGAGGTGTGTGTTACTGGAGGTGTTGTTACTGGAGGTGGTTGTTACTGGAGGTGTGTGTTACTGGAGGTGTGTGTTACTGGAGGTGTGTGTTACTGGAGGTGGTTGTTACTGGAGGTGGTTGTTACTGGAGGTGTGATGTTACTGGAGGTGTGTGTTACTGGAGGTGTGTGTTACTGGAGGTGTTGTTACTGGATGGGTTGTTACTGGAGGTGTGTGTTACTGGAGGTGTGTGTTACTGGAGGTGGTTGTTACTGGAGGTGTGTGTACTGGAGGTGGTTGTTACTGGAGGTGTGTGTTACTGGAGGTGGTTGTTACTGGAGGTGTGTGTTACTGGAGGTGTGTTACTGGAGGTGTGTGTTACTGGAGGTGGTTGTTACTGGAGGTGTGTGTTACTGGAGGTGTGTGTTACTGGAGGTGTGTGTTACTGGAGGTGTGTGTTACTGGAGTGGTTGTTACTGGAGGGGTTGTTACTGGAGGTGTGTGTTACTGGAGGTGGTTGTTACTGGAGGTGGTTGTTACTGGAGGTGTGTGTTACTGGAGGTGTGTGTTACTGGAGGTGTGTGCTACTGGAGGTGTGTGTTACTGGAGGTGGTTGTTACTGGAGTGTGTGTTACTGGAGGTGGTTGTTACTGGAGGTGTTGTTACTGGAGGTGGTGTTACTGGAGGTGTGTTTACTGGAGGTGTGTGTACAACACAAGTTTTACTGGAGGTAACAACAGTGTGTTACTGGAGGTGTTGTTACTGGAGGTGTGTTACATACTGGAGGTGTGTGTTACTGGAGTGTGTGTTACTGGAGGTGGTTGTTACTGGAGGTGTGTGTTACTGGAGGTGTTGTTACTGGACGGTGTGATGTTACTGGAGGTGTGTGTTACTGGAGGTGGTACAACAGTGTTACTGGAGGTGTGTGTTACTGGAGGTGTGTGTTACTGGAGGTGTGTGTTACTGAGGTGGTGTTACTGGAGGTGTGTGTTACTGGACTGGAGGTGGTTGTTACTGGAGGTGTGTGTTACTGGAGGTGTGTGTTACTGGAGTGTTGTTACTGGAGGTGGTTGTTACTGGAGGTGTGTACACCAACAACAGTGTGTGTTACTGGAGGTGTTGTTACTGGAGGTGGTGTTACTGGAGGTGTGTGTACTGGAGGTGGTTGTTACTGGAGGTGTGTGTTACTGGAGGTGTGTGTTACTGGAGGTGTGTGTTACTGGAGGTGGTTGTTACTGGAGGTGTGTTACTGGAGGTGGTTGTTACTGGAGGTGTGTGTTACTGGAGGTGTGTGTTACTGGATGTGTGTTACTGGAGGTGTGTGTTACTGGAGGTGGTACTGGAGGTGTGTGTTACTGGAGGTGGTTGTTACTGGAGGTGTGTTTACTGGAGGTGTGTGTTACTGGAGGTGTTGTTACTGGAGGTGGTACTGGAGGTGTGTGTTACTGGAGGTGGTTGTTACTGGAGGTGTGTGTTACTGGAGGTGTGTTTACTAGTTACTGGAGGTGGTGTTACTGGAGGTGTGTGTTACTGGAGGTGTGTGTTACTGGAGGTGTGTGTTACTGGAGGTGTGTGTTACTGGAGGTGGTTGTTACTGGAGGTGGTTGTTACTGGAGGTGTGTGTTACTGGAGGTGTGTGTTACTGGAGGTGTGTGCTACTGGAGGTGTGTGTTACTGGAGGTGGTTGTTACTGGAGGTGTGTGTTACTGGAGGTGTGTGTTACTGTTACTGGAGGTGGTTGTTACTGGAGGTGGTTGTTCCTGGAGATGTGTGTTACTGGAGGTGTGTGTTACTGGAGATGTGTGTTACTGGAGGTGGTTGTTACTGGAGGTGTGTGTTACTGGAGGTGGTTGTTACTGGAGGTGTGTGTTACTGGAGGTGTGTGTTACTGGAGGTGTGTGTTACTGGAGGTGTGTGTTACTGGAGGTGTGTGTTACTGGAGGTGGTTGTTACTGGAGGTGGTTGTTACTGGAGGTGTGTGTTACTGGAGGTGTGTGTTACTGGAGGTGTGTGTTACTGGAGGTGTGTGTTACTGGACGTGGTTGTTACTGGAGGTTGTGTTACTGGAGGTGTGGTTATGTTACTGGAGGTGGTTGTTACTGGAGGTGGTTGTTACTGGAGATGTGTGTTACTGGAGGTGTGTGTTACTGGAGATGTGTTACTGGAGGTGTGTGTTACTGGAGGTGGTTGTTACTGGAGGTGTGTTACTGGAGGTGGTTGTTACTGGAGGTGTTGTTACTGGAGGTGGTGTTACTGGAGGTGTTGTTACTGGAGGTGTGTGTACTGGAGGTGTTGTTAGTTTACTGGAGGTGTGTGTTGGAGGTGTGTTTACTGAACGGAGGTTGTTACTGGAGGTGTGTTACTGGAGGTGTGTACAGTTACTGGAGGTGTGTGTTACTGGAGTGTGTGTTACTGGAGGTGGTTGTTACTGGAGGTGTGTGTTACTGGAGGTGTTGTTACTGGAGGTGTGGTTGTTACTGGAGGTGTGTGTTACTGGAGGTGTGTGTTACTGGATGTGGTTACTGGAGGTGGTTGTTACTGGAGGTGTGTGTTACTGGAGGTGTGTGTTACTGGAGGTGTGTGTTACTGAGGTGTGTTACTGGAGGTGTGTGTTACTGGAGGTGGTTGTTACTGGAGGTGTGTGTTACTGGAGGTGTGTGTTACTGGAGTGTTGTTACTGGAGGTGGTTGTTACTGGAGGTGTGTTACTGGAGGTGTGTGTTACTGGAGTGTGTGTTACTGGAGGTGTTGTTACTGGAGGTGGTGTTACTGGAGGTGTGTTACTGGAGGTGGTTGTTACTGGAGGTGTGTGTTACTGGAGGTGTGTGTTACTGGAGGTGTGTGTTACTGGAGGTGGTTGTTACTGGAGGTGTGTTACTGGAGGTGGTTGTTACTGGAGGTGTGTGTTACTGGAGGTGTGTGTTACTGGATGTGTGTTACTGGAGGTGTGTGTTACTGGAGGTGGTACTGGAGGTGTGTGTTACTGGAGGTGGTTGTTACTGGAGGTGTGTTTACTGGAGGTGTGTGTTACTGGAGGTGTACAGTGGTACTGGAGGTGTGTGTTACTGGAGTGTTGTTACTGGAGGTGTGTGTTACTGGAGGTGTGTGTTACGGAGTGGTGTTACTGGAGGTGTGTGTTACTGAGTTGTTACTGGAGGTGTGTGTTACTGGAGGTGTGTGTTACTGGAGGTGTGTTACTGGAGGTGTGTGTTACTGGAGGTGTGTGTTACTGGAGGTGTGTGTTACTGGAGGTGTGTGTTACTGGAGGTGTGTGTTACTGGAGGTGTGTGTTACTGGAGGTGTGTGTTACTGGATACTGGAGGGTGTGTGTTACTGGAGGTGTGTGTTACTGGAGGTGTGTGTTACTGGAGGTGTGTGTTACTGGAGGTGTGTGTTACTGGAGGTGGTTGTTACTGGAGGTGTGTGTTACTGGAGGTGGTTGTTACTGGAGGTGTGTGTTACTGGAGGTGTGTGTTACTGGAGGTGGTTGTTACTGGAGGTGGTTGTTACTGGAGGTGGTTGTTAGTGGGAGGTGGTTGTTAGTGGGAGGTGGTTGTTACTGGAGGTGGTTGATAGTGGGAGGTGGTTGATAGTGGGAGGTGGTTGTTAGTGGGAGGTGGTTGTTAGTGGGAGGTGGTTGTTACTGGGGGTGGTTGTTACTGGAGGTGGTTGTTAGTGGGAGGTGGTTGTTACTGGAGATGGTTGTTACTGGAGGTGGTTGTTACTGGAGGTGGTTGATGGTGTTGAGATCTTCCATTGTAGTAGGGAAACATGTCAAAGGAGGTAGATGCTGGAGGAGGTATTTGGGGGCCACCCTAGAACTCTAACTTGTGCTAACTGACGGTGATTGACAGCTAATTATACTTGACCAAAGAGGCAGTAGGGTGGTATATCAGTCAAAAGGGTGGGCAGACTAGTTCTAGTTTATAAAGGTCTGCCTGCACGATGGTACTCGCCCGTTGAGGCTTATAAAAAGAAAATGTCAATAACAAAAAGTTAAAATAAAACATGGCAGCACGCTGGACATAAAGGGTAGGGCTAAATAATGTCAGGGCAGAGCACTGTGTCATCCTGCTCTAGAATGGAGTATGGAATGTAGAGAGGTTACTCTATATAACATCAGATAGCTGGCATCATTTACATCAATATATACCAAGCTTTACACGTCTCATGTTGTATAGGTGATCTCCTGGTCCTAGTCTCGAGCTGTAGCGGCGCTGTCCAGTCAGTCCTTGATCTACATCAATATATACATATATATAAAGCTTTACACGTCTCATGTTGTAAAGGTGATCTCCTCGTCCTGGTCTTGAGCTGTAGCGGCGCTGTCCAGTCGGTCCTGGATCTTCTTCACTATCGGGTATAAGAACAGCAGTACTATGGAGCCGACTATCAACGAACATGTACAAATATACGTCAACACTTCATACGAGCCCAGTTTATCTTTTGTGGCACCTAGAATATAATCAACACAAATTGTATCTCATGTAGCCATATACAGTATACATCCGTTATGTCGAATTCCGTCGGACCGAACAAAATACTGCGACATAACCGAAGTTTGACTTAACGAAATTCTATATAAACGGAGCCCGTTATATGTAAAATGATAGTGTCTGAAACGGGACTTTGATCCGACTTCGAGATAACCGGAGAATTCGACATAACCGACTTTGACATAATGGATGTAGACTGTAAATGTATTTCGAAATCAGCATGTTGCGGCAAGCTTTCTTGCTACATATTTCACAACTTGGTACACATCAGGAGTACAATAGACTGGTGCCATGGCATGGAGATTAAAACATAAAAGTACAAATAATACTTGGGAACCAGTCATTCCAGAATGTTGACCTTGGCATCAACTCAATGATGCAGCATTCATCTTTGTCTCTTTCTAATATATTCCCAATACCTAGCTCTACAATTTATTACATATACAACATTTAATGTAACCAGGTATAAATCATTTCCCAGGTACAACATGATTGTATTTTACCCAGGTATAAAACATTTCCCAGGTACAACATGACTGTATTTTACCCAGGTATAAAACATTTCCCAGGTACAACATGACTGTATTTTACCCAGGTATAAAACATTTCCCAGGTACAACATGATTGTATTATACCCAGGTATAAATCATTTCCCAGGTACAACATGATTGTATTTTACCCAGGTATAAAACATTTCCCAGGTACAACATGATTGTATTTTACCCAGGTATAAAACATTTCCCAGGTACAACATGATTGTATTTTACCCAGGTATAAAACATTTCTCAGGTACAACATGCTTGTAACAGACAGATGTGTAGTCCAGTTGTAACATGCTGGACTGGTAATCCAGGGATCGCAGGTTCGATCTCCTGTTTGACCCTAATAAAATTAACAGTCTTTCAGATGGGACGTTAAACCGAGGTCTTGTGTCGGTGCTTTACACTGTGCGCGTAAAAGACCCAGAGGAGACTCTGGAATGGGTCTCTGTCTGTATCATTGCACTATCCTCCAAAAATCTAAAATGACTAATCTCTTCAGGAGGCGCCGCTCATATGGGCAACCGGTAGCGACGATAAATAAGCGTAAACACACAGACATGATTGTATTTTACCCAGGTATAAAACATTTCCCAGGTACAACAGGTATTTTACCCAGGTATAAAACATTTCCCAGGTACAACAGGTATTTTTACCCAGGTATAAAACATTTCCCAGGTACAACAGGTATTTTACCCAGGTATAAAACATTTCCCAGGTACAACAGGTATTTTACCCAGGTATAAAACATTTCCCAGGTACAACAGGTATTTTTACCTAGGTATAAAACATTTCCCAGGTACAACAGGTATTTTACCCAGGTATAAAACATTTCCCAGGTACAACAGGTATTTTACCCAGGTATAAAACATTTCCCAGGTACAACAGGTATTTTACCCAGGTATAAAACATTTCCCAGGTACAACAGGTATTTTACCCAGGTATAAAACATTTCCCAGGTACAACAGGTATTTTACCCAGGTATAAAACATTTCCCAGGTACAACAGGTATTTTACCCAGGTATAAAACATTTCCCAGGTACAACAGGTATTTTACCCAGGTATAAAACATTTCCCAGGTACAACAGGTATTTTTACCCAGGTATAAAACATTTCCCAGGTACAACAGGTATTTTACCCAGGTATAAATCATTTCCCAGGTACAACAGGTATTTTACCCAGGTATAAAACATTTCCCAGGTACAACAGGTATTTTACCCAGGTATAAAACATTTCCCAGGTACAACAGGTATTTTACCCAGGTATAAAACATTTCCCAGGTACAACAGGTATTTTACCCAGGTATAAAACATTTCCCAGGTACAACAGGTATTTTACCCATGAATGAAAAGTACTCAGAGAAATGCAGAGTAGTGTTACTGTAACTGACAATTCTTAGTCCAATTAGTGGTTACGTACAAATGTGCTGCATATTCCAAGAAGCGGATGATTGGAAATCATGATTTTTCCAATAAATGGTTATTCGGGTTTTAACTCTTCCTCACATATAGATAAAGTGAATCTAGCATCTCCAAGAGTTGCAGATAAGGAAATCCCTCCCGAGGGCTGAAAATGCGTGCAAAGTGAATCTAGCATCTCCAAGAGTTGCAGATAAGGAAATCCCACCCGAGGGCTGGAGATGCGTGCAAAGTGAATCTAGCATCTCCAAGAGTTGCAGATAAGGAAATCCCTCCCGAGGGCTGAAGATGCGCGCAAAGAATGAGGCTTTCCTTATCTGCAACTCTTGGAGGTGCTAGATAAATTTGGACACGGAAATAAACAGAAACTACTGACTTGTTCATGATATCTAATTAGCATAAAGTAGTCCCCTTGTCTACAAGTTACCTAGACAGATTTATCTCACACCCGCAAAATGGGCGGCAAATGCCTGTCTATAGGTGAGAAATACAGTTATATGCTCTGTATCTCTGTATGTTCATCTAAATAATAATAGTTTAGTTAATACAAAGTTATTTTAGCTCGGTTGCGAAACAAGTTTATACAACATTAGTCTAATCGTTCTCATTCCATCGCCATGCAGGAGAGAAGAGGCAATAATAATAGATAATAAAAAAATATATTTTTGGAGGATAATGTAATGATACAGACAGAGAACCATTCCAGGGTCTCCTCTGGTTCTTTTACGTGCATGGTGTACAGCACCGACACGAGACCTCAGTTTAACGGCCCATCTGAAAGACTGTTACTTTTATTAGGGTCAGACGGGGAATTGAACCTGCGATCCCTGGATTACCAGTCCAGCGTGTTACCACTGGACTACAGATCCGTCTTTATAAGACAGGAACCTAATATTCTATTTAGCCTATCTTCTGATAAACGGATTTTTTAAGAGAGGAAATAGTACCGAATACTTCTGACCTGAACGGCTGAAGTTATCATACATGACGTAAGCAGCATTATGACGTCATGATACGTAATCAAACAGTTATCAAATTGTTACCCAATCCTAATTTTATATTCTTAACTCTTTCAACACCAAGTAACTGACATGGACTGGTCCATGATATTCTTAGACCAATAAATGAATAAGAAAATTACATTCGGACCAGTTCATTTATCAAGATGGGTAATTTTGTCTAAAATTAGTAATACTACTTGCAAAAAGTGCAGATCCTGATGAGACAGCTCGTCACGAGCCGGCTCATCTGGATCTACACTTTTTGTAAGCCTATATAGAGCTCTGTGGTGTTGAAAGGGTTAAATTAAGAATCAATATCAACCGTTACCCATTTCATTCTGGATACATTTAAAGGCTTTTGCAAACAACATAGATCCAGATCAGCCGCAGCATGACGCTGCATGACGATCAGGATCTATGTTGTTTGTTACATAGCCAAGTGGCTCAGCAAGATTATCTGAATAGCTAACAGCATACAGGTTGATCAGACGGCACATTCCATGGCGGCTGATCTGGCTCTATGTTCTTTGCAAATACTGTTTGAACGGTATCCAGAATGAAATGGGTTAACAGTTATTATGCAGGAAGGTAGAGTTTAATATATGTTGCTATGGTAAAGTCAATACTAGAAGATAATTGTATACAAAGTTTAAACAATAAACATACCGAGCAGTGGTTGTCCTATTGCAGCTCCTAGGCCCTGTATGAACAGTACAACTCCGAGAACCTTTGGCATCAACTTCAGTCCTACGAGATCTATTAACACTGGTGCGTTGATCGATACATAGCAACCTCCTAGGAAACCATAGCAACCAACAAACACAGCCATAACCCAGTACTGCTGCGCTGAACTAAATCCATATATAGCACATCCACATAGTAACGTAGATATACCCATTAGCTTGTATCGGGCGACATACTGCAGATCACCTGCCACGCCCACGAGGATACGTCCAAAGAGATCACATATGCCAGTTATCGAGACCAAATATGCACTGTCGCGCTTCGAAACACCTTTACTAATAGCCGTTGCTGGCATAAACATAATAAAGTTAAAATGTCCAAAAAACAGCAGAAAACTAACTAGCACAAACAAATTAACAACAAAACTTCTCAATACCCTGAAATCTAACAACCCTGAGAGAAACTGTAAACAGTTGTGTTTTGAAGTGTCACCTTCCTCTTTGTCTATTTCAAATGCCAGAGCATGCAGACTGTCCACACTTCCCATAACAACGCTACCAGTACTTGTAGTGCGGTACCGCACACTGTCTGACAAATGACTACTCGTGTTGTTTGTATTGTAGTCAGAGTTTTTCACAATCTGGTTTGGTTCCCAACTTTCTTTTTGATTAAGTAATTGCTTTTTGACTGGTTTACGACTCTTTGTGTAGAATGAAGTAGGCCTGAACAGTGCCCCACACATGATCACGTTGAGATACAGTCCGCCGATAATAATTAGTGTTCCCTGAAATATATGTATCACAGCATAGACTGGCTTAGTGTTTCCTGAAATATATGTATCATGGCATAGACTAGCTTAGTGTTTCCTGAAATATATGTATCACGGCATAGACTGGCTTAGTGTTTCCTGAAATATATGTATCACGGCATAGACTGGCTTAGTGTTTCCTGAAATATAGGTATCATGGCATAGACTGGTTTAGTGTTTCCTGAAATATATGTATCATGGCATAGACTGGCTTAGTGTTTCCTGAAATATAGGTATCATGGCATAGACTGGTTTAGTGTTTCCTGAAATATATGTATCATGGCATAGACTGGCTTAGTGTTTCCTGAAATATAGGTATCATGGCATAGACTGGTTTAGTGTTTCCTGAAATATATGTATCATGGCATAGACTGGCTTAGTGTTTCCTGAAATATAGGTATCATGGCATAGACTGGTTTAGTGTTTCCTGAAATATATGTATCATGGCATAGACTGGCTTAGTGTTTCCTGAAATATAGGTATCATGGCATAGACTGGTTTAGTGTTTCCTGAAATATATGTATCATGGCATAGACTGGCTTAGTGTTTCCTGAAATATAGGTATCATGGCATAGACTGGCTTAGTGTTTCCTGAAATATATGTATCATGGTATAGACTGGCTTAGAGTTCCCAGAAATATAGGTATCATGGCATAGACTGGTTTAGTCTTCCCAGAAATAATGGTATCATATAGCAGGGCGTTCATTTGACCCGAGCTCCCCCCCGGGTTTTGACGCACGAAAATTGATAAAGACGCATGTTTGACTCTTGGTGAAAATGCCCTGAGAGTCAACTTGACCCGGGGCGTTTATCGGTCATGCGTCATCAAATATTTTCTCAGTGGAGTAATTATCAAAATATGTCTGTCTACGAGGTCGAAGACCGTAATCGTCATATATAAAACGCAGTTATTGTCATCAAAAGTCTGCTGCATTTCGTTATGAACATGATCGTGATTTACGAGGGACTCACAATCGGACAAATCTAGGCAAACTTTACGTAAAATCTTTATCTCAACCAGCCGATCAGAATATAGTATCAACCACGCATAAAGCGCCTTCATCACTTGCGCCGCCCAGGGTTAGGTTCAAAACGCGTGGTTGATGTCATTATTCAGTTGGGTGGTTCAGAAAAAAGGCTTACCCAAACTTTAGTATCAAAGGGAAATAAATCTTTAATAACGTTTCTCTAATACCTGTACGGCTCGGTATTTTTCCGGTAAAAATTAGTTTTTATCAAAAGACAATTATTATTGATTGTCACAATAAACATTACATTACCGTTTGTGTTGTTGCCATCATATGTGCTGCTAATCATGAGAACTGAGAAGTTTAAGTAGGTGTTGACATTATGTGTATTGTCAATGTACAATCGGCATAGATAAAATGGTGTCTAACGATAAGTTGTCTGCTATTTGAGAAGCTTATAGTGGGCCACTGATATAGAAATTATACGCCGGAATCGTTTGATGATGTCGGTGAGTAAAAGTACTTTTGCTATTGTTTGTTACAGATTTCTATGGGGTATTCATTGTGTGTGCACACCACCCATTAATCATTTCATTGTTTCTACAGTATTCCTTCATTTTCTGGAGAATATTCCTAAATCATTCTTAGTTATATTTTCAATCAGATCGGAGATAAAAAAAATTAAAAGAGTATCAGTTTTAGAAATTAAATCTTAAATATGGTTCTGAAAATATGGTTAGTCACTTCGGAATTGGCACACCCAGCAACGTAAGCTGAGTGATAGTGTTAGTGAACCTGGGACACCTAAACGCCATAAAGTAGACTGTGACACTCCTAAGTCTAAAGTGAAAAGAAAATTCAGGTCTGAGTGGCTTAATGAATTTGAGTGGCTGGAAATGAAACAAACTGATGATCAGATTATGTTGTATTGTACTTGGTGTAGAGATGCTAAAAAGAAAAATCCCTTCGCTAACAGTGGTAGCACGAACCTACAAAAATTACATGTACGTAAAGTACCAACATGCATATATTTGACTCTTGAAAATTCCAGCTTGACTTAAAAATTCCTGTTTGACTCTTGAGATTTTGACCTCAAGGGTCATTGACTCTTGAGTTTCAAAGTCTAGTGAACGCCCTGCATATAGACTGGTTTAGAGTTCATTGGTATCGTGCTATAGACTGGATTAGTGATCCCTGTAATATCGATATCATGGTATTGAATGGTTTAGCATTTCCTGAGATATATACTACACTGGACATTGTCCACCCATCGGCAAGATATATCGCTGTAGTTTATGTTCAGTGAGTAGGTATCCAACAGGTAGCATAACAGTGGGGGTAGAGCATACTGTCGAATACATCACAAGAAACAACCCACAAACCCCCAAACCACCAAAAAACAACCAACAAACAACAAACCCAAACACCCCGATAGGGACAACCCATTGGCAAGACCTCGTCTCTTATAGACCTTACCTGTAGGGAGTAGGTATTTAACAGGTAGCGCAACAATGGAGGCATAGCAAACTGTCCAATACTAGCCCCTGATAGGGACAACCCATTGGCAAGACCTCGTCTCTTATAGACCTTACCTGTAGGGAGTAGGTATCTAACAGGTAGCGTAACAATGGAGGCATAGCAAACTGTCCAATACTAGCCCCTGATAGGGACAACCCATTGGCAAGACCTTGTCTCTTATAGACCTTACCTGTAGAGAGTAAGTATCTAACAGGTAGCGTAACAATGGAGGCAGAGCAAACTGTCCAATACTAGCCCCTGATAGGGACAACCCATTGGCAAGACCTCGTCTCTTACTGAAGTACTGCCCAAGTAAGACGAGACCATTTCCAAATAAACAAGCATTGCCAAAACCTGAAATATGAGAAAACATCTATATATAGCTGGTTCTTCTATAGGACAGTCTTTACCAGATCTAGGCTAGTTAAAAATGTCTTTACCAGACCTAGGCTAGTTAAAAATGTCTTTACCAGACCTAGGCTAGTTAAAAATGTAATTAATTGCAATTAATTATGTTTTTTTTAAGTAATTGAATGTAATGTGGCATCCGTCGTCCAGTGGTAGAGCGTCGGATTTGGAATCCATCGGTCCCGGGTTCGATACTCGGTCAAGCCACGTATTTAGTGTCATTGAGGCACCTCACACACATTGCTTAGTACTGGTTAACCACTTAGGTCGGCTAAGCTTGCCCAGGAAAACATGTCTACGTCCCCGTAAGGGGTTTGACATTAATGGAACATACATACAATGTGTAATTGGCGTAATTTTTAATTACATAATATTATAATTTAATTCATTACAATGGGAAAGAGTGGTTAATTGACAATTACTTTTAAATTACACTTTAATTACTCGGGCAGAGGAACACATCTAGACAGATAAATGAGCTTCGTCTGCTCCGATAGAGACAGTTTTTAATTGGCGGGAAAACATTCAGAATGCATATAATATTAACTTGCAGTGTATCTTACCATATAATGCTCCAAATGTAAATATAACC
The DNA here is from genome assembly GCA_014843695.1 of Archivesica marissinica. Classification (NCBI taxonomy): domain Eukaryota; kingdom Metazoa; phylum Mollusca; class Bivalvia; order Venerida; family Vesicomyidae; genus Archivesica; species Archivesica marissinica. The sequence continues at coordinate 34,947,772 of CM026389.1, read as the reverse complement.
CACTCTATACTGAGCAGCAGACCACTCAAAGATAGACCGATAGCCCCAACCAACCCACCAAACATGATCACACGTCTCTGGGTGAAATGTTGCCCGGCAGCCACACACACTGGAGCTGCAACAAATTTGATAAATTCTCACATGAAAAACAGTTACATGTATCTTCAAATGTACGCTTTCCGGCAAGATTCTCAATGGCATGGCAACGAATATTCGCTGGAACGTCCGAATATCCGAATACTATTCCAGTATTCGAATATTCAGGGGGGAAAATTATATTGTCCTCAAAAATGCCACCCGCTCAGTCACATGTTTGGAAATGCTTGAATTGCTCTAAGAATAAGAAAACTGCTAGGTGTAAGTGCATATTGGATTTAACATATTCGGGTATAATATCAATCTGTATAATCGTTTGAAGAAGATGACGAACGCGTAAAACAGTAATTAGGTTAGTCTGGCAATTTTTATATAGAGTTTGAGTGATTTTGAGTTTTTGATCGAATTAATAGTATAATCACTATTCGTTGCCATCCCTACTAAATGCTAACGATTATAATAGCCGTTACAAATATTAATGACCTTGATTTTTGATTGAATGTTTATTATATGCCTTGTGTTTATTCCATTGTTATCTTGTTGCATCATTGTATTATATCTATGTTTATGCTTGTTGTATTTTCACATGGGCCTATCTATAGCTTACTGAATTACTATTTTACCAAATTATCAAAAATATATGCAGAATAGATGGTATTTTAATGAAGTGTTGCCAACATACATCAGTCTTGATAATTATGTGATTAGCACAAGTTACATAGCACGAGTTACATGGCACGAGTATGTGGCGATAAGTCAAAGAGCAGTTTGTGACTTATAAATCTAATAAAACATTCCCGACGAGAAGCGATGTTATATTAGCCTTGACCCTGTTGTATTGCAATCTATACAACATTTACTGAGCAATTGCAATCTATACAACATTTACTGAGCAATTGCAATGTATACAACATTTACGGAGCAATTGCAATATATATACAACACTTACTGAGCAATTGCAATCTATACACCATTTACGGAGCAATTGCAATATATACAACATCTACTGAGCAATTGCAATCTATACATCATTTGCTGAGCAATTGCAATCTATACAACATTTACTGAGCAATTGCAATCTATACACCATTTACTGAGCAATTGCAATATATACAACATTTACTGAGCAGTTGCAATCTACACAACATTTACTGAGCAATTGCAATATATACAACATTTACTGAGCAAATGCAATCTATACAACATTTACTGAGCAATTGCAATATATACAACATTTACTGAGCAAATGCAATCTATACAACATTTACTGAGCAATTGCAATATATACAACATTTACTGAGCAATTGCAATATATACAACATTTACTGAGCAATTGCAATCTATACAACATTTACTGAGCAAATGCAATCTATACAACATTTACTGAGCAATTGCAATATATACACCATTTACTGAGCAAATGCAATCTATACACATTTACTGAGCAAATGCAATCTATACAACATTTACTGAGCAATTGTAATATATAAAACATTTACTGAGCAATTGCAATCTATACAACATTTACTGAGCAAATGCAATATATACAACATTTACTGAGCAATTGCAATCTATACAACATTTACTGAACAAATACAATCTATACAACATTTACTGAGCAATTGCAATCTATACAACATTTACTGAGCAATTGCAATATATACAACATTTACTGAGCAAATGCAATCTATACAACATTTACTGAGCAATTGCAATCTATACAACATTTACTGAGCAATTGCAATCTATACAACATTTACTGAGCAAATGCAATCTATACAACATTTACTGAGCAATTGCAATATATACAACATTTACTGAGCAATTGCAATATATACAACATTTACTGAGCAATTGCAATATATACAACATTTACTGAGCAAATGCAATCTATACAACATTTACTGAGCAAATACAATCTATACAACATTTACTGAACAAATACAATCTAAACAACATTTACTGAGCAATTGCAATATATGCAACATTTACTGAGCAATTGCAATCTATACAACATTTACTGAGCAATTGCAATATATGCAACATTTACTGAGCAATTGCAATCTATGCAACATTTACTGAGCAATTGCAATCTATGCAACATTTACTGAACAATTGCAATCTATGCAACATTTACTGAGCAATTGCAATCTATACAACATTTACTGAACAATTGCAATCTATACAACATTTACTGAGCAATTGCAATATATGCAACATTTACTGAGCAATTGCAATATATGCAACATTTACTGAGCAATTGCAATCTATGCAACATTTACTGAACACTTGCAATCTATGCAACATTTACTGAGCAATTGCAATCTATGCAACATTTACTGAGCAATTGCAATCTATACAACATTTACTGAGCAATTGCAATCTATGCAACATTTACTGAGCAGGGAACTAGTAATATATCAGGGATCATTCTAGAGGGCGATGTGGGCGACTATGATGTGGGCGAAATAGTCGCCCTAGGGACCCTGACTTCGCCCTCTAGAGATATATACATTTTACTTTGCTATATGTCGATTGTTCCTAGCAGGGAACTAGTAATATATATATATATTGTCTCCTCTCTAGGAACAATCGATAAATAAATATAGAGAGGACAATATATATACATTTTACTTTGCTTTAAGCGCAATCTTTGAATCCAGTATTACAGCAATGTACATTGCTATCACTGAATACAAAACAACTTACTGAATAGCTACCATTTTGTTTATAATATTCAGTGATATGTTGAATGATCTTGATTGACTCACTGGTTTGATGAGCTAACGAATTATTCATGTTTATCATTTGGAGAATTGGTAATAAAGGCCCTTAGTTACGGGCAATATTTATGTATAATTTGACAAGAAAAAACTTAGTAGATAAGACAGGCATTTAGCCACGCCTCCTGGATAATTTACTGGGAGTTTTCATAGATCCTGTCAGCTGGCTACCTCTTAACCCTTTCCTTCATAGAGATTTAGGTTACTATACTATTATATCTCCATACAAACAACAGCCATTTAGCTATCATGCAGTGGATAAGTAGTCGCCATATCTATCACACCTCCATAGATATTACTGGGGACTACATGACATTCTGGCCTTTATTATGAACATTGGTTTGGCTACTACATTGTCAATGTATGTCGTATTGGTAATGGCGTCAAGAGGTGCTTCTATGAGGGAAAGGGTTTATGAACATTGGTTTGGCTACTACATTGTCAATGTATGTCGTATTGGTAATGGCGTCAAGAGGTGCTTCTATGAGGGAAAGGGTTTATGAGCATTGGTTTGGCTACTACATTGTCAATGTATGTCGTATTGGTAATGGCGTCAAGAGATGCTTCTATGAGGGAAAGGGTTTATGAGCATTGGTTTGGCTACTACATTGTCAATGTATGTCGTATTGGTAATGGCGTCAAGAGGTGCTTCTATGAGGGAAAGGGTTAAATAATAAACAAGTAGAAGCTAGCACTATGTACATTTGTACAAGTTGAATGGGGCTAATTCCTACTTAGGGAACATAGTGGAGCCTCTGTGGTGAAATGATACGGTGTCCACTTCATAATCAAGTGGTTGTGAGTTCGAACCCCGCCATAGCCACAATGTGGTTGTGAGTTCGAACCCCATGATAGCCACAATGTGGTTGTGAGTTTGAACCCCGCCATAGCCACAATGTGGTTGTGAGTTTGAACACCGCCATAGCCACTATGTGGTTATGAGTTTGAACACCGCCATAGCCACAATGTGGTTGTGAGTTTGAACACCGCCATAGCCACTATGTGGTTGTGAGTTCGAACCCCGCCATAGCCACAATGCGGTTGTGAGTTCGAACCCCGCCATAGCCACAATATGGTTGTGAGTTCGAACCCCACCATAGCCACAATGTGGTTGTGAGTTCGAACCCCACCATAGCCACAATGCGGTTGTGAGTTTGAACACCGCCATAGCCACAATATGGTTGTGTCCTTAGGCAAGACTCTTATATCCACATTGCCACTTCTCTCTCCCTCATGGCAATGGAATGATTCCATCAGGAATGAGGTCTCGAGAGCAAGCAAACAAATGTTATAAGAATTTGTTTTCACAATCTAGCTCAAATATATTTGTATAAGAAAATATACTTGGGGTAATAATCATTTGTATCATGCTAGTAAATATAAATTCTGTTTTCTGGCCAGTAAGACATAGATGAGAGAACAGACGAGACAAGCTACTATCCATACATACCAGCAATAGTGTATACTCCACCGGCCATGCCCATAATCAATGCTGCCATAGCAACAGGAATATCAAAATAGCCGACAAATTCCTCCAGCAGAATTCCAAAAGATTTTGCTATTCCAACCATACAAAACAAGCCTATGAAATAACCTACAATAAAATAAGAAAGTTTAATATTAATTACACCTGTACCATTTATATGGGTCAAACGAAAAGACAATATTTATTACACTATACCATTTATATAGGTCAAAAGAAAAGACAATATTTATTACACTATACCATTTATATAGGTCAAAAGAAAAGACAATATTTATTACACTATACCATTTATGTGGGTCAAAAGAAAAGACAATATTTATTATACTATACCATTTATATGGGTCAAAAGAAGACAATATTTATTACACTATACCATTTATATAGGTCAAAAGAAAAGACAATACCGGTATTTAATATACTATACCATTTATATGGGTCAAAAGAAGACAATATTTATTACACTATACCATTTATATAGGTCAAAAGAAAAGACAATACCGGTATTTAATATACTATACCATTTATATGGGTCAAAAGAAAAGACAATATTTATTACACTATACCATTTATCTAGGTCAAAAGAAAAGACAAAATTATCCTAACAAATATTATTTAGAGAAATATTTCTTTCATGGTTATTCTTTAACCCTTTCAACACCACAGATATCTAAATAGGCTTACAAAAAGTGTAGATCCAGATGAGCAGCCGGCCGGCTGGCTCGTGACGAGCCGTCTCATCAAGATCTGCACCTTTTGCCAGTAATATTATTATTTATTAGACAAAATTGACCCATTTTGATAAATGAACTGGTCCAAGTTTAATAATCTTATTAATTTATTGGTCTAAAAATATCATGCACCACCAGTCCATGTCAGTTACTTGGTGTTGAATGGGTTAATATGACCTACTGACTAGGACATTTGACAGATCGACCGCATTTTGAACAAACTTGGTAGAGTTCAATGCCAGAATTTGACGAAACAAAGTTTCATCAGTATTACCTAGTACCTTTATATTGTTGACCAATACTCAGATGGCTAAGAACCATGGTTTATGAGCTACATTGTGTGTTAACCCATTTGATTCTGGATACCGTTCAAACGGTATCTGCAAAGAACATAGAGCCATATCAGCGCCCACTGAACTTGCCGTCTGATAAGGTTCTATGCTGTTTGCTATTCAGATGATCTTGCTAAGACACTTGGCTATGTAGCAAACAACATAGATCCTGATCAGCATGCAGCATCACGCTGCGGCTGATCTGGATCTATCTTGTTTGAAAAAGCCTTTAAATGTATCCAGAATGAAATGGGTTAAGGGCCACAAAACAGTTTCTAACACAAATGACAAAGGCGCTTTTCAACATTATTCAACCAAAATGTTAACCCCTAAACATGAAACATTGGCCTGACTGTACGCACGGATGCCAGACAGTCAGGGTGATCACCAAATCTCTGAGCAGGAGTTGTATGTATGTTCCTTTAATGTCAAACCTCTCGCGGGGACTTAGACATGTTTTCCTGGGCAGGCTTAGCCGACCTAAGCGATTAACCAGTACTAAGCAATGTGTGTGAGGTGCCTTGCTCAATGACACTACATATGTGGCCTGACCGAGTATTGAACCCGGGACCGTTCGATTCCAAATCCAACGCTCTACCACTGGACCACGGATGTTGCAGACACGGACATTTCTAACACAAATGACATAGGCGCTTTTCAACATTATTGAACCAAAATGTTAACCCCTAAACAACATGAAACATTGGCCTGACTGTACGCACGGATGCCAGACAGTCAGGGTGATCACCAAGTCTCTGAGCAGGTGTTGCAGGCACGGACAGGAAACTCAAGCCGGCTGGATAACCTCCTCACTTGTCATACGTTGACACCCCTAGAGTTATTGAAACATACAGAGAAAATAATGTTGAAATGATTTTTGCCTATCTAAAAAGCTAACAAACATAGCCACTTATGTTTGAATTAAACAAACAATATAATAATTGAAATAAACAGTTTACCAAAGGCTATAACCCACGCCCAGCCTCGATCAACAGGTACCTCTCCATTGTCAGCCATTGTGTGAAATATCCCGCTCAAACGAATCCCGCTTTTCCTTGAAACAGTAAGATTGTCAGCTGAGGTAATTATGGACAGATCTTGGGGTTAAGTGTTTGAGCCTGACTGTAAAATATTGATCACACGGTTTTTTATTTGTTTTCCAATATATTCCAATGTCCATTTATGTCAATTTATACCCCTTGCGGATACCTAGACATGTTTTCTTTGGCAGGTTTAGCCGACCTTAGCGGTTAATCGCTACCAAGCATTGTGAGTGGAGTGCCTTGGTCAAGGACACTACATATGTACTTGGAACGAGTATTGAACCTAGGACCCTCGATTCAAAATCCAATCAACTGGAGCACTGACCCCTCAGCTCTCGTACAATGCTTAGATACAAGTCATGCACCGACAACACTTACTGACAAACACCAGTAGGGATCAGTGGATAGATTGAGAAACTTGTTGGGGTGGTGGGTCGTGCTCTTTAGAGTAATTTGACAATAAAACATGTTAAATGAAAATAAAATCCAATCGAATAATCTATCTATGTACCAAACTATAATGTCATTGTCGCAGGGATTTACACATTGTAGATATTAGAAGGATGAAATGTAAAAGTTAAAAAGCAATACACATGTATAACCCTTAAAATGTCAAATAAATTGGAAAGAAAGTGCAAACAACATACCGTAGATCCAGATCAGCCACGTAACACCGAGTCTGACATGAATCTATATTGTTTGCTAGTCAAGTGTTTAAGCTCCACTGTCCGAAAACAAACAGCATAGAGCCTGATCTGGTTCTATGCTGTTTGCAAAATCAACTTTAGCAGGTAAAAGGATTGCAAAATCATCTTTAAGCATAAGCGGGTTAAAGGACAACAGAAAAATGAAATACAGTGTACATCGGCTATGTTTCGGTTATGTCCAATTCTCCGGTTATCTCGAAGTCGGATCAAAGTCTAGTTTCAGACACTATCATTATACATATAACTGGATCTGTTTATATCGAATTTCGTTATGTCTAACTTCGGTTAAGTCAAAGTATTTTGTTCGGTCCGACGGAATTCGACATAACAGTTGTAGACTGTACATTGGGTTAGAAGTTTAAAATCAGCTAAACAGAACAACTATAGGGGACACAGACATGATAAATACAGCAAACAGCTGGACTGAACTACAGTGAACCCTGTGTTAGCGGTCACCTGTATTAAGCAGCCAACCTGTATTAAGCAGCCAGTTTCAAGATTCCCAATATGTTGTTTTATTATACATTTGATATCTATTAAACAGCCACCTGTGCTAAGCAGCCACTTTTTGTGATTTCCTTGCCATGTTGCTTAAGACAGGTTTAACTGTCTATGTAATATCAGGAAGGAGATTGTTCTAGTAATAGTTGCTATGATTAAACTATAACTTAAGAATGACGGTAGCAGGACGGGAGAGAGCAATTAGGTAATTGTCAATGGGGATAGCAACAAATTCATTATGAATTTTCTACATAAGGGATAATCTATTATCAATAATTATATATTATTGGAGATAAGACGGCTATTTCATTATCCCCACTTTTGAGATCAAATTATTAGCAAATGGAGCATGTCTGTAACACAGAGGTATGTATACATGTATGTTCCATTAATGTCAAACTCCTTGCGGGGACGTAGACATGTTTTCCTGGGCAGGCTTAGCCGATCTAAGTGGTTAACCAGTACTAAGCAATGTGTGTGAGGTGCCTTGCTCAATGACACTACATACGTGGCCTGACTGAGTATCAACCCGGGAACGATCGATTCCAAATCTGACGCTCTACTCTAGGTACGATAGAAGTCAGCCTGAAACTAAATCCACTGTCTATGACAAGCACCTCCTAGTCACACCCAGAGTGTTGGGAGTAATATGTAGATTTAAAGGCTTTATCCAACGGGCTGCTCAGTGATTGACACCTTCAATCTGATCTACGATTGTTTGGATAATGGGTGACCAAACATAGGATACGTATTCCAGGTCTCAACAGTGTGGCATACTTGGTAGAGTGTCGGATTAGTATTTGTAGGGTCCCGTGTTCGATACTCGCCCTATAGTCATAGTGTCCTTGTGCAAGGCACCTCACACACATTGCTTAGTACTGGTGAACAGCTTAGTCCGCTAAGCGTAGTCCGATCAGTGTGCTCATCAAAACATATCTAGGTCCACGCAAGGGGTTTGACATAAATGCAACATATATAGAATCTGGTAAATTAAATATGGTTGTAGTCTATAAACTGTATAACAATTGCAATCAAGTTTCAAGTTCAACAGTTCAACTTCAACAGTGTTCAAGGCACTCGAATATTGAATAATATTTGGCAGAAGTGGAAACACAAGCAGCAACGCGTCCAGTTTACGGGTAAGAATGATTCATAAGATATGCACGATTTTGACGGTCATTATGTACACATTTCACCATAAACAAAACAATCGTATTATTAATAAAATGGAATAAACTATTTCGTTCACCTTTAACAGATTTAGTAAAGTGTGTCTCACACTTCAGTGAATTGCACGCTGCACTCAGTTCACAAGGGAGGTAATAAAATGATTGTTCACGTATACATAAACAACTGGCTTGGGATATATGATCGCGTGAGACACACTCACTCAACGTGAAACTGTTAAAGGTGAATTCCTAATTGTATGTTTGCACTATCGTATCTGTCTCATTCTATCTGTATCGTCATTGATCATGCATTTCAGAGATTATCCTTTAGTTTAGGTTGAGTTCAATTTCGAATTTGAAACAAGTTTTTAAAACAATAGTCTGAATAGATAAATCGTTCTTGAGACCTCATTCCTGAAGTAACTATGCCAAAGTCAGTGTTTGAGCCCACGACTGCCATATCTGCCATTATCTGGAGGCAAACACTTTACTGGCTAGCTATAAAAGATGCTATAGTCATATAGTGTGACGATACGAAAACAAGTTTAAACTTTATTTAATTTTACAACGATTGCGAATCAAGTTTTAACAACTTCTATTAATCACTCTCATTGAAGCGTATATGTGGTCATGGGTATGGGAGGAAACTGGAGTACCCGGAGAAAACCCACTAATCCGATCTGGCAACCACCGTACCATCTCACATACTTAACTCTTTAGACAGTACAACCCTATATACCACTACACATCTAACTCCCAACGACATGAGAAAGAGAGAAGAGGCACTGTGGAAGTACATTGCCTAAGGGGCACAATCATAGGGGTTACAGCTGTACACAATCTCCGGGCCTCTCACACCTGAAACACATTACTACTGCGCTATCACAACTTCCAGTCTTCCACATGTTTTTCATAGTACATGATGGTAACTTAATAAGAAATTAATGAATAGCAGATTAGCAATAAATCACTGTGACCTACTACATGTACCTAGTACCCACAACGGCTATGGAACAGTCTACTGACACTGTGACCTATTACATGTACATAGTACCCACAACGGCTATGGAACAGTCTACTGACACTGTGACCTACTACATGTACCTAGTACCCACAACGGCTATGGAACAGTCTACTGACACTGTGACCTACTACATGTACCTAGTACCCACAACGGCTATGGAACAGTCTACTGACACTGTGACCTACTACATGTACCTAGTACCCACAACGGCTATGGAACAGTCTACTGACACTGTGACCTACTACATGTACCTAGTACCCACAACTGCTATGGAACAGTCTACTGACACTGTGACCTACTACATGTACCTAGTACCCACAACTGCTATGGAACAGTCTACTGACACTGTGACCTACTACATGTACCTAGTACCCACAACTGCTATGGAATAGTCTACTGACACTGTGACCTACTACATGTACCTAGTACCCACAACTGCTATGGAATAGTCTACTGACACTGTGACCTACTACATGTACCTAGTACCCACAACGGCTATGGAACAGTCTACTGACACTGTGACCTACTACATGTACCTAGTACCCACAACTGCTATGGAACAGTCTACTGACACTGTGACCTACTACATGTACCTAGTACCCACAACTGCTATGGAACAGTCTACTGACACTGTGACCTACTACATGTACCTAGTACCCACAACTGCTATGGAATAGTCTACTGACACTGTGACCTACTACATGTACCTAGTACCCACAACTGCTATGGAATAGTCTACTGACACTGTGACCTACTACATGTACCTAGTACCCACAACGGCTATGGAACAGTCTACTGACACTGTGACCTACTACATGTACCTAGTACCCACAACTGCTATGGAACAGTCTACTGACACTGTGACCTACTACATGTACCTAGTACCCACAACTGCTATGGAACAGTCTACTGACACTGTGACCTACTACATGTACCTAATACCCACAACTGCTATGGAACAGTCTACTGACACTCGTACAGTCGACTGTCTAGTCTAAATCTACCAAACTTTATTGGCAATCTGGACATGTTCTCAGGGTTCATTCTAGGTCAGAATGTTTGGGAGAAGTGAGAAAGCACGTGATCGCTTCCTTAAATGGTGTTCTTTAATATACTTCTGCAAAATAGGGTTAAAATGCACAGTACAACCATTAAATACAACATTTGAATAGTAGGAGTGCTTTATAATGGGCCAGTGTCTTACTAGACACAATTTTGTTTGAAAATCGTAAAAATCCGAATTTTTTTTTTTTTAGGGCGAAGTCAGGGTCCCTAGGGCGACAATTTCGCCCACATCGCCCTCTAGAATGATCCCTGGTTCTACTTATAACTGCTGTTAAATTTGTACGTTTAAAATAGTCTACTTTTAATATTATAACCTTGTTAATCCTTTTATCATGTTAACTTTCCACATTTGTGTGGCGTCAGTGGTCCAGTGGTAGAGCGTCAGATTTGGAATCGAACGGTCCCGGGTTTGATACTCGGTCAGGCCCCACTTATGTAGTGTCATTGAGCAAGTCACCTCACACACATTGCTTGGTACTGGTTAACCGCTTGGGTAGGCTAAGCCTGCCTAGGAAAACATGTCTAGTTCCGCGCAAGGGGTTTGACATTAATGGAACATACATATTGTTGTATATAGCACTCTTGACTAACTGACTGTTTATTTTCTTACTGCGCCTGCCAGTTATAATCACTACTGGATGTTTGGTAGCCTGGGTTCCAGTCTGTCGATTTTTCACTTTTTAACTTCTAGCCAAATGGCAGCCTGGGGAAACTGGATTTCCGATCGTAGCACCATCTACTGACACCCACTTATTTGAGGGTGTAGATTTGAAGAACGACAACTCTTCTCTACAAGATAGTATCGCTAAATATAGAAATGGGATTCTATCGGAAATCGTCGAACAGGCACGATTATGCACGATCATTTCCGAATATACACGAATGTTCCCGTAGACACATTTACATATATATAATGTCCCGTGTCTGTGTTATATCGACGAGATGGCGGAAATCGCCGAACAGTCACGATTATAAACGATCATTTCCGAATATACACGAATGTTCCCGTAGACTCATTTACATATAATGTCCCGTTTCTGTGTTATATCGACGAAGATGGCGGATTTTAAATATTACATTTAGATGGTAATGGATCGATTCGGCGTAATTGAACTAAGGGCGACTTAAATATTGAGTAAATATGTCAAATCAGACGCACATTGTACTTTTTAAAATTATTTATCGTTCCGTTGACCCATAAACATTGGCGGCTATAAAGTTTTATCAGCATTGCAGTACCTCGCTTTCATTTCAAGTACGTCATTACTTATGTCACGTGCTAATAGGCCTATTAATGGGATTAATAATTTCACGGGAAACCCCGCCAGTTTCCCCAGGCGTTGATATGTTCAGAAACTCAATAAAGCCCAATTAATAGTCTCGGTGTTAAAATATATTTATTTGACTGACCAGGCAAAATATATCGACGCATGTTCCCAAGCTAGATGTTTGGTAGTACAAAGTTGAAGAAACTATGAGCAGGCTAGTACATGTAAATCTCCAAACATGAGAAACTAATCCCCCCCCCCCCTGGTCAACCTCCATCTGTAAAATAATATCAACATTTTTTTGCAAATTTTATACCACCTGTAATTGCCTATGGCAAAATAATATTATTAGAGACAAATGTACAAGATAACATTTAACATGTATTTGATATATTATTCAATGTGTACATAGTGTGCAAATGTAATATAGTGTTGGTTAGCGCTCTATTCATCATATCGCTCTACAAGGAATTGAAACAGCGTACAGTTACTGCAAATGAGGGTATATATTCTATTTTTTTCTTATTTAACCATATATCTTCTACATGTCTTGTTGCCTTTATTCTCTTACTCTATATCTTCATCTCATCATCTCTATTCTCATTGTGGGGTTAGAACAGCTGATGTAGTAAGCACCATACATGCACGATTTGTTATTGTGACTGTCTCGCTTATTTTCTAAATGAATATTAATATATGTACACTAAATGTAAACGGGTTAGGAGCGAAACTCAAAAGAACACAGATTTTCCAATGGTTGAAAGATAATGATTACAAAATATGCTTTTTACACGAAACACATTCATCTGTTAGCAATTATAAAGAATGGAAAACAGAATGGGGCTCTGATGCTTTTTTTAGTGGAAATAGTAGTAATAGTGAGGGAGTGGGCATATTTTTCAATCCTAAATTGTCATATGATATCTTGAACTACACTATTACTTATACCTGGCAGATTACAGGCAATACATATAAACATAAATAACAGACTCATTCTGAACATATATGGACCAAACAAAGAGAACAGGCCATTCTTTAACAAACTACACGAATTCATATCAAACAACGAAAATTCAAGAATGATAATTGGCGGGGATTTTAAAAAAGGATTGTTTATATATTTTTTTGCATCAGTTTCGTTAAAATTTCCTTCAAAAATATTATTACAGCCAAATCGTTTTAAGTAACTTTAATATAATAATTTCCATTTTCCAGAATTGTTGTTATTTGTAATTCGCCTTACCCAACTGGCTTTTAGTGCCGCAATAAATTGGTTCAGTTCTATCATTTTTAACCCACCCTTTTCGTAGCTTTGGACAATAATTTTTCGGCTGATTTTATCCAGCTTGGAGTCCCAAAGGAAGTCAAACATGATATGTATGATCCGTTTTATATCTGCCGCAGTAGGATTATTTAATACCGTTAAAGGGAACAGCAGTTTTAGAAAGGCGAAGCCTTTTAAGACTGTTATTTTTCCCATTGTTGTCAAATTTCTACGTTTCCATTTATGTCAGCATTGATCAAATTCTTCTATTTTGGGGTCTAAGTTTAATTTATGCACTCTATCTCTATCGTTACAAAAATATTTTCCTAATGTTTTTGCTTTGTCTGATGTCCATTCAAATTTTTTTCCATCACAGTATGTAATATTTGAATCTTTTGTGGAGCCGGCTCTAAAAATCAATGATTTGGAGTAGTTTAATCTTAAGCCTGATATATTTCCGAAGTTATCTAGTGTTGATATTAGTGTCTCCATTGATCGGCTAGAACCATCCATGCAAAAAGTAGCGTCGGCGGCGAACATAGTGTTTTTACTATCTCTTTTATAGAGTTATTTTTCCTGACACTATAAGATAATAATTCAATAGCTATTATAAATAAATATGGAGACAAAGGGCATCCTTGTCTAACCCCTCTACCTATATTGAAGAAGTCTGTTAGATAACCATTGTTTGTCACGCAGCTTGATATATTGAAATAAAATACTTTAGGAATTTAGGAACTTTAATGTCTTAATTATATATTCATGACTAATGCTGTCGAAGGCTTTTTCAGTCTGCGGAAAAAAAGGAGCCCTGCTAATTGTTTTTCATTTAAGTGATTGATTGTTTCATACATAAGTCTTATATTTTCTCCAATGTATCTGCCTTTAATGAATCCAGTTTGCGAAGAGTCAATAATTGTATTCAATGTTGATTTTATACGATTGGTTATTGCTTTTGTTGCTATCTTGTAATCTATGTTAAGTAAGCTAATTGGTCTCCAGTTTGACAGATTTGTTGTATCTTTTCCTTTTTTGGGGATTAAATTGATAATACTTTGTTTCTGTAGTGTTGTTAATTCCCCTTTCTCTAAGGAATGATTAAAAGACTTGACTAAATACGTTTTACATCGTTCCAAAATAGCTTATAGAAATCAGTTGTTATTCCGTCGGATCCTGTGCTTTTGTTATTCTTCGCATACATTTTTCTCTTCATTATTCAATTTATTACTATAGTCATCAGGAAAGAAGTTTATGTCTGATTGTGTAATGTTTATTTTCTTGTAAAGCTTGTGGTAATAATTTTTTTCTTGTAATAAAATTTCATCTTTATCTGTTACATTTTTTCCATTAATATTTAGCTGTGAAATAATCTTTTTTTCGAATTTATTTTTCTCTAAATCCGCAAAAAACTTTGTATTTTTTTCTCCCAGTTAACCTTTGATCTAAAAATAATGCCATCTGTTTTTCTTTCATACATTTCTTCTAATCTTTTTTTATTATTATTAATTTCATTAATCACATATGGATCAGTAGAATTGTCCTTAGCCAATTTGTCAATATTTTATTGCAGCTTAATTTCCTGTGCTTTGTTTTTTTTTGCTAAGCTTACTCTATTTGATAGATTCATTTCTAATTGTTCCTTTGATCAATTCCCATAGAGTGTTTGGATTTGCCTCTTTATTTATTTCCACAATTTCTGATATGTTGTTTTTAATTATGTTCTTGTATTCATTTTGAAGGAGAATTGAATTATTTAATTTATAGTAGCCTGGTCCTCTAGGTTGGTTATTAATATTTATACTTAAATTTACCAATGAGTGGTCTGTTTTTATGCTATTTTTAATTTCACATTTTATTACATTATTGACTATATTATCTGTTACTAAGAAATAATCAAGTCTACATTGAATTCTAGGCGTGGTGTTTGAAATCCATGTAAATCGTTGTTCATTACAATGTTGTATTCTCCATATATCTAATAGGTCATACTTTTCTTTTATATTTGTTAACATGTCTCTATGTATTTTATTTGTGTTCAGTGACCCCCCTTTTTGTCAAGCTCTGGATTTAAAACCACATTAAGAGATATTCTTGATGCATGGAGTAAATTAAACTTTAGTGATAATCCGGAAAACATTTCGAAACAGATTTTATGGAATAAATCAAAATTAAAAGGAAATGGAAACATGTTCTTCTATACAGACTGGAATGAGAGAGGAATACAATTTATTGAACACCTTTATGATTATAGAAGTAAATCCTTCTTAGAGTTTTCCAAATTTAGAATACTATATGATATTAGTAACAATGACTATCTAAAATATTTTAAATTAATTTCAAGCATTCCACAGCAATGGAGAACAAGATTAAAAAATGAAAGAATAAACATAAGCAATATAAATATATCATTAATTGAAAAAATAAAGGCATCAGTAGCATGTAATAAGATGTTATATAATATGTTTCTTAACAGACTAGAAAATATTGAGTACAAGGCTAAGGTGAAATGGGAAAATGAATTTGTGGAGAAAGAAATAAATTGGGGGAAAGTATTTACACACCACTTCCAGAGTACAAACAGCACCAAATTTCGAAACTTTCAATACAAGTTTTTAATGAAAACCGTTGCAACAAACAACATTTTGTATAAATGTAAAATTGTTAATTCAAATTTATGTGATATCTGTGATATGGCTACAGGGTGTGTTCCCACTTTCCCAACCTTTTATTAGTCCTATAGAAATTGAGGTAGGTGTTGGGGGAATGTATTGTTCGGTGTAACAATAGAGTTGAAAGGTGATAATTGGCGAAAAATTGCTATACTGTACTGAAAATTTGTGTTTCTAAATTTGGGAAAGTTGTTCATAAATATAAGTTTCATATTCTTTATTTTGAGTTATAAGCATTAAATCGAAAACATAGATATTTATATGGATAAGACAAACACATGAACATGCATAGCACATAATAGATATAAATCTTGAAATATTTTTATTGTACATATTCACTTTAATTTGACTAAGTGAGAAGCAGCATCAACATACGTCATGATGTCCATGTCGCCAGTTCGCAGTTGGTGCTTCAGTCTGATGAGCATTTGCTCACGGTATACCCGCTTCCTTGGTCGCTGCTTTCCACCGTTGGCGTGCTGATACAGCTTCGCCTCATTAGCAGCCTGCTCTTTCTGGACCAGGTCTATCAATGTATAAATATTAGGATGGCAGTGTCGTAGTTGGTTGTTTATTTTATGGTGCCAACCCTCAACATGATTGGTAGTGCGTGGACCATCATTCTCGTAATGAGTCCAGGAGCGGCGGTCTCCCTCTACCCACTGCTCAGTCACATAGTCCTTAAACTTAGACACCGGCACTGAGTCATTGTCACATTCTTCCAGAGTTTGGAACCACACATCTTCGACAGAGGCTAGGGGGGACAAGTGGCAGTACCGAAGCACGTAGCACAAGTTTCTTCACTTCTTCATTGTCCTTGAAGTCAGCTACAAGACCACAATATTGTACTTTTCTCCACATACACTGTGTGAAGTGAAAGAAACAACCACGGACTTGAACACCAACAAACACGATACTGACAGCACGCCACGCTGCTGTTTCGACGTCCATCATTATCGTTTCTGGGGACAGAGGAATGTTATGTTCACGGGCGAAATTCTGGATGAGTGTGAAGAATCTGGTGTACATTGTCTGTTGTTTATTTGGGAGTAGTCCATACACTAGGGGACACATATACCCGTCGATCATGGCGTGGATGGTGTATAGCTGGTAGAAATATGACGGCGAAGCGTAGAAGGTACCGTCCATATACCAGGTCTCGGCTGTAGACAGCTGGGTCAGGTTGTCAACGGTGGCGAATATGAGCATTCGCGCCACATCACCGTCATTGGCGATTAGGAATGGCTCCCCTGCAAGCGACTCTATCCACTTCCCTTCCAAGTTGACATCCGCCCTTGTCTTTGGCAGAACTGGTCTAGTCTTAGACCGCTGTCTATATAAACTGGATTTGGCTTCGTAGAAAGTGGGTAGATTAGCCACAACCTCTTGGGTGGACTTGTCCCATTCGATCGATCTTGTGTCTGCCAGCATATCGTTATAGATGGAGGGCACCGGCTGTGTTGACCCTCGGACCTGCTTTCGGACACCACTCATGATGTCCGCAGCAACAATTCTGCTGTCATCTCTTGTGTGATTGTGTTCATCAGCGATTTTGGTAGGAAGCTCATTCTTAGTGTTAATTTTAGCATTGCATGCTTTGTTGACACAGTTCCAGTAGCGACACTCCCGTTTTCTGGTTTTCAGGCTGTACATGTAACCATTTAGAACTAGAGTCTGACTTCCTCTGCTATTCTCTATGAACCGTATATTGACTAGCGCATTTGCCATTTTAGAGATTTATGATTACAGATTTTTTTTTTTATATTACGTTTATTTATCGTCGCTACCGGTGGCCCATATGAGCGACGCCTCCTGAAGAGATTAGTTATTTTAGATTTTGGAGGATAGTGCATGATACAGACAGAGACCCATTCCAGAATCTCCTCTGGTTCTTTTACGTGCACGGTGTAAAGCACCGACACGAGACCTCGGGTTAACGTCCCATCTGAAAGACTGTTAATTTTATTATGGTCAGACGGGGGATCGAACCTGCGATCCCTGGATTACCAGTCCAGCTTGTTACCACTGGACTACAGATCCGTCTGTGTTGATTACAGAGGAAACTGACCTTCATTTTATACTATGTTAAAGAATGACTTACAGTTAGTGACCTGTTTTTCTTAGTTTTCAACAGTTAGTTATAAGTAAATTGTTAATTTCATTAATCATTATTGTTGTTCTCAGACTAATTTGCAATCAGTTCATAATTGCTAATTAAAAAATAGTGTTGATATATAATTATGTAATTACCTAGTATGACTGTTATAATCATAAATAAATAATAGATACATATTGTTAATTGTTTGTATCTTTATAGTTCACATTTCAAAATTAAAATATGTCTGCTATTTATTATTATGAACCTTTATCTGAATTATTAATGTTAAACGTACATACTGACAATTTTAATTTATACACAATTAAAGGAACACTTTTCTCCTTAAAGATATGCATATGCACTGGAAACAAAAATAACAAACAAATAGTTTATTCTAGAATAAGTAAGTATTTTCAACAGATGGAACAAGATAAATAACATTGAAATAGTACACTGCAAGTACAAGTTTATGTGTGCCTTTCATTTATTTTTTGAACAGTATAGAAAATACAGGTAAGTTTGAGGGGCGAAGAGATAATTGGGGATAATTAGTATGTGTGAAAATAAAAGGTTGGGAAAGTGGGAACAAACCGGCTACAGAAACCATTAAACATCTATTTTGGGAATGTAGCAAAGTACAACATTTTTGGTCACAATTGAGTACATATTTAAAAGACCGAAATATTAAAAATAAACTAGACTGGTATGTTTTGGACAATACGACTCAGTCTATTTTTAAATTTATGCATTATAATTTATAGCAGGAAAATATTTCATTTACACATGCAAACTAAGGAAAGTGGAGCCTAGATATGTAGACGTTATGCAATACTTAAGCCGAATAACAAATATAGAAAAACAAATAGCTATAAACAATAATAAACTTATAATCATTGGACAAAAATGGAGTGTGTACAGTATTAAGTGAAAATAGAGAGAATTTGTTTATGAATGTACATGTATGGTAATAATACAAAACATATTAAAGTAACCGCTGTTTTTAACTCTCAACTCTCCCCTAGCTGTCTCCTCATGTAGTCCTATATTATAGGCATTTCTAACAGACTAGAAAATATTGAGAATACGGCTAAGGTGAAATGGGAAAATTAATTTGTGGGGAAAGAAATAAATTGGGGAAAAGTATTTACACACCACTTCCAGAGTCCAAACAGCACCAAATTTCGAAACTTTCAATACAAGTTTTTAATGAAAATCGTTGCAATAAACAACTTTTTGTATAAGTGTAAAATTGTTAATTCAAATTCATGTGATTTCTGTGATATGGCTACAGAAACCATTAACCCTTTCAACACCACAGACCTCTAAATAGGCTTTAAAGAAGTGTAGATCCGGATGAGCCAGCTCGAGACGAACCGTCTCGTCAGTATCTACACTTTTTGCCAGTAATATTACTATTTTTGGACAAAAACCCACTTTGATAAATGAACTGGTTTAAATGTAATTTTCTTATTAATTTATTGTTCTAAAAATATCATGCACCAGCCCATGTCAGTTACTTGGTGTTGAATGGGTTAAATATCATGCACCAGTCCATGTCAGTTACTTGGTGTTGAATGGGTTAAAATCATGCACCAGTCCATGTCAGTTACGTGGTGTGGAATGGGTTAATATCATGCACCAGTCCATGTCAGTTACTTGGTGTGGAATGGGTTAAATATCATGCACCAGTCCATGTCAGTTACTTGGTGTTGAATGGGTTAAAATCATGCACCAGTCCATGTCAGTTACGTGGTGTGGAATGGGTTAATATCATGCACCAGTCCATGTCAGTTACTTGGTGTGGAATGGGTTAAACATCTATTTTGGGAATGTAGCAAAGTACATTCTGATGACAAGATGAACATCGGATGACGATAAAATATTGGGTTTTTTCTCAAGTTTATTGTACAATATAAAATTAATGCATGGCTGTAGCAAGGGGTTATTTATTTTGTGAGGCGTACACTATAATGTGAACTGTACATTACTGTCCTTTGTAGTTGGCATGACTGTTTAGGATTTCTATATGGACTGTTGCCTTCTATTTATCTGGGTTAGCCATGCCAGTAAAATGAAAACCCCATACATCCAAGCCAACTTGTAACAACAATAATTCAAAGAAAAGAAATCGGATATAGCCATACTATTTTATTTCTTAAAGAATAAATTCCATTTGCTTGCGCCTACACACAACGAAACACATATGGATACCGTTTGGGACAACGGATTTCTGGGGTTTCTCCACACAGTACCAACACATCTATAACATTTGATATCTGCCATAGCATGCTCTACGCGCACTCTGTATTTTGTGATATATCTATTTAGTTTACGACACTTTCGTTTTTCTCCTAGCTGCTTTCGAGGTATATACGTTCATAACATAATCGCGATTAGGGTAGATTTTTGTCGCCTAAAATAAGTAAATCGTCTGGAAAATGTAAGTCTGGTCCAACCTGTTGCATCAAGCCGTATTGTTGGGCATCGTCAAGATGACCTAGATATCCACTCTCGATGTGTCGATGAACATCAACCACTACCTGTGAGTGCATGCAATGATAGTTACGGTGCCCCGAATAATACCATTATTATGGTTCTATTTCTTGTCGATACATTTGATGGGACGTGCGATCTATAGCAACCACAGCCATAGGCAGTTTGGCCCATGTACCCTCCATAGCCATTCAACCACTGTCGGCCAAACAACAAAATGCGTTAACTTGTCATAAATCAGTGGGATAAGATATCTGATTTCAAGACTCACATTGCCAACACTTACACCAAACATAGTGGCCAACACATGGTATGTTGGATATGTTCTTGCAAACAATAATGTTCTGTTTCTTGCTGACAGCATGTGAACACGACCATGTTCAAGGGAAAGCAAGGTTGTCAACTGACATAAAGTCTCTGGAGTTTCGCCAGTAAACTGATAAATCTGGTACCTGTGTACCGCAGTAAGTGTTTTTGAAGCGTATACCCGCGCTCTCTCCGAGTGCAAGTTGATGATTATCATCAGCCTAGTGATCAGCTCTACAATATGGTGTGTATGGTCAGGTGGGCGTGGCACAAGAGCTGGTAGTCTAACAGTCGTTGCAGTCTCTGTCGGTCCATAATCTGAAATAAATTAACATTGTATGAGCGACATGACATGCATGTGGAACAAGATATGCCTATTAAAATTTCAAAAATGTTTTGGCAGAAAAGCAGTAAGCAGAAAACCACAGGCGCTGGCATTTCTATTAACGCCCGTGACCATCTTTAAAAGGGTCTAGCGGGGTCAAATACTCGTGCATGACCTTGATAACGTGGCCCGTCGTTCTTACAATAGTCCTTGCATATGATCAGTGATGGTGCCACGCCCATATTTGGCAAATACGTGAGTAAACTACGGAAGCGTGAATGTGCCATCGCAACAAGTCTGCAAAAGCACGCTATGGTAGTCTAAAGGATATGTATATAATTTACACATCCCCAATCATGACCACCAGCCCGCGCCAGTACAGGGTGATAACTAGCCTGCGCCAGTACAGGATGATAACCAGCCCGCGCCAGTACAGGATGATAACCAGCCCGCGCCAGTGCAGGATGATAACCAGCCCGCGCCAGTACAGGATGATAACCAGCCCGCGTCAGTACAGGATGATAGCCAGCCAAGAGCAGACGTCCGTGCCCCACGGAGGGCGGGTAACCAGGTCGCCCGTGCTCCTTAGAGAGCGGCTGGTTGTCGTGCTACCGCAGCCGGAGATCGTCGCGACAACATCGCTGCGAATCTAAGTTCTGACGATGAGCAAGTCGAGCCCCCGCGTCGTCGGCGCCGACTTGCGGATCTAATCAACGAATTGTACAATGACTTTATGAGAAACACATTACACTACTACAAGATTATGGATTGGATTAGAATTGAATAAAAAAAAGCGACACCTACTTATTGATTTATATTTTATTTGAAAGAAACCAGTGTTTATTTTGGCTTTGCCTAAACGCTAATTAAATTTATATTTTGAGATAACCCCTACACAGGTGAGTGTGTCCTTAATCCGGTGTACATCTCGTCATCAGACTAGGTTAGAAATGCCTATTACTACTATCTGCTTATATCTTCAATCATTATATCTCTTAAGAAAACGTTCATAATGTTTTTAACTGTACATATACATGGGTAATACAGTTTGAGTTATACTATTGTGTTTGTATGTCTATGAATATGTTAATGATGGAAATAAAACTATTAGAAAAAGTAAATTTTATAGCAATATAAATTATACTCCGGTTTCCTCCCACACGATTGACCACATTTACGTTTTCATCCACGCCAATGAGTGTGATTAACCCTTTCAACCCCAAGTAACTGACATGGACTGGTGCATGCTATTTTTAGACCAATAAATTAATAAGAAAATTACATTTGGACCAGTTCATTTATTAAAATGGGTAATTTTATCTAAAAATAGTAATAATTATTACTGGCAAAAAAGTGCAGATCCTGATGAGCCGGCTCGTTACGAGCCGGCTCATCTGGATCTACACTTTTCATAAGCCTATTTAGAGGCCTGTGGGGTTGAAAGGGTTAATATAAGTTGTTAGAACTTGTTTCATAATCATTGTTAAAGCTTACAATTGTTGTAAAATAAATAAAGCTTAAAAATATATATATACTTATAGCCAGCTAACCTAATGGTTGTGGTAGGTATAATATATACATTATAGTGAAAATCACATGAAATCAATGGAGCAAATCGTGAGAAATTTCAAGCTAGCTATTTATTACCTTGGGAATGAAAACACACACGTTAAACTTCACAAGGATCTTAACGGATTTAAAATATTATTTTAGGATGAGATCAAATAGTTGGTTGTTACTATTTCTATTATATCTTAATAAACACAGCCTATATTATATATATGTAAAAAAGCTGCCAGACAATTAAATGTTGTAAAAAGAATTGGTAAGACTAAGAATATCGATAGACTTGGTAGAATGACCATGGATTTCTCTTTTATTGTGTACAACCAATTGATAGGGAGAAAAACTATATAAGTTTTCTTTCTTTCTAATCCCTTTCAGTCTGCTGTTAAATAATATGTGAAATGTTCATTTTTTGATTACATGTACAAATACTGAAATAAATGTTTAGAACTAAAACTTTCTTCAAATATTCCTTTAAATATTAACCATATTCTTTTTAACATCCAAAACTATTGACTAACTAATACAATAAGTTCTGAAATTCTTTAGCATATACCTAGACTAGATTTCACGTATTTTCATTATTATATATATTATTCTCCTGTATATCAACCAATTGATAGGGAGAAGAACTATATAAGTTTTCTTTCTTTCTAATCCCTTTCAGTCTGCTGTTAAATAATATGTGAAATGTTCATTTCTAGATTACATGCAGGGTTCATTCTAGGTCCGAATTTTTGGGAGAAGTGAGAAAGCGCGTGATCGCTTCCTTAAATGGTGTTCTTTAATATACTTCTGCAAAATAGGGTTAAAATGCACAGTACAACCATTAAATACAACATTTAGTTTATACAAATTTATTTGAGCTCGATTGCGAAACAAGTTATTTCAACTTATATAAATCACTCTCGAGACCTCATTCCTGATGGAATCCATCGCCACGAGGGAGAGAGAAGAGGCAACGTGGAATTTAAATGCCTTGCCTAAGGGCATAATCGTAACGGTTCCAGTGGGGCTCGAACTCCGGACCTTTCGCACCTGAAGCGAACGCGCATCCACTGCGCTATCACGACTTCCAAACAATACAACATTTGAATAGAAGGAGTGCTTTATAATGGGCCAGTGTATCTTACTAGACACAATTTTGTTTGAAAATCGTAAAAACCCTTCAGCGGGCGAAGTCAGGGTCCTAGGGCAACAATATCGCCCACATCGCCCTTCTAGAATGATCCCTGACATGTACAAATACTGAAATAAATAATGTTTAAACTAAATGATGAATTCCATGGAATTACAGAACACGGGAAGACATAGTATGAAAGGAGTTTGTGTCAGCAGGCAAAGGGTTATTTTAGGATTATTTTTTTGGTTTTGGGATACGTTTATTTATCCCCCCCCCTAATGGTTTATTGGGGCGATGCTTCCAGAAGTATATTAGTGATTTTATTTTTTTGGAGGATAGTGCAAGAGGATAGTGCAAGCAACATATGGTACAATTCCAGCAGCATCCCTGATTATTTTGAATGCCCGGGAGTGTAGCACCGATACAAGACCTTGGTTTATAAATCATAATGCAAATGTACTTCCATCTGAAACACTGTTAGCGCGATGCGCTCTCTTCTTAAGTTCTCACCATGGCAACCCGGATCCTCGGACCTGGAAGTATGTGAGATGGTGCGGCGGTCGCCAGATCGGACAGTTGGGTTTTTCTCCGGGTTCTACGGTTTCCTCCCACACGATTGACCACATTTACGTATTTCATTTACGCGTGATTAATATTAGTTGTTGAAACTTGTTTCGCAATCATTGTAAAATAAATAAAGTTCAAACTAATGTAGCTTCTTATCATAGTTGTATTCTGGATTGACATCCTTCAAGTTAGAAGTTACCTCAAAATGTTGAATACATGTGCAGCTAGTTCTTTGCATAAGTGCAGCTAGTTCTTTACGTAAGTGCAGCTAGTTCTTTACATAAGTGCAGCTAGTTCTTTACATAAGTGCAGCTAGTTCTTTACATAAGTGCAGCTAGTTCTTTACATACATGCAGCTAGTTCTGTACATAAGTGCAGCTAGTTCTTTACATAAGTGCAGCTAGTTCTTTACATACATGCAGCTAGTTCTGTACATAAGTGCAGCTAGTTCTTTACATAAGTGCAGTTAGTTCTTTACATAAGTGCAGCTAGTTCTTTACATGAATGCAGCTAGTTCTTTACATAAGTGCAGCTAGTTCTTTACATAAGTGCAGTTAGTTCTTTACATAAGTGCAGCTAGTTCTTTACATAAGTGCAGCTAGTTCTTTACATGAATGCAGCTAGTTCTTTACATAAGTGCAGCTAGTTTTTTACATAAGTGCAGCTAGTTCTTTACATAAGTGCAGCTAGTTCTTTACATACATGCAGATAGTTCTTTACATAAGTGCAGCTAGTTCTTTACATACATGCAGCTAGTTCTGTACATAAGTGCAGCTAGTTCTTTACATAAGTGCAGTTAGTTCTTTACATAAGTGCAGCTAGTTCACAAACACACACAAACACACACATCTTTACATGAATGCAGCTAGTTCTTTACATAAGTGCAGCTAGTTCTTTACATACGTGCAGCTAGTTCTTTACACAAGTGCAGCTAGCACAAACACACACAAACACACAAACACACACACAAACAAGTTCTTTACACACATGCAGCTAGTTCTTACATAGTACAGCTAGTTCTTTACATAAGTGCAGCTAGTTCTTTACATACGTGCAGCTAGTTCTTTCATAATGCAGCTAGTTCTTTACATAATGCAGCTAGTTCTTTACATAATGCAGCTAGTTCTTTACATAAGAGCTAATTCTTTACATAAGTGCAGCTAGTTCTTTACATGAATGCAGCTAGTTCTTTACATAAGTGCAGCTAGTTTTTTACATAAGTGCAGCTAGTTCTTTACATAAGTGCAGCTAGTTCTTTACATACATGCAGATAGTTCTTTACATAAGTGCAGCTAGTTCTTTACATACATGCAGCTAGTTCTGTACATAAGTGCAGCTAGTTCTTTACATAAGTGCAGTTAGTTCTTTACATAAGTGCAGCTAGTTCTTTACATAAGTGCAGCTAGTTCTTTACATGAATGCAGCTAGTTCTTTACATCTTTACATGAATGCAGCTAGTTCTTTACATAAGTGCAGCTAGTTCTTTACATACGTGCAGCTAGTTCTTTACACAAGTGCAGCTAGTTCTTTACATATATGCAGCTAGTTCTTTACATAAGTGCAGCTAGTTCTTTATATACATGCAGCTAGTTCTTTACATAAGTGCAGTTAGTTCTTTACACACATGCAGCTAGTTCTTTACATATGTACAGCTAGTTCTTTACATAAGTGCAGCTAGTTCTTTACATACGTGCAGCTAGTTCTTTTCATAAGTGCAGCTAGTTCTTTACATATACATACATGCAGCTAGTTCTTTACATACATACATGCAGCTAGTTCTTTACATAAGAGCTAATTCTTTACATAAGTGCAGCTAGTTCTTTACATAAGTGCAGTTAGTTCTTTACACACATGCAGCTAGTTCTTTACATATGTACAGCTAGTTCTTTACATAAGTGCAGCTAGTTCTTTACATATACATACATGCAGCTAGTTCTTTACATACATACATACATGCAGCTAGTTCTTTACATAAGTGCAGCTAGTTCTTTACATACATGCAGCTAGTTCTTTACATAAGTGCAGCTAGTTCTTTACATACATGCAGCTAGTTCTTTACATTAGTGCAGCTAGTTCTTTATATACATGCAGCTAGTTCTTTACATACATGCAGCTAGTTCTTTACATACATACATGCAGCTAGTTCTTTACATAAGTGCAGCTAGTTCTTTACATACATGCAGTTAGTTCTTTACATAAGTGCAGCTAATTCTTTACATACATGCAGCTAGTTCTTTACATACATGCAGCTAGTTCTTTACATACATGCAGCTAGTTCTTTACATAAGTGCAGCTAGTTCTTTACATAAGTGCAGCTAGTTCTTTATATACATGCAGTTAGTTCTTTACACACATGCAGCTAGTTCTTTACATAAGTGCAGCTAGTTCTTTACATACATGCAGCTAGTTCTTTACATACGTGCAGCTAGTTCTTTACATACATGCAGCTAGTTCTTTACATACATACATGCAGCTAGTTCTTTACATAAGTGCAGCTAGTTCTTTACATAAGTGCAGCTAGTTCTTTACATACATGCAGCTAGTTCTTTACATAAGTGCAACTAGTTCTTTACAGACATGCAGTTAGTTCTTTACATAAGTGCAGCTAGTTCTTTACATACATGCAGCTAGTTCTTTACATAAGTGCAGCTAGGTCTTTATATACATACATGCAGCTAGTTCTTTCCATAAGTGCAGCTAGTTCTTTACATAAGTGCAGCTAGTTCTTTACATATATGCAGCTAGTTCTTAACATAGGTGCAGCTAGTTCTTTATATACATGCAGCTAGTTCTTTACATAAGTGCAGTTAGTTCTTTACACACATGCAGCTAGTTCTTTACATATGTATAGCTAGTTCTTTACATAAGTGCAGCTAGTTCTTTACATACGTGCAGCTAGTTCTTTACATAAGTGCAGCTAGTTCTTTACATATACATAAGTGCAGCTAGTTCTTTACATACATGCAGCTAGTTCTTTACATAAGTGCAGCTAGTTCTTTACATACATGCAGTTAATTCTTTACATACATGCAGTTAGTTCTTTACATAAGTGCAGCTAGTTCTTTACATTAGTGCAGCTAGTTCTTTACATACGTGCAGCTAGTTCTTTACATACATACATGCAGCTAGTTCTTTACATAAGTGCAGCTAGTTCTTTACATACATGCAGCTAGTTCTTTGCATAAGTGCAGCTAGTTCTTTACATACATGCAGTTAGTTCTTTACATAAGTGCAGCTAGTTCTTTACATACATGCAGTTAGTTCTTTACATACATGCAGTTAGTTCTTTACATAAGTGCAGCTAGTTCTTTACATACATGCAGTTAGTTCTTTACATACATGCAGCTAGTTCTTTACATAAGTGCAGCTAGTTCTTTACATATGTGCAGCTAGTTCTTTACATACATGCAGCTAGTTCTTTACATAAGTGCAGCTAGTTCTTTACATACATGCAGCTAGTTCTTTACATGACCTTGTCTCTTTCAAGACTGCAAAATATAATTTTAGGTACTCCACTGTTTAGTACTCCTCAACTAAGAAATTCTTTGCCATAATCGGCAGTCAAGCTGTGGAACAGAATGAACCCGAATGTCGCTGATCAGCATGTGCTTGGTAGGGAGAGCTAACATATTGGGTGGTGGGAAGGAATGCAGGCTGTATTGTAAGCATGTTCTGCTTTGTTTCAATCTGTTATTCC
Organism: Archivesica marissinica; assembly: GCA_014843695.1. Classification (NCBI taxonomy): domain Eukaryota; kingdom Metazoa; phylum Mollusca; class Bivalvia; order Venerida; family Vesicomyidae; genus Archivesica; species Archivesica marissinica. Next base: position 34,919,462 of record CM026389.1, on the reverse strand, counting down.
TGCAATTTGCGCTTATTTCATTATATTCATTAGTTTATATCGGGCCGCCTCCGTGGTCGAGTGGTTAAGGTTGCTGACTTGTATACCACTGTAACCTATCATCACTGATGGTCACGGGTTCGAGCCCCGCTCAGGCCGTGTCTCATTTATATGAAAGTTGGCAGTTTCTTACGGAGGTTGGTGCACCCAAGTACTGGTTAACTGCTGGAGCCTGCTCAGGAAAGGTGTTGTTAATTAAACTGCCAGCCGGGGATATAGCCCAAAATGGTGCTGATGCAGGCGTAAAACCCGAAATATAACATAACATATATCATTAGTTTATACAAATTTAGTTTAGCTTGATTGTGAAACAAGTTCTTACGATTTATATTAATCACTATCGAGACCTTGTTCCTGATGGAATCGATCGCCACGAGGGGAGAGAGAAGAGGCAACGTGGAACTTAAATGCCTATTGTTATATTCATTCAGTAGTAGGTGAGAGCTTGTGGAATTAATTAGTGTTTTTTTGTGTGAGGAAGTTGCTGATCAGTTCATAACATCTGATTCGCGGTGATACTGCAGGGATCATTTTAGAGGCGATGTGGAACGAAATAGTCGCCCTAGGACTTCACCCTCTGTGGGCCCCACTTCTACCTAAAAAAGATTATGTTTTTTTTATTACTATTTTCATACAAAACTTTGGCCAGTAAGATACACATTATAAAGCATTCCTTCTATAAAAATGTTGTATTTAATGGTCATACTGTGCATTTTAACCATGTTTTGTTATAATTTATTAAATAACACCATTTAAGGAAGCGATCATGTGCTTTCTCACTTCTCCCAACCTAGAATGGCCCTGTTGACAGATACATGTATGTAAATTGATTTCAAAAATTCTTATTAGTCACCCTATGAGCTTCTTGTCCTTTCTCATGTGTGTTTTACGTTTATTTATCGTAGCTACCAGTTATCCATATGAATGACGCCTCCTGAAGAAATTAGTCATTTTAGATTTTTGGAGGGTAGTGCAATGATACAGACAGAGACCCATTCCAGAGTCACCTCTTGTTCTTTTACGTGGCCGGCGTAAAGCACCGACACAAGACCTCTGTTTTAAGTCCCATCTGAAAGACTGTTAATTTTATTAGGGTCAGGTGGGGGATCAAACCTGAGATCCCAGGATTACCAGTCCAACATGTTACCACTGGACTACAGATCCTATTTTCGCAACGTCTTAGTTGATCACTTTTGTGACAATTTTTAGATTTGGCTCATGATCAGTGGTAACACGTTCATTTCAAAGGCCCAGAGTTCGCACCCAGCTGTTGTCTGTTGTCATTACGATTACGTCCTTGTAGCTTAGGCAAGCCACTTAAATTCCACATTGCCTCTTCTCACTCGCTCTGGCATGGTGATGATTACCACCAGGAACGATTGAAGAACTTGTTTCACAATCAATAAAGTTAGTTGATGGTGTTTACCGTGACAGTAATTGTGTGACTTTCATTCGGCAAATATCCAAATACTATTCTAGTATTCGAATAATCGGGGAAAATAATTATATTGTCCTCAAAAATGCCACCCGCTCAGTCACACATTTGTAAATGCTTGAATCGCTCTGAGAATAAGAAAACTGCTAGGCAAATCTAATCTATGCAAATTGAATTGATCATATTCGGGTACAATATCAATCTGAATAATCATTTGAAGAAGATGATGTTTACGCGTAAAACATAAATTAGGTTAGTTTGGCAATTTTTATACGAGTTTGAGTGATTTTGAGCTTTATCTATCGAATATTCGAATACCTTCCCGACCGAATATTCGAATAGTATAATTGCTATTCGTTGCCATCCCTACATAACAATGAATATTCAATATACATGTGTACATCACAGTGGCGTGTAATCTTATTTTAACATACCACTGTGTATTCAACATGGATTGGATTATTGTATTTCATTTCACTTGACTTCTTTTAATTCCTACATGTAAATTATGTAATACATGTGCTTCTTGGGTTTACTTACTGCATGTATATTACATTACAATTTGCTAACTCATATTACCTAAATTGGTATGATTGTCTGATACATGTGCACGTTTCAGAGGCTTGAAATGCATTGTTAGGTATACATGAAACTGGATATCTCTGTCATGTTTGATAGGACATGGATTTTCTTTAAGGATATCTCGTCATGTTTGATAGGACATGGATTTTCTTTAAGGATATCTCATGTTTGATAGGACAGGGATTTTCTTTAAGGATATCTCGTCATGTTTGATAGGACATGGATTTTCTTTAAGGATATCTTGTCATGTTTGATAGGACATGGATTTTCTTTAAGGATATCTCGTCATGTTTGATAGGACATGGATTTTCTTTAAGGATATCTCGTCATGTTTGATAGGACATGGATTTTCTTTAGGGATATCTCGTCATGTTTGATAGGACATGGATTTTCTTTAAGGATATCTCGTCATGTTTGATAGGACATGGATTTTCTTTAAGGATATCTCGTCATGTTTGATAGGACATGGATTTTCTTTAAGGATGTCTCGTCATGTTTGATAGGACATGGATTTTCTTTAAGGATATCTCATGTTTGATAGGACATGGATTTTCTTTAAGGATGTCTCGTCATGTTTGATATGACATGGATTTTCTTTAAGGATATCTCGTCATGTTTGATAGGACATGGATTTTCTTTAAGGATGTCTCGTCATGTTTGATAGGACATGGATTTTCTTTAAGGATGTCTCGTCATGTTTGATAGGACATGGATTTTCTTTAAGGATGTCTCGTCATGTTTGATAGGACATGGATTTTCTTTAAGGATGTCTCGTCATGTTTGATAGGACATGGATTTTCTTTAAGGATGTCTCGTCATGTTTGATAGGACATGGATTTTCTTTAAGGATGTCTCGTCATGTTTGATAGGACATGGATTTTCTTTAAGGATATCTCGTCATGTTTGATAGGACATGGATTTTCTTTAAGGATATCTCATGTTTGATATGACATGGATTTTCTTTAAGGATATCTCATGTTTGATAGGACATGGATTTTCTTTAAGGATATCTCGTCATGTTTGATAGGACATGGATTTTCTTTAAGGATATCTCGTCATGTTTGATAGAAGGATTTCTTAGATTCTCTGTTTGATAGACATGGATTTTCTTTAAGGATATCTCGTCATGTTTGATAGGACATGGATTTTCTTTAAGGATATCTCAGTCATGTTTGATAGGACATGGATTTTCTTTAAGGATATCTCGTCATGTTTGATAGGACATGGATTTTCTTTATGGATGTCTCTGTCATGTTTGATAGGACATGGATTTTCTTTAAGGATATCTCGTCATGTTTGATAGGACATGGATTTTCTTTAAGGATATCTCAGTCATGTTTGATAGGACATGGATTTTCTTTAAGGATATCTCATGTTTGATAGGACATGGATTTTCTTTAAGGATATCTCGTCATGTTTGATAGGACATGGATTTTCTTTAAGGATATCTCAGTCATGTTTGATAGGACATGGATTTTCTTTAAGGATATCTCGTCATGTTTGATAGGACATGGATTTTCTTTATGGATGTCTCTGTCATGTTTGATAGGACATGGATTTTCTTTAAGGATATCTCGTCATGTTTGATAGGACATGGATTTTCTTTAAGGATATCTCAGTCATGTTTGATAGGACATGGATTTTCTTTAAGGATATCTCATGTTTGATAGGACATGGATTTTCTTTAAGGATGTCTCGTCATGTTTGATAGGACAGGGATTTTCTCTTCAAAAGAAATAGTAATTAATATGTACCGCCCATACTCGCCTATAAAGCTATCTCACATATAAGACGACCCCCTACTTTGGTACTGAAATATGTATATTTTGGTTGTAAGACGGGTTGATAAAATGGACACTAGACACAAGTATAAATTGCATGTTTAGCCAGTGCAAATTGAGGAAATGTGAAGGGTCAGTGTGCTTGATTTCTTTTCTCTTTTTAGCACTCACTTATAGGACGGGAAGCCACTTTGAGGCCATAATCTGGTCGTAAAAAGTTGTCTTATAGGCGAGTATATGGACGGATCTGTAGTCCAGTGGTAACACGCTGGACTGGTAATCCAGAGATCGCAGGTTAGATCCCTCGTCTGACCATAATCAAATTAACAGATCTTTCAGACTTTAAATAAACCGAGGTCTCGTGTCGGTGTTTATAATACACCATCCGTGCATGTAAAAGAACCAGAGGAGACTCTGGAATGGGTCTCTGTCTGTATCATTGCACTATCCTCCAAACATTTAAAATGACTAATCTCTTCATGAGGCGTCGCTCATATTGGCAAACGGTAGCGACGATAAATAAACGTAAAACGCACACAGAGTTTAAATTGTTATGGTAAACCATTTTAACCCAAAATCATAATTATTTGTAAAGATTAAAAAAACATGAAACAAATTAGTTTCTTGGGTGGAAAATACCTGTACATGTACCAGTTGTCATTTCTATCATTAACAGCCATTGACATAAAATATACAATGTTTTTATATTATACTATAGATATCTGTATCCATTGTGTGTTTTACGTTTATTTATAGTCACTACCGTTTGCCCGTATATGTATGAGCGAGGCCTCCTGAAGATATTAGTCATTCTAGATTGTGGATGATATACTCCAGTCAATGTAGCTGGAATTGGCATCTGGGTGCAAATCTAATTGCAAATTAATTTATTTTAGCAGTTATGACTATGATAATAATTATGTGAAGCTCTTGATACTAAAAGTTGCACTCTGTACTATTTTCCCAAATTGGTCCAAGAAAGAAATTGTCTTTACATACACATACATGTATACGGTGACTTGCCATATTTGATGCAAATTGCAAACTAAAATGGTTGACAAAATAAGAATTTTCCAGGGGTAAAGTTACCCCACCCACTAACAATGTAATATTTCAATACTTCAAAGTAGCGGAAAAAGAACCTGCATCTGATTTTCTGATATGAGTGTCATGTCATGTGTAACATATTAACAGCTATATTTACTTGTTACTGTCAAAACTGGTTAAATATGCCATGTTTTATACACGCTGAATGCATTTTTACAATGCAATGATTGTTTGTTAGCAAATTATTCCAAACATTCGAATACAGTCAAATCTGTGTTAGTGGTCACCTCTATTAAGCAGCCAACCTGTAATAAGCAGCCAGTTTTCAGATTCCCAATATGTTACTTTATTATACATTTAACCTCTATTAACCCTTTCAACCCCACATGCCTCTAAATAGGCTTATGAAAAGTGTAGATTCAGATGAGCCGGCTCGTAACGAGCCGTCTCATCAGGATCTGCACTTTTTTGCCAGTAATAATTATTACTATTTTTAGATAAAATTACCCATTTTGATAAATGAACTGGTCCAAATGTAATTTTCTTATTAATTTATTGGTCTAAAAATAGCATGCACCAGTCCATGTCAGTTACTTGGGGTTGAAAGGGTTAAGCAGCCACCTGTGTTAAGCAGCCAGTTTTCAGATTCCCTATATGTAGTTTTATTATACATTTAACATCTATTAAGCAGCCACCTGTGCTAAGCAGCCACTTTCGATGATTCCCTTGCCTGGCTGCTTAAGACAGGTGTGACTGTAGTTGAACTTAGACTTTCGAACATGTACTAGACAGTTACAATATTATGATCCACATTTTGCAACTATTTATCCTACAATTGTCGCATATTTAATATCATGATATCAATTACACTTATTCTACAGACGGATCTGTAGTCCAGTGGTAACACGCTGGACTGGTAATCCAGGGATCGCAGGTTCGATCACCCGTCTGACCCTAATAAAATTAACAGTCTTTCAGATGGGACGTTAAACCGAGGTCTTGTGTCGATGCTTTACACCGTGCACATAAAATGTGCACATACAGATCTCTGTCTGTATCATTGCACTATCCTCCAAAATCTAAAATGACTAAACTCTTCAGGAGGCGTCGCTCATATGGGCAACCGGTAGCGACGATAAATAAACGTAAAAACACATACACTTATTCCATAGTGTGATGTCAGGAATTCGAATATATGATACCAATCTGTCAAAAGTATCAAATATGAAATATGCCAATGAATCACATATTCAACTATATCATATCAATGAATCACATATTCAACTATATCATATCAATGTATCACATATTGAATAGGTGATATCAGTCAAATAGATATCATGCCTTCGAATATGTTGGCTCTATGCTGTTTGCAAAAGATCTGTAATACGCTCGACATATCGTCTTAGTTTAACCCATTCAACCCCAAGTAACTGACATGGACTGGTCCATGATATTTTTTAGACCAATAAATTACTAAGAAAATTACATTTGGATCAGTTCATTTATCAAAATGGGTAAATTCTTTTCTAAAAATAGTAATATTACTTGCAAAAAGTGCAGATCCTGATGAGACGGCTCGTCACGAGCCGGCTCATCTGGATCTACACTTTTTTGTAAGCCTATTTATAGGCCTGTAATGTTGAAAGGGTTAATCATATTTTATTGCATTCTTTATATTCAATGTACAATACAACTCAAATTTACAAACATGTTACGGATGAATTAAATAAGATATATGGTACAAACATTATCAGTATGTATATATATGGAGAAGCAAAAGGGTTGGGCCACAAGTTTTAACAACATTAATTTTGGCCCGCACCAACATACCAGTTTGTAATTAACAAAGAGACTGATATAGTATAAGAGCATTGCAATTAGGATACAAATTTTGGATTACAATTAAGGGGATAATAATGAATATGAAAATAAGTACCAAAAAAAAAGAAAGAAATGCAATTCGCAACTACTACACCTTCCCAGTGCCACACCGTACAATACCCTCAGCCAGCCAAACCCGCAGCCACACCCAGGCAAAAATTGACCTTTCTGCAGACGCTACTTAGCCACGCCCCCCATAGTTACAGGTGCTCGCTGTAACCACGCGAGACAAACTATCTAACAAAATGGCGTCTAACGCAGACCTGCATCAAGTTGATCTAGATAAAATTCCGTCGAATTTCTCGGTTTTAAGAAGACTTCAACACTGGTACAGTATGGTGCTCTCTCATATTGGAAACCAGCAACAGTTAATCATTGAGAAAAACTGCATTTTCCCGTCTTGAGAGACTCGACCCTATGCCTCCTAGAAGACTCGAACATTAGGCCCATAAACTGAACACCAGTACGTTCACTGAGCTAATATGGGAATCCCACAACTATGCACATGCATGGGTACTATTACTACTATCTGGTCCCTAGTCCACCATCCATGACAATATGTATGAACCACATGTATAATTTTAATCACCATTATACTCACATATCTCTTGTGAACAGTAGATCTATAAATGCAGAATATATTTTTTTGAAATATTTTATTATGTATAAATAAATTAATTTCAACTTACTTTTGTGCAAATATATTTGTTTGCATTAATTTTGGATGTATTCAGCTGGTCGTTTGGTCATCCACACAACTTGATCCACCTCACAGGGATTCGGCACGTTTGGGGGTACTAGTATATATATTTAAGTACTTAAATATATATACTAGTACCCCCAAACGTGCCGAATCCCTGTGATCCACCTTAGACATTTTTCAAGATTTGTCTTAGGTTTTGGAAATGGCACGAATTTAACGTCACCTATCAATCGATCTGGATATCTACTATCACTGTCACACAGCCCGTAATAACAACTTTTCACCATTGTCAATGACAGACAGCATTAATTAATTACAATTAATTTGTAATTAATTTTCAAAAAATAATTTCAGATCACGATCAATCGTTATCAGATTTGAATAAATTTTTACTAAATAACTCGTTTGTCTGACAGAACGATAAAACAATGACTCGGTGTAGTAATCAATACTCTAATTATGTGCACACATTTTATAATTGACCAATTAGCACAATCAGTGCTAAATTCCGATGTGCAATACTTTGATCTTGATCAGATCTGTATCGGGACATTATAAGTCGGTGGTCTCTGTGATGTAGGGCCTACCGGTAGTCGGTAAGTTGTTGATTACTCCCAATAAACAGTGTGACACGCTTAAATTTGATTGCTGTGTTTGTGAGAAAAGAATGACAGTCAGTCGGTGTTTTTATAGATGCATTGTTTTTAAAGCAGCTGTCTGGCATTTTGTGGTTCATATACACACTTTTAGATTTGTCCAAGGATTTTGAAATGGGTTGAATTTAACGTCGATCACCAGGATATCGACTAATTTAGTACTATAACTAACCCACACACCAAAGCTACACATTTTCAACATCATTAAAACAATTTTAAACCCGTATTTTCGATCAAATTCACGCCTTTTCAAATGTGTCTACTCGTTACTAGTTTGTCTAATATGCATTGATTGTCTAACAAGATGGCGGCGATAAACCTGGGGCTTCAGTTATGGTGAAATTTGGACGACTCTCCCCTATGGAATACAAAGGATGTTGGGCCCATGCACTTCATCTCGCTGTCTGCGATTTTCTCTATTCAGGAAAGTCAACCACACAAACCAGTGGCACTGACACTACAGAAGATGTGGAATTACCCAACAGTTCTGATTCTGAAACAGATGACGATGTTGCAGATGTTGAATTCATTGAAGACATCGAAGCAGATGAAGCTGTCAGCGGCGGAGATATAAACTTCTGTACAACAATGGAAACAACATTGGAATGTGATATATGTTCGGCCATCAAACACGTTCGTGAAGATGTTAAACGCTTCAGACGAAGCCCGAAAGATAATGAAGTTCTTCAAAAACATGTGACGTCTGAGATTGGGAAAGAGCTGAAGCTCATCCTTGACGTCAAAACTCGATGGAACACTTTATGTGCCATGTTGGAGAGATACTGTAAAATTAGGCAATGTTTGGAAAAAACATTCATAGACCTAAAAGGGAACTCAAAGGTTACTGAAAATGAACTCATGTGCATCAAACAACTCACATCAGCACTAGAGCCTGTCAAACTGGCAAGTGATGCACTATGCAGAAATGAAGCTTCATTGTTGTCTGCCGATGCTGTTATTACATTTCTCCTACAAACTTTGGAGCAGAGACAGAGTAGCCAAAACAACCCATTGTGTAAGACAATGAGAGATTCAATACTCGAACGAATCTCGACATGGCGAAATAAAACTACCATGGACCTTATTCAATATTTACATTCCAAGACAGATGTCAGTAAACCGAATGTTTTTGGGAACAGAAGTTCCAAATCCGTCATTCAGAAATATGCAATGGGTATTTACACTCGACTATATGGTCAGTCTGAGGCTGAGTCTGCTGACTCGATTGGTCAGGAGAGCACACCTGTAGATGATGCCATCATTGTCGAACCTAGCAACCGAACCTCTGTACAGTCTGCTGACAAAGAAAAAGAAACGAGTCAAACGACCCTGGCTGAAAAATTCCAGCTTGCGATCGACTGTGCAGTTAAAGATGATAGTGATACTAAGGACATAAAGGATCTGAAGACAATGACGAATGATTTCAAACTATACGAAGCTCAAAAAAAGAGAACCTCCAATCTTGAACAACTTTACCGGGCACTTATGACAATTAAGCCATCATCCGTTGAATGAGTGAAAGAGCATTCTCTGCTGCCGGTAATTTTGCAACACGTATTAGGTCCCGGCTCGGAGACAAATCATTATGTGTTCTAGTTTTCCTGAAAAACTATTTCAACAACCACGGCACTGTTGGTGTTGAACCACACCACTCAGTTTGACTCAAATGAGTAGATTCACTAGATTGTCAATCTCAAAGTGTAAGGACAGTTAGGACACTCCTACAGTTGCATTTATGTTGTTGAGAAGAGTTCAAAGACTGGACTCAGTCTTAAAGTTTGACATTGATGATCAGTTGATCACCCAATGTTTGTTTTTTCATTTCATGACAGTGAGAATTACAATCAATGCGTTCAAAATGTCGAGTTATCAACTTATTACATATTCTTTTATTCTCTGTTCGGCAGCTCGGCTGCCATTTTTGGTCTGAGTTCGGGAGGTCCATAATGTATTTTCATCACTAAGTTTGATGAATCGATGATGAATTGAATCCAAACAAAACAAGACTAAACTTAAAGAACTTACCAGAAAATGAGACATTGCCAAATTCCTGTCAATCAACCATAAAACCTTAAGTTTAGTCTTGTTTTGTTTGGAACTCCCGAATTCTCACCCAAAATGATGCCCAAACCAAGATTCGACAACTAATTTTCACGATCTAACAATTGTCCCAATTTTCCGGTTTCCCGGGATCTAACTGAAAAATTTCTCAATTTCCCGGGATAAGGTTGTCCGGGATATAGACAAACCCTAGGTTAGATATGCTTGGATTGGGTTCCAATGCCATTTCTATGATCAACTACGTATAACACTCTTCAGTAAGCTGTCAAATATGTAATGTCAGCTTAAACATTCTCCTCGGTGACACTTGATGAGGATTTTGCAACCAACACCGTACTTGTCCTTGCTGTACACGAATACATTATTGGCAGTGAAAGGTTCTGAAATGGGTGATTTCTAAAAGGTTCACATGGCAGATTCCAATCTGAATGCTGTCGTTATTGACATAACAACCGATCCTATTCAACCACGTGTCTTTATATTAATCTCTACTTCTTCTCGTGCTCCGATTTGATAGGTCAATTGTTCTTGAACTTTCTTTCTTCAGGATCTGCACTTTTTGCCAGTGATATGACTATTTTTAGACATAATTACCCATTTTGATAAATGAACTTGTCCAAATGTGATTTTCTGATTCATTTATTGGTTTATGAATATCATGGACCAGTCCATGTGAGTTACTTGGTGTTGAATGGGTTAAACTAAATGATGAATTCCATGGAATTATAGAACATGGGAAGACATAGTATGAAAGGAGTTTGTGTCAGTAGGCAAAGGGGGTTTATTTTAGGCCTTAAATTAAAACAGCGAGAACTTCTGGAGTTTATAACATTTAGGAATTAACTTTGGATAATAGTAAAAATGACTTGGATATAAATTACTATCACTTGGATTATTCATATCCTATATATTTTGAATGTTCATACACTGCAAACAATTTCAAGTGACTGAATAAACATTTTACATTTACTTCATAAAAGATCTCGACTAAAATTTATTGCTTACTTTTTAAGTAAAGTCAATAAAAACGGAGGCTCCCAGTAATCCGGAATGACGTCACCAGTTTTCACCTAACTGGGGAAATTGCCTGCAGCGCAAACAACAGTTCTTTTTAACAAAACAATATAACTAAAGAACACTTACTTTAATTACAGGCTTAATATATCATTTTCACTCAAAATTCATTGTTGGACAACATTTTGTCTGTATACTCAATATATTTATACAGTATCTACAACATTAACGTGAAGTTGTCACTCTTCCTAATCACTCTGACTGGGTGCAAAACCGTAGAAGGACCCATCCATCGCACACATCACACGGTGCCCAACAGAATAACTAGGTTTACACAACCATGAATATCAGTTGGAGAACCTCTGTGACAACACATGGACATGGAGGCGAAAAACGGTGAAAAACAATAGTTTTCATAAGGACCTCTTGTGTATACTAACGGACGAAACTCGTAAACATGGAAGAGTATTCCTATGCTCGGCGTATTTTACATTTTCATCCGTATTTAAAATATTTATATAGTTCTAGGCTAATTTCGCTGACGCATGGTTCAGTAGCATTCCGTTGAGTGTATCGGTAGGCTGATGCAACTGTCACGTGACTGGTCCAGCAGACGAATATAAACAAACAAATAATTGGGAGAATATTTCCACCGAAACTGATACGGTGTATGAGCAATTCAGGTAGCTATCCGAATTTAAAAAATCTACACCTAACCCGAAACATTTCTATACTGTTTTCTGATTAAGACCAATAAGTGTTTTTTATTCAATGATGTACTATATCAAAATGAGATATTCAACAAGTTATGGTGGATAAATAAAAAAAAAACAAGTACGCCGTGCATAGGTGCCCTGAAGTCTTCAGTTCCCCATATAAATGGGTGCCGACCGACACCGTTGTGATAGCTGTATTGAGCAGCAAGATCACGTAATGAAGCTAAAACTAATAACAAGAGTGTTCTGGAAATTGTTTTCACGACTTAAGAAAATAATAATATACGGCAAGTGCAATTAACATTTTCTACTGTTCATTATATGTGGGATTTACGCCGAGCATAGGTTACACCACTCTATGTGTTGCAGACGACGTTTATGTCATTTTGGAAAAAAGTTTGTTGATTTCCTTATAAAATATTATTTGTAGTCTATTGGGACATGGATTGGAATAGTGAAATTAGTGAAAATTGGGGTTGGTTTGAAGTTTCCATCGTTTATTCACAAGGATTCGGCACGTTTGGGGGTACTAGTATATATATTTAAGTACAGGGATTCTACTCTGTGGGATGTCAGATTTCGCATCGATCAGTAAAATGGCCCTATCTGAAACATTTTGGACAAATCTGTCCAAATATAACGCCTATCCCGAGTCTTTATATTGTTCTTCAAATAAAACACAACTTTAAGCTGCTTTGCAAACAATTGCCACAGACATTGGCTGGCCATAGCAGGTCACATTTCCATACTAGGACACGGGTTCTGCCAGCAACAAAAGAAAATCTTCGACGGGAGAGTTTTAACTGTGAATAACAGTATCAATAAAATGTGTTTCCACTAACGTGTAGGTTTATTCGGCAAAAATGTACGTCAAAAAGAGATTTCGTAGAATTTTTCAATTTGTTTTGAAAATTTCTAAAGCGGAGCAATTCGCATTGAAACGAGCGTACTGATTGGATTATTAGAATGTAACACGATGTTTGTTTTTATATGAAGAATACTCATAATCCAATCAGAACGCTCGTTTCAACGCGAAATGCGCCGCTTGTAATAACGACTGTTAACATGTTGGTTTGGTAGAGCAATGGGACAAAGAAAGATAACTCTGCTACAGGGATTGGTAAAAGTATTTGACCGACTTCGTCAACATCCCTGATATCGACCGGCACCTGTTTTCGGCCTTTGTTTATTCACGTGATTTTTGTTTATATTTGAACCTCGAATGACGTCATTTCTATCAAAACAGCTGCTTTGGTACTTATGGAGTTCACATATTACTTATAAAAGAGCAAACTACGCGTAAAGCAAATACATTTTCACATTTTATTTGAAAGTATGCACATGTTGATGTTTTCGTTAATCCCATTTATGTGTAGCCTAAAAAACCCTTAAGCAGAGGTAAATATAAAGAAATATATATTTGTTTTTGTAAAATGAGAAATTTCATCGTCTGCTCAGTAAGGTCACATGATAGTTAGGCGACAATGTCATAATGCGCATTTTACAGGTCAATTCAAATATAGTGTTCCTCTTACAGTTATTTAACATTTTTTCTTCAAAAATACTATTGTCCAAGATATTTACTATTTATGCTAATTCAGTTTCATCCATTGTTTTCAAATCCAACCTGACGTCTCTATTCACCAAGTGCACTGACAAGTGCATATTAGAGACATGGATGTGCCAGTAAAATCCGCAGCAAGACAGTATGGTGTGCCACTCTTCACATTAAGTGACATTTCTCTCCATGTCACAACTTAACTCATATTGAAGAGTAATCATAATTTGTTGGGTGTTAAATTCCTCCGTTTCGAGTAACAATTATTACTATGCCCAATGTTAATTAGCTTTTTGAAACTTAACTGTAAACAACATTTCTGTTACATGAATTTTCAAAGTCGGCCGATAATAGGCCATGTTGAAATCACAAGCGAGTGAAAGTGTATTTTATTTTGAATATTTGTTATGCAATCTTAGTTTAGATAATTGCATTAAATGCAGAAATGATCATTTTACTTAGTAATATTTAAGTCCACTTGCCGTAAAAGAGACTGACTAGAAGACATTCACCAAAAAGCATTAGACGGCCGATTACCGGTACGCCAATGGTATTTGTTTTAATGAGAGAATGCCATTGTATATCTAAATGAAAGGATTTGCTCTCAGCTTTCGAAAAATATCAAATGTAACACAAGCGAAAATAGTGTCGAGAAAATAGTGTCGAGAAGTCACGAGCATTTATAGTTTATCTAATTAGCATAATGTTGCGTAAATTATGATAATAATTATTATGTGATATTAATATGGTTATAACTGCCAATTTTGTTAAGTAGGACATTTTCGTGAAGGGGAGATAATTCACTTTCACATACACACAATCTGAACGTCAAGCAGAGAACTTCGAATGTTTGGCATTATTTGCATTTGCAATTTATGCAAATCAACTTGATTGGGCGGTTTTGTAATTTGAAACTTCAGGATAATAGCAACAGTTTGGTACCAAGTCTATGTTTTTATCATTTGTAGTTATCTGCACTATCTTGCTATTGTTGTTATACATCTCATGTTTTTACAGGCTGTTAGCCTGGGTGCCGATTTATAACTTTTTAGCTTCTGGCAAAATGATATGCAGTTACTAGAGAGTTTTAATTTATATGACAAGATGATACAGAAATATAGATTTTGACTGCCGACATGCAGTTACTAGAGAGTTTTAATTTATATGGCAAGATGTAGCCTGCCTGGGTTCCAGTCTTGTTGATATTATCAGAAACTCAATACGGCCCAATTAATAGTCTCGGTGTTAAAATATATTTATTTGACTGACCAGGCAAAATATATAGACGCCTGTTCCCAGGCTAATAGGCTGTACGAAGTGGTGATAAATACTGATTATATAATATTATGTGTGTTTGTTTATTACAGACTGTATGGTACGGTATACATGTATGTATGTTTGTTTATTACAGACTGTATGGTACAGTATACATGTATGTATGTTTGTTTATTACAGGCTGTATGGTGCGGTATACATGTATGTGTGTTTGTTTATTACAGACTGTATGGTACAGTATACATGTATGTATGTTTGTTTATTACAGGCTGTATGGTACGGTATACATGTATTTATGTTTGTTTATTACAGACTGTATGGTACGGTATACATGTATGTATGTTTGTTTATTACAGGCTGTATGGTACAGTATACATGTATGTATGTTTGTTTATTACAGACTGTATGGTACAGTATACATGTATGTATGTTTGTTTATTACAGACTGTATGGTACAGTATACATGTATGTATGTTTCTTTATTACAGACTGTATGGTACAGTATACATGTATGTGTGTTTGTTTATTACAGGCTGTATGGTACAGTATACATGTATGTGTGTTTGTTTATTACATGCTGTATGGTACGGTATACATGTATGTGTGTTTGTTTATTACAGGCTGTATGGTACAGTATACATGTATGTATGTTTGTTTATTACAGGCTGTATGGTACGATATACATGTATGTTTGTTTATTACAGGCTGTATGGTACGGTATACATGTATGTATGTTTGTTTATTACAGGCTGTATGGTACGGTATACATGTATGTGTGTTTGTTTATTACAGGCTGTATGGTACGGTATACATGTATGTGTGTTTGTTTATTACTGGCTGTATGGTGCGGTATACATGTATGTGTGTTTGTTTATTACAGGCTGTATGGTACAGTATACATGTATGTATGTTTGTTTATTACAGGCTGTGTGAAGCGTAATGCTTTTCAGGTCACCAACACTTCAATGAGTTACCGATACATACGTCGCAGAAAGGCATATATTTTACTGATAATTACCGGCCTTATTGTTCTCTATATATGGACAGATGGGCTAGAAACAGAGTATAGATACGAAGAATATTCGGCGAATTGTAAATTTCCGTGTATCGGACGTAATTGTTTGTTCTGCCAAACTCTGCGTCCAACGACTGTGAAGATAATAAATATCGCTGAACATTTGAATTTAAAACAAGTGCTCCGAAGAAATAAAACAAATCATAATCAAAATGTTTCATCTGCGGAACAAGTTTGTAAAAGACCTAGTTTTGATCTGAACCATGATAGTTTGAAGTATGGTTTCCATAAAATGGAACCTCTGAATTGCTCTGGAGAAGGATTGTTCTATTTGAAGGATCGTGTATTCAGGTTTAATAAGACTCAGTTAGGTGATCGGCAACTGGAGAAATGTATGTATTATGGGATTGAGAGAGAATCGGATGATTTCTCTACATTAACAGACTCATTCATAAAGGAAAATGAGCCGTTTGATATGGAACTGTTGCACGACTTTGTCCGAATAAAATGTTTCTTAAAAACAGATAAATCTGCAGAAAGTAAAGATATTAAATTAGAAAGTGACAATGTGATGGAGAATATGTCTCTGGGGAATGAGAATACGCATAAAGAATATGATGATATAAGGAAAAACATACCAGACAATAATAATAGAACTAATAATAATTCAAATATAAACAATTTTGATAATAATAGGTACATTAAAGATATTAATAATAGCGATGTCAATCAAATGAATAAAGAAGTTCAGAAAGTGTACAGAGATACCGATAGATACATTAAAGATGTTAACAATAGTGATGTCAATCAAATGAATAAAGAAGTTCAGAAAGTGTACAGAGATACCGATAGATACATTAAAGATGTTAACAATAGCGATGTCAATCAAATGAATAAAGAAGTTCAGAAAGTGTACAGAGATACCGATAGATACATTAAAGATGTTAACAATAGCGATGTCAATCAAATGAATAAATATGTTCGGAAAGAGTACAAAGGCAGATCACTTAAAGCTGACAAAGACCACGATTCCACAGACGTAGATGAAGCTGATATGAAGTACAGATGGAATGATGACTGGAATGATGACTGGAATGATGATGCAGCTTTTTTGGGGTTTGAGGAAAAGGCTGACTTTGATCATCTTTTTGTGCAAGTACTGCCGAAATCAGAAGTATTTCAAAGAATTGATAGCAAGAGAAATAGTCGTTTGAAGCAGCAGGTACAACTAAATGTGTTAATGTTTGGTCTAGATTCCATGTCGCATATGTCGTACCAGAGAAAGATGCCGAAGACGTACAAGTACTTAAAGGAGGTATTGGGAGCAGTTATTATGAACGGATACAACATCGTGGGTGATGCTACCACGGCGGCTCTCATTCCTATGTTGACAGGTAATGCATGCATTTCTACCTTGATATACCTTAGGCTAATATAATTGATTGCTAGATTTTCAACCTCTTCCTCTTTTTGACTCGTCATCCTTACTGTTATTTTAAAAACATAAACAAAGTTTTTTGTACAATATCAAATAAATATTTAAAAGTTCTTTTATTAATTCCATGATTTGAACATTAGTAAATAATATTAATTAATTGCTTATACATGATTTGAACATTAGTAAATAATATTAATTAATTGCTTATACATGATTTGAACATTAGTAAATAATATTAATTAATTGCTTATACATGATTTGAACATTAGTAAATAATATTAATTAATTGCTTGTACATGATCACAGGGATTCGGCACGTTTGGGGGTACTAGTATATATATTTAAGTACTAGTACCCCCAAACGTGCCGAATCCCTGTGTACATGATTTGAACATTAGTAAATAATATTAATTAATTGCTTATACATATACCACATACAGTCAAACCTGTGTTAAGCAGCCAGCCAAGGGAATTACAGAAAGTGGCTGCTTAGCACAGATGGCTGCTTAATAGAGGTCACATCTATAATTGGGATTCTACAAACTGGCTGCTTAATACAGGTTGGCTACTTAATATATGTGACCACTAACACAGGTTTGACTGTATACCACACAATGTATATCTGACGGCATATCGAACATACAACGTAGGCCATTAGTATCTGGGGATACGCAAGTTCAATCAATGAAATAAATCATTCTCGAATTACAAATGCTTTTGTCAAACAGCTCATGGTAGTAATTCCTATCATCTACATCATGAGCACTGCAATTTCTACACTATAAATCAACACTTTAGTCAACAACAAATTGAAATACATGTAATTAAATATTATCTAATTAATTGTTTTATTAATTATTGCCATAGAAAACCCAAGCCAACATGTATTTTTCGAAAGGAATGACAGTTTTAATTATTGTCATTTTGCAGTAATTTATTTTCACTACTGGTTGTAAACATGAGCTGCCAGTTTTAATTATTGTCATTTTGCAGTAATTTATTTTCACTACTGGTTGTAAACATGAGCTGCCAGTTTTAATTATTGTCATTTTGCAGTAATTTATTTTCACTACTGGTTGTAAACATGAGCCGCCAGTTTTAATTATTGTCATTTTGCAGTAATTTATTTTCACTACTGGTTGTAAACATGAGCCGCCAGTTTTAATTATTGTCATTTTGCAGTAATTTATTTTCACTACTGGTTGTAAACATGAGCTGCCAGTTTTAATTATTGTCATTTTGCAGTAATCTATTTTCACTACTGGTTGTAAATATGAGCCGCCAGTTTTAATTATTGTCATTTTGCAGTAATTTTTTCACACTACTGGTTGTAAACATGAGCCGCCAGTTTTAATTATTGTCATTTTGCAGTAATTTTTTTTCACTACTGGTTGTAAACATGAGCCGCCGCCTGAAGAGATTAGTCATTTTAGATTTTGTAGGAGACGACACTGGATACAGACATGGCTCCATTCTAATGCGCCATTCTATAGGTTCATCTGTTTCTTTTAGGTAAATGTGTTTATTTGTAAAGCACTGATACAAGACAGGGTTCCCGCTATCAATTGCGACAAAAATCAAATACTGGCACTAAATTTTGTGAATTGGCGAAAATATTTTGCACAACTTTTTGTTGAAGTTTTTGTTTTTGGCACAGCATGTTTGGTCAAATGCCAATAGCATTTATCTGTGAACTATATGACTTCAAGCATTTATCTGTGAACTATATGACTTCAAGCATTTATCTGTGAACTATATGACTTCAAGCATTTATCTGTGAACTATATGGCTTCAAGCATTTATCTGTGAACTATATGGCAGGGTTCATTCTAGGTCAGAATTTTTTGGGAGAAGTGAAAAAGTGCGTGATCGCTTCCTTAAATGGTGTTCTTTAATATACTTCTGCAAAATAGGGTTAAAATGCACAGTACAACCATTAAATACAACATTTGAATAGAAGGAGTGCTATATAATGGGCCAGTGTATCTTACTAGACACAATTTTGTTTGAAAATCATAAAAACCAAAAAGGGAGAAGTGGGGCCCCCAGAGGGCAAAGTCAGGGTCTCTAGGGCGACAATTTCGCCCACATCGCTAGAATGATCCCTGATATGGCTCTTAGTTGGGTCCAAGTTTTTCAAATTTGCTCCAGTTTTTTTCAATTGGCGGACAGAGTATCGGACAGACTGCAATACCTCCATATTGGACATTTTAGAAATAGCGGTATACATGTATGACATGTAGGTGACACATCGATAACAATATATTTGTACTTACAAGTAGTGTGTTTGCTATGTTATATGCAATGTACAATTAAACATTCTAGGGGGCAACATGGCCAAAATAGTAGACCTAGGGAAGGTGAATTTGCCCTCTAGGTGCCATTTCTCACTTAAAAGAAACCATTTTTTTTTACAATTTTCATATCAAATTTTGTCCAGTAAGCTACCCTGCCATTGCAACGCACTCCTTCAATTCAATTGTTGTATTTAATGGTCATATTGTGTATTTTAACCTTATTTTGTAAAATACCATTTAAGGGCGCATCTCACGGCCAAACCTATTTCCAATTCTGTCTAATTAGCCGATTTAGATTGCAACCCTCTGCTTACATAGCGTATTTAGGAATATATACAAACTTATGTGTGTGTGCCATAACTGTATATATATCATATAATAATTGTCCTCACGCCCCCTCACGCCCCCTCACGCCCCCTCACTCATTTTGTGTGTTTTACGTTTATTTATTGTCGCTACCGGTTACCCATATGAGCGACGCCTCCTGAAGAGATTAGTCATTTTAGATTTTTGGAGGATAGTGCAATGATACAGACAGAGACCCATTCCAGAGTTTGCTCTGGTTCTTTTACGTGCATGGTGTACAGCACCGACACGAGACCTCACTTTAAAGTCCCATCTGAAAGCATGTTAATTTTATTATGGTCAGACGGGGGATCGAACCTGCGATCCCTGGATTACCGGTCCAACATTTATTAATTACCTTGTACATGTACATGTAATTATACTACAGAGACCAATTATAACATGCAACATTTATTAAAATATTGACAAAGCTAACCATATTTGACTACATTTACAATCATATAGTGCCTAAATTTGTGGAATGCCAATTTATTCGGTTGTCAAAAATTATCAATTTTGGCATCCCAAAGTAAAACCATATGAAGCAGTTGTTGAGTATGGTAATTGAGCTAGTGTAAAATGTAGCTAACCGTTAATGTTAATTTCACAGGTCAGACCGAGATGGAGCTACCAGAAACCAGAAGGAACCAGGTGGATTCCAAGTTTGTTGACGGGTACCCGCTTGTATGGAACAAGTACAGGGATAAGGGCTATGTCACAATGTTTGCAGAGGACGAGCCCACTCTAGCCGTGTTTAATCTCAGATTAACCGGCTTCAGTGACCCGCCAACTGATCATTACATGAGACCCTTCTGGCAGGGATTATGGGAAACCGAAATGCGCCGAGACAGTCCTCGTTTTTGTACTGGCAATGTGCCAAATCATATGCACCTGATAAATTACATGAAAGATTTTTTCGTAAAATATGACAATGTCTCAAAATTTGCTTTTATGTTTGGATGTGAGCTTACACATTCGAACAACAACCCGGCCGAGTACATGGATGAGGACTTCGTAGAACTGTTGACGTTTCTAAAGAGTAACGGTCATTTAGATAACACGGTCCTCTATGTGTTTAGCGATCATGGTGCACGCTACACTAAGTTACGCAAAACAGTTCAGGGAAAGTTGGAAGAGAGACTTCCGATGATGTCGATTACATTCCCGAAGTGGTTCCGAAAGAAACATCCAACTTTGTACAAGAATCTCGTGGGAAACGCGGATCGACTCACGACACCATTTGATATTCATGAAACCTTGTTAGATATTCTTGATCTCGGAAATGTGAAATCTCAACTGCCGCATAATCAGCGCGGAATCAGCTGGCTGCGTCCGGTTCCGCTCGATCGCACATGCTCTGATGCCGGTATAGAGGTGCATTGGTGTACGTGTCTCAAACAGCTGGACCTAGATGGTAGGGATAAACATGTACAGAAATCTATCGCAGCTTTGCTCAAATTTATCAACCGGGAGACAACACAGATGAGACACTTTTGTGCCCAGCTGAAGTTTACAAGGTTACATAGTGCATATCTTCTAATTCCAAACGAAAAGGTAGGTATTTGTTCTTGTGTATTTAATTGTCGTCGCTGTGAGAAGTAAATACATAATGTACACCAGAATCTGAATATCAAGTGAAATATCTACATTTGTAACTGCGAGATGCAGTTGTTTCGACAAATTCTCATTTGTTTGTATTGTGTCAGCTTAGCGACACTTTGTAGTATCAGGTTTCATTGAATTGTTTTGTGTTGTTGTTTTCACTTTAAATCTCACTTTAAACATCTCCAGTGAGTGCATTAAGCTACATCCTTGAATGCTTTAAACATCTCCTGTTAAGCTTCATCCTTGAGTGCTTTCATCTTCTCCTTGAATGCTTTAAGCATCTCCTTGAATGCTTTAAACATCTCCTGTTAAGCTTCATCCTTTAGTGTTTTCAACTTCTCCCTTGAGTGCTTTAAACTTCTCTTTGAATGCTTTAAACATCTCCAGTTAAGCTTCATCCTTGAGTACTTTCAACCTCTCCCTTGAATGCTTTAAGCATCTCCCTTGAATGCTTTAAACATCTCCAGTTAAGCTTCATCCTGTGAGTACTTTCAACTTCTCCTTGAATGCTTTAAACATCTCCAGTTAAGCCTCATCTCTGAGTACTTTCAACCTCTCCCTTGAATGCTTTAAACCTCTCCATTGAATGCTTTAAACATCTCCCTTGAATGCTTTCAACCTCTCCCTTGAATGCTTTAAACCTCTCCATTGAATGCTTTAAACATCTCCCTTGAATGCTTTCAACCTCTCCCTTGAATGCTTTAAACCTCTCCATTGAATGCTTTAAACCTCTCCCTTGAATGCTTTAAACATCTCCAGTTAAGCTTCATCCTTGAGTGCTTTCAACTTCTCCCTTGAATGTTTTTAACCTCTCCCTTGAATGCTTTAAGCATCTCCCTTGAATGCTTTAAACATCTCCAGTTAAGCTTCATCTTTGAGTACTTTCAACCTCTCCCTTAAATGCTTTAAACATCTCCCTTGAATGCTTTAAACATCTCCAGTTAAGCTTCATCTTTGAGTACTTTCAACCTCTCCCTTGAATGCTTTAAACATCTCCCTTGAATGCTTTAAACCTCTCCAGTTAAGCTTCATCCTCAAGTGCTTTCAACTTCTCCCTTGAATGCTTTAAACATCTCCCTTGAATGCTTTCAACCTCTCCCTTGAATGCTTTAAACATCTCCAGTTAAGCTTCATCCTTGAGTGCTTTCAACTTCTCCCTTGAATGCTTTCAACCTCTCCCTTGAATGCTTTAAACATCTCCAGTTAAGCTTCATCCTTGAGTGCTTTCAACTTCTCCCTTGAATGTTTTCAACCTCTCCCTTGAATGCTTTAAACATCTCCAGTTAAGCTTCATCCTCTGAGTACTTTAAACTTCTCTCTTGAGTGATTTAAGGTTATTCATTGAGTGATTTAAACTTCTCCATTGAGTGATTTAAGCTTCTCCAATGAGGACTTTAAGCCTTCCTTGGGTGCTTCAAACTTCTTCCTTGAGTCCTTGAATGCTCTAAGCCTTCCTTGAGTGCTTTAAACTTCTTCATTGAGTGCTCTAAGCCCTTCCTTGAGTGCTTTAAACTTCTTCATTGAGTGCTCTAAGCCCTTCCTTGTGTGCTTTAAACTTCTCCATTGAGTGCTCTAAGCCCTTCCTTGGGTGCTTTAAACTTCTACATTGAGTGCTCTAAGCCCTTCCTTGGGTGCTTTAAACTTCTTCATTGAGTGCTCTATGCCCTTCCTTGGGTGCTTTAAACTTCTTCATTGAGTGCTTGAGTGCTCTAAGCCCTTCCTTGTGTGCTATAAACTTCTTCATTGAGTGCTCTAAGCCCTTCCTTGGGTGCTTTAAACTTCTTCATTGAGTGATTTAAACTTCTTCCTTGAGTACTGTAAGCCCTTCCTTGGGTGCTTTAGGCCCTTGAGTGGTTTAAGCTTCTCCATTGAGTGCTTTTAGCTTATCCAGTGAGTGCTTGCAGTACCTCAATAATGAATAGGACTGAGTTTAGTAATAGAGATTGTTAAGATAGGACCTCACAAATGTTGTTTGAAAAGTGTTTTTTACGATAGCAGTGGAATAACACATTCTATTTCTCACTGGTTTGCATGTGTTGTACCTAGCCACTGAAAGTCTGACAATGCGAAGGTTTTCGGATACAATCTATACAACATGAGAACATGGGAATAAACATAAAAATAATTTATGACTTCCAGTAGAAATGTTTTTGAGTCTAATTGACAAACACAGCTGTCACTAAATGCTTTATTTATAGGGGCAACATGTGTTGAGAAATTGTGTGAAAGATTTTAATCTGTACAGGGAAAAAACATCAAACGTGTTTTTGATATTTGCATTTCAGTTTCTTATATGCTATGTGTACACATATGTTTTTATAGTGTGTCACCCCTATTTAACCCTTTCCCTCATAGAAGCACCTCTGGACGCCATTACCAATACGACATACATTGACAATGTAGTAGCCAAACCAATGTTCATAAACCCTTTCCCTCATAGAAGCACCTCTGGACGCCATTACCAATACGACATACATTGACAATGTAGTAGCCAAACCAATGTTCATAAACCCTTTCCCTCATAGAAGCACCCTTGACGCCATTACCAATACGACATACATTGACAATGTAGTAGCCAAACCAATGTTCATAAACCCTTTCCCTCATAGAAGCACCTCTTGACGCCATTACCAATACAACATACATTGACAATGTAGGAGCCAAACTAATGTTCATAAACCCTTTCCCTCATAGAAGCACTTCTTGACGCCATTACCAATACGACATACATTGACAATGTAGTAGCCAAATTTATAAGACAGTAACCTAATATTCTATTTATCCTACATTCTGAGTGTGCACCCGACACAAAAACAAACAAACTAGACATGACAGCTTACAAACTCGCTACGCACTTGGTAATATGTTGCGCATTGATATTTCTATTTATAGATAAATGATAAATGGCATTTCTCTGACAACAGTAGTTTCCAGAGGGGTCTCATCGAGTGCTGTTAATTCATCCCAAACAACCTGAAAGTTTGCCTGTACAGGACTTTCTTCTTGGGACATTTTCCAAACTCAGCAGACAACACAATGTGACGACAGATGCTTTGTTTATTTACAAACCGTAATCTGGGTCATAAAAGTAGTCCGTCACGAAAGCTTTATTAGGCACTGACTAATAAAGCAAAATTTATTAGGCAGGCCGTTTTTGTACGTTATCTCACATGAAGGTAGGATAAATTCCAATATGTGACAAATATTAGATAAAAGACTGGTACCGTCCATGCTCTCGATATCACCTATAAGACGACCCCTGGTTCCTGAAATATGTGGGTTTTGGCATGTACTAACATATAAGACGACCCCTGGTTCCTGAAATCTGTGGGTTTTGGCATGTACTAACATATAAGACGACCCCTGGTTCCTGAAATATGTGGGTTTTGGCATGTACTAACATATAAGACGACCCCTGGTTCCTGAAATCTGTGGGTTTTGGCATGTACTAACATATAAGACGACCCCTGGTTCCTGAAATATGTGGGTTTTGGCATGTACTAACATATAAGACGACCCCTGGTTCCTGAAATATGTGGGTTTTGGCATGTACTAACATATAAGACGACCCCTGGTTCCTGAAATATGTGGGTTTTGGCATGTACTAACATATAAGACGACCCCTGGTTCCTGAAATATGTGGGTTTTGGCATGTACTAACATATAAGACGACCCCTGGTTCCTGAAATATGTGGGTTTTGGCATGTACTAACATATAAGACGACCCCTGGTTCCTGAAATATGTGGGTTTTGGCATGTACTAACATATAAGACGACCCCTGGTTCCTGAAATATGTGGGTTTTGGCATGTACTAACATATAAGACGACCCCTGGTTCCTGAATATGTGGGTTTTGGCATGTACTAACATAATACGACCCCTGGTTCCTGAAATATGTGGGTTTTGGCATGTACTAACATATAACGAACCCTGGTTCCTGAAATCTGTGGGTTTTGGCATGTACTAACATATAAGACGACCCCTGGTTCCTGAAATATGTGGGTTTTGGCATGTACTAACATATAAGACGACCCCTGGTTCCTGAAATATGTGGGTTTTGGCATGTACTAACATATAAGACGACCCCTGGTTCCTGAAATATGGGTTTTGGCATGTACTAACATATAAGACGCCCCTGTTCCTGAATATGTGGGTTTTGGCATGTACTAACATATAAGACGACCCCTGTTCCTGAAATATGGGTTTTTGGCATGTACTAACATATAAGACGACCCCTGGTTCCTGAAATCTGTGGGTTTTGGCATGTACTAACATATAGACGACCCCTGGTCTGAAATGTGGTTTGGCATGTACTAAACTATAAGACGACCTCTGTTCCTGAAATATGTGGGTTTTGGCATGTACTAACATATAAGACGACCCCTGGTTCCTGAAATCTGTGGGTTTTGGCATGTACTAACATATAAGACGACCCCTGGTTCCTGAAATCTGTGGGTTTTGGCATGTACTAACATATGACGACCCCTGGTTCCTGAAATATGTGGGTTTTGGCATGTACTAACATATAAGATGACCCCTGGTTCCTGAAATCTGTGGGTTTTGGCATGTACTAACATATAAGACGACCCCTGGTTCCTGAAATCTGTGGGTTTTGGCATGTACTAACATATAAGACGATAAAGATAAAATGGACACTAGGCAAGTATGAGATGCATGTATGGCCAGTGCAATGCAAGTTTTTTTAAAAACATTTTGCACTCGTCAGACAGGAAGCCACTTTGAGGCCATAATCTGGTGGTTAAAAACTTGACTTATTGGTACCCCCAAACGTGCCTAATCCCTGTAGTCAACATTGTGTTTTCTTATTTGTAAATGAAACTCTGGAGTGTGGAGATATGTCATATTTGGCTGTTATGTTCACCGCTGGCACACAATGAGATAACCGTGTATATACCTGTTGTAGGTACTCATGTTTCAAGAGTCAAGTGATGACGATAATCGTATGGCTAATTTCACAAGAAACATCAACGTAGACCATGTCCACTTCCAGGTTACCATAGAAACTATTCCAAACCATGGCTTGTACGAAGGCACTGTACAGGTACGTTGTAGCTGCTTTTATGTAGCTTAACAAATGCAAGTTTGTTTTCTGTATGCAGATTTATTTTAGCTAGATTTTCGAAACACGTTCTTAGAACATTAGTGTGAGAGAGAGGGAAAGGGAGGAGGGAGAGCTCATTCCTGATGGAATACAACACCATGAGGGATAGTGGGCACAAATGAGATGGATATTGTATACATTACGCAACAGTTGTTCCTTCATGTGCGAAAAGCCCGGAGTTCGAGCCCTGCTGGAGCCGTTACGATTGTGCCCTTAGGCAAGGCATTTAATTTCCATGTTGCCTCTTCTCTCTCCTTTGTGGCGATGGATTCCATAAGGAACGAGGTCTCGAGAGTGATTAATATAAGTTGTACGAACTTGTTTCGCAATCGTGTATAAACTAACAGTGGACCCAGACATCGACATGTTATTTCTTATATCAGTGTTGTAATACTATTGTTATTAAACGTTACACAGCGGGTGAGCGATCCGAACCATCTGGTTGTTATTTGATCTAGTTTACCTCTCCGTATAAACGCCATATAACATTCATAGTGCTTCCCACATATAGTCGCCATTCTGCGCTGTTATCTATGCCAGTAGATATTGATTATCGAGTACATCGTGCAGTGTGTCTATTGGTTATCAACAATATGGAGATATAATGAGTAATTGGCCACTTCTATTGTGGAGTTTAGGATTAATTTACCAATTTGTGTATCTCATTTGACCGACTATATATGATTTGACCAACATCTGTTGGAATTGGGGCTCGTCTGTTGGAATTGGGCTCGTCTGTTGGAATTGGGCTCATCTATTGGAATTGGGCTCGTCTTTTGCAATTGGGCTCGCCTGTTACAATTGGGCTCGTTTGTTACAATTGGGCTTGTCTGTTGCAATTGGGCTCGTCTATTGCAATTGGGCTTGTTACTCGGATATGTCATATCATCCCTCAAATGTATGAGTCATGCGACAAAGTATGATGGTGCTATATTTAATTTCACCTTTTGCAGGCGAACATGACATCTGGTATGTACACTGTGATTGGGACGGAGATCAGTCGGTTGGACATGTATGGCAGTCAACCCGAGTGTGTCCAGGAGAAGTACCCAGACCTACGCAAATACTGCTACTGTAAACAACACGACTCCAACAAGAAGATAGATGCAAACATTCCATGAATAACATGATGTTATCATTTGACTTATCTGGACAAGATCGATGCAAACATTCCATGAATCACATGATGTTATCACTTGACTTATCTGGACAAGATCGATGCAAACATTCCATGAATAACATGATGTTATCATTTGACTTATCTGGACAAGATCGATGCAAACATTCCATGAATCACATGATGTTATCATTTGACTTATCTGGACAAGATAGATGCAAACATTCCATGAATCACAATATGTTATCATTTGACTTATCTGGACAAGATAGATGCAAACATTCCATGAATCACAAGATGTTATCACTTGACTTATCCAGACAAGATAGATGCAAACATTCCATGAATCACAAGATGTTATCACTTGACTTATCCAGACAAGATAGATGCAAACATTCCATGAATCACATGATGGTATCACTTGACTTATCTGGACAAGATAGATGCAAACATTCCATGAATAACAAGATGTTATCACTTGACTTATCTGGACAAGATCGATGCAAACATTCCATGAATAACAAGATGTTATCACTTGACTTATCTGGACAAGATAGATGCAAACATTCCATGAATCACAAGATGTTATCACTTGACTTATCCAGACAAGATAGATGCAAACATTCCATGAATCACAAGATGTTATCACTTGACTTATCCAGACAAGATCGATGCAAACATTCCATGAATCACATGATGTTATCACTTGACTTATCTGGACAAGATAGATGCAAACATTCCATGAATCACATGATGTTATCACTTGACTTATCCAGACAAGATCGATGCAAACATTCCATGAATCACAAGATGTTATCATTTGACTTATCTGGACAAGATCGATGCAAACATTCCATGAATAACATGATGTTATCATTTGACTTATCCGGACAAGATCGATGCAAACATTCCATGAATCACAATATGTTATCACTTGACTTGTCCGGACAAGATAGATGCAAACATTCCATGAATCACATTGACCAAATTGGTTTGATATAAAAACACATCTTTGAAATTTGCAACTATAAACCAGAATGTTACATGTACCGTATGAATGTTTCAGGCAGTTATGGTCACACAAAATGTTACTGTTTTCCATGAAAACAAAGACGCATAAACACAATCAACCACTCAATTTGATCAACATGATCCAATGTGTTTCAAACATACAGCTCTTCATTCACACTGTGTGGTCAAACATACACCTTCCACCATGACACACAGGGCCTGTGTGGTCAAACATACACCTTCCACCATGGCACACATGGTCTGTGTGGTCAAACATACACCTTCCACCATGACACACATGGTCTGTGTGGTCCAATGTACACCTTCCACCGTGACACACATGGTCTGTGTGGTCAAACGTGCACTTTCCACCATGACACACAGGGCCTGTGTGGTCAAACGTACACTTTCCACTGTGGCACACATGGTCTGTATAGTCAAACATACACCTTCCACCATGACACACAGGGTTTGCATGGTCAAACATACACCTTCCACCATGACACACAGGGTTTGCATGGTCAAACATACACCTTCCACCATGACACACAGGGTTTGCATGGTCAAACATACACCTTCCACCGTGGCACACATGGTCTGTGTGGTCAAACATACACCTTCCACCATGACACACATGGCCTGTGTGGTCAAACGTACACCTTCCACCATGACACACAGGGTCTGTATGGTCAAACATACACCTTCCACCATGACACACATGGCCTGTGTGGTCAAACATACACCTTCCACCATGACACACAGGGTCTGTATGGTCAAACATACACCTTCCACTGTGGCACACATGGTCTGTGTGGCCCAACATACACCTTCCACTGTGGCACACAGGGTCTGTATGGTCAAACATACACCTTCCACCATGACACACAGGGTCTGTGTGGTCAAACATACACCTTCCACCATGACACACAGGGTCTGTGTGGTCAAACATACACCTTCCACCATGACACACCGGGTCTGCGTGGTCAAACATACACCTTCCACCGTGACACACAGGGTCTGTGTGGTCAAACATACACCTTCCACGGTGACACACATGGTCTGTGTGGCCCAACATACACCTTCCACTGTGGCACACATGGTCTGTGTGGCCCAACATACACCTTCCACTGTGGCACACATGGTCTGTGTGGTCAAACATACACCTTCCACCGTGACACACATGGTCTGTGTGGTCAAACATACACCTTCCACCATGACACACAGGGCCTGCGTGGTCAAACGTACACCTTCCACTGTGGCACACAGGGTTTGTGTGGTCAAATGTACACCTTCCACCGTGACACACATGGTCTGTGTGGTCAAACATACACCTTCCACCGTGACACACATGGCCTGTGTGGTCAAACATACACCTTCCACCGTGACACACATGGCCTGTGTGGTCAAACGTACACCTTCCACTGTGCGTTCATTGTGATGTGTAGCTAGGTGTCATTGTGACATTTGTTTCATATTATGAGGAAGTGACATTTGTTTCATATTATGAGGAAGTGACATTTGTTTCATATTATGAGGAAGTGACATTTGTTTCATATTATTAGGAAGTGACATTTGTTTCATATTATGAGGAAGTGACATTTGTTTCATATTATGAGGAAGTGACATTTGTTTCATATTATGAGGAAGTGACATTTGTTTCATATTATGAGGAAGTGACATTTGTTTCATATTATGAGGAAGTGATTATTGTTTCATATGAGGAAGTGACATTTGTTTCATATGAGGAAGTGACATTTGTTTCATATTATGAGGAAGTGACATTTGTTTCATATTATCAGAAAGTGACATTTGTTTCATATTATGAGGAAGTGACATTTGTTTCATATTATCAGAAAGTGACATTTGTTTCATATTATGAGGAAGTGACATTTGTTTCATATTATGAGGAAGTGACATTTGTTTCATATTATGAGGAAGTGACATTTGTTTCATATTATCAGAAAGTGACATTTGTTTCATATTATGAGGAAGTGACATTTGTTTCATATTATGAGGAAGTGACATTTGTTTCATATTATCAGAAAGTGACATTTGTTTCATATTATGAGGAAGTGACATTTGTTTCATATTATGAGGAAGTTATACTTGCAGCATTCCTACACTTCAACAATGATCTCTAGGAATGAAATGTTATCATTTTGTGATGAATAACCAAAGAAATCCAATTTCAAGGAGACTAGGGTTAATATTATTATACAAATACTATACTGTCCATACTCACCTATAACACTGCCCCCTATTTTGGTCCTGAAATCTGTGGGTTTTGGCATGCATTCGCATATAAGACGGGTTGATAAAATGGACACCAGACACAAGTATAAATTGTATGTGTTTGTCCAGTGCAAGTTGAAGACATTTTCGGTGTCCGGGTGCTTTCTTTCTTTTCTAAAACGTAATTATGGATACCATTTATGTTAACCCTTTCAACACCACAGACCTCTAAATAGGCTTACAAAAAGTGTAGATCCAGATGAGCCAGCTCGTGACGAGCCGTCTCATCAGGATCTGCACTTTTTGCCAGTGATATGACTATTTTTAGACATAATTACCCATTTTGATAAATGAACTTGTCCAAATGTGATTTTCTGATTCATTTATTGGTTTATGAATATCATGGACCAGTCCATGTGAGTTACTTGGTGTTGAAAGGGTTAAAACATATTTTTAAAAAGATGTTTTAATTTAATATTTTTAGAACTCACTTAACCCATTCAACACCAAGTATCTGACATGGACTGGTGCATCATATTTTTAGACCAATAAATTAATAAGAAAATTACATTTGGACCAGTTCATTTATCAAAATGGGTAATTTTTGTCTAGTAATAGTAATATTACCGGCAAAAAGTGCAGATCCTGATGAGACAGCTCGTCACGAGCCGGCTCATCTGGATCTACACTTTTTGTAAGCCTATTTAGAGGCCTGTGGTGTTGAAAGGGTTAAAAGACGGGAAGCCACATTGAGGTCATAATCTGGTGGTAAAAAACTCGTCTTATAGGAGAGTGTGGATGGTAGGATAATGACGGATGACAGAGATCTCGTAATTTCTTGATTGTATTGTAATATAATAAATAATACAATCATGTATATATAATAATAATGGGTTGAACTTACAATTTTTACTAGGGATGGCAACGAATAGCGATTTCACTATCCGAATATCCGGTCAGTAAGGTATCCGAATATCCGGTCAGTAAGGTATCCGAATATCCGGTCAGTAAGGTATCCGAATATCCAGTCAGTAAGGTATCCGAATATCTGGTCAGTAAGGTATTCGAATATCCGGTCAGTAAGGTGTTCGAATATCTGGTCAGTAAGGTATTCGAATATCCGGTCAGTAAGGTATTCGAATATCTGGTCAGTAAGGTATTCGAATATCTGGTCAGTAAGGTATTCGAATATCCAGTCAGTAAGGTATCCGAATATCCGGTCAGTAAGGTATTCGAATATCCGGTCAGTAAGGTATCCGAATATCCGGTCAGTAAGGTATTCGAATATCCGGTCAGTAAGGTGTTCGAATATCTGGTCAGTAAGGTATCCGAATATCCGGTCAGTAAGGTATCCGAATATCCGGTCAGTAAGGTATCCGAATATCCAGTCAGTAAGGTATCCGAATATCTGGTCAGTAAGGTATTCGAATATCCGGTCAGTAAGGTGTTCGAATATCTGGTCAGTAAGGTATTCGAATATCCGGTCAGTAAGGTATTCGAATATCTGGTCAGTAAGGTATTCGAATATCTGGTCAGTAAGGTATTCGAATATCCAGTCAGTAAGGTATCCGAATATCCGGTCAGTAAGGTATTCGAATATCCGGTCAGTAAGGTATCCGAATATCCGGTCAGTAAGGTATTCGAATATCCGGTCAGTAAGGTGTTCGAATATCTGGTCAGTAAGGTATCCGAATATCCGGTCAGTAAGGTATCCGAATATCCGGTCAGTAAGGTATCCGAATATCCAGTCAGTAAGGTATCCGAATATCTGGTCAGTAAGGTATTCGAATATCCGGTCAGTAAGGTGTTCGAATATCTGGTCAGTAAGGTATTCGAATATCCGGTCAGTAAGGTATTCGAATATCTGGTCAGTAAGGTATTCGAATATCTGGTCAGTAAGGTATTCGAATATCCAGTCAGTAAGGTATCCGAATATCCGGTCAGTAAGGTATTCGAATATCCGGTCAGTAAGGTATCCGAATATCCGGTCAGTAAGGTATTCGAATATCCGGTCAGTAAGGTGTTCGAATATCTGGTCAGTAAGGTATCCGAATATCCGGTCAGTAAGGTATCCGAATATCCGGTCAGTAAGGTATCCGAATATCCGGTCAGTAAGGTATCCGAATATCCAGTCAGTAAGGTATCCGAATATCCGGTCAGTAAGGTATTCGAATATCCGGTCAGTAAGGTGTTCGAATATCTGGTCAGTAAGGTATTCGAATATCCGGTCAGTAAGGTATTCGAATATCCAGTCAGTAAGGTATTCGAATATCCAGTCAGTAAGGTATTCGAATATCCGGTCAGTAAGGTATTCGAATATCCGGTCAGTAAGGTATTCGAATATCCGGTCAGTAAGGTATCCGAATATCCGGTCAGTAAGGTATCCGAATATCCGGTCAGTAAGGTATCCGAATATCCGGTCAGTAAGGTATCCGAATATCCGGTCAGTAAGGTGTTCGAATATCTGGTCAGTAAGGTATTCGAATATCCGGTCAGTAAGGTATTCGAATATCCAGTCAGTAAGGTATTCGAATATCCGGTCAGTAAGGTATTCGAATATCCGGTCAGTAAGGTATTCGAATATCCGGTCAGTAAGGTATTCGAATATCCAGTCAGTAAGGTATTCGAATATCCGGTTAGTAAGGTATTCGAATATCCGGTCAGTAAGGTATTCGAATATCCGGTCAGTAAGGTATTTGAATATCCAGTCAGTAAGGTATTCGAATATCTGGTCAGTAAGGTATTCGAATATCTGGTCAGTAAGGTATTCGAATATCCAGTCAGTAAGGTATTCGAATATCCAGTCAGTAAGGTATTCGAATATCCGGTCAGTAAGGTATTCGAATATCCGGTCGGTAAGGTATTCGAATATCCGGTCAGTAAGGTATTTGAATATCCAGTCAGTAAGGTATTCGAATATCCGGTCAGTAAGGTATTTGAATATCCAGTCAGTAAGGTATTCGAATATCCGGTCAGTAAGGTATCCGAATATCCGGTCAGTAAGGTATCCGAATATCCGGTCAGTAAGGTATTCGAATATCCGGTCAGTAAGGTATTTGAATATCCAGTCAGTAAGGTATTCGAATATCCAGTCAGTAAGGTATCCGAATATCCGGTCAGTAAGGTATCCGAATATCCGGTCAGTAAGGTATCCGAATATCCAGTCAGTAAGGTATCCGAATATCCGGTCGGTAAGGTATCCGAATATTCAGTTTAATTCTATTAAAAACTCAAAATCACTCAAACTCTTATAAGAAATGCCAAATTAAGCTACTTTTAAATTACTAAACGTCATCTTCTTCCTGTAAGGCCATGCAAATATGATGACGATTCATTCAGTTATTGTTATCGGCCACTGTATATTTATGGGTGTTTTCACAAATGAAGCCGATGTCACTTGAACTGCTTTCCGTTGAAGTGTGTTTGTTTTTCAAATGATTATTCAGATTGATCTTGTACCCAAATCTGTTAAATCCAATTTGCACCTAGCAGTTTTCTTATTCCCTGCGCGATTGTAGTCTTTCCAAACGTATGACTGAGTGGGCGGCATTTTTTTGAGGACAACATCATAAAGATCGTATTTTATATAGTACTTTTGGGTAATATTGAGCAGTTAATTATAAATTTAAGAAACACAGGGTGGATGTTGCAGCCTGTCTGTAATATTTCAAAGGAATTGTCTCGTCTAAGCAGTTTTGACATCATAATTAAACACCTTAGCACCTACTGTAATTATCCAATTACATGGCAGAGTGTCAATTAACACAACATTGTTTATTTAAACATCCTCAAATTGTAAAAGAAAGCAACCGGATTTATGACAGTTTATATCATTTTGGCAAATATTATATATTTTTCCCGAATATTCGAATACTGGGATAGTATTCGGATATTCGGACGTTCGAGCGAATATTCGAATAGTCGAATGTTCCTTGCCATCCCTAGTTTTTACTTTTGAATGTATTTATACAATTTTACTTGTTTGTTGGGGACATTTGCTCATTATGTCAGTAGTATGTTTGTATGTACATGTAGTTGTTATAAACTGTATATAAAGGGTATTATTAGAGGGGTTTTTTAAAATTTGTTTTATTTAAGATGTAGAAAGTCACAATGTGTTGGCTTTGACAATCAAGAACTGTGTTGTGAACAATGTACCGATACTCTATTTTTAGATATATGTTAAACGTCTGTGTGGTCCAATTATTTTACAACGATTGCGAAATAAGCTTTAACAACTTATATTAATCACTCTCATTGGCGCAGTTGAAAGCGTAAATGTGGTAATTTGTGTGGGAGGAAACCGGAGTACCCGGAGAAAACCCACCTGTCCGATCTGGCAACCACCATCCAAGAGGATCGTACCTGGGTTGCATTGGTGAGAAGTGAGATAGAATTATTTCTCTTTAGAGGATGACATAATTAGTTTTGAAAATGGTGGGTTTTATAGTCGTAGGAGAGTGATCCAGGGTCCCTCATGTTGTATGAGGTGAGCGGTCCAGTGTCCCTTGTCCCTATTGTTTATGTTGACATTCCAGTGCAAGTAATTGAATTCCAAATTGTTTAACTTTGCTTACAAACTGAAAATTATATTTACTGTTCACTTTAATTATATTTACATTCACTTTATGTGCTGTGATTTTGTAAATCTAGTATATTTTTATGTCTGGAACTTGTTGTTATTTGTATACAGTATATCACTGATGTTGGAAGACATATTTTGTAGACTATTCGCACTAACATACCAATTTTATTTTCCGTTGCCAAGACAGGAATCGTGACCTTTCCTGGAATTGGTGTGCTAATCATGTGGAATGCTACGTCACATTGGTAATGAAAATATTGATAATTGATATATTTCACTGGATGTAGTACTTCCGAAATAATTTGAACAATTAATTTTCATCAGTAAACGTTGTTTAGCCAATCTACATAAACTAGCAAAAAGTTGAAGTTTCCGAAATGTTTGACCCGGAAAGTTAATAAGAAATGCGAGATACTGCCATATATTTACATTGTTTATTATTTTCAATGTGACATAGAAAAAAATGATCCAACTTTCCAATTAAAAGGTATTTAGTCCAATTTGCGACTTACAGTGTGGCGGGACCTGGTAAGTAGATCATACTTGGACCAGCATAAACTGTAACACACACCTTTTCATGCGACTAACGTTGCCTAACACTGCGAATGCGCATGCCAGCTGCATATCATTAGTTGGAAACCCTCGTATGAAATTGTATGCAATCAGGGCGGGCACATATGTTCATCGAAGGAAATGCAATAGCGATGTACGCTTACACTGTAAGTCGCAAATTGGACTAAATACCTTTTAATTGGAAAGTTGGATCATTTTTTTCTATGTCACATTGAAAATAATAAACAATGTAAATATAAGTAATGATTCTCTGGTTAATAGTTTCCATCAGGGTATGAACTACATTGGGCATTTTAAAGTTAGCGTGGAATCCGAATTAATATTTTCCATCGGGGTATGAACTAATTGGGCTTGCTTAAAGTTAGCGTGGATGCCCTCGGCCTCCACACACTTTAACCACGCCCAATGTAGTTCATACCCCGATGGAATCTATTAACCAGAGATTCATTCCTTAATTGACCTTTCTGCAAACGCTACTTAGGCACGCCCCCCATAGTTACAGGTGCTCGCTGTAACTACGCGAGACAAGCTATCTAACAAAATGGCGTCTAACGCAGACCTGCATCGAGTTAATCTAGATAAAATTCCGTGGAATTTCTCAGTTTTATTTTACCCAGATATTAATATCTTGTTGAAAGCAAGTCAACAAGTGTTTAGGTTCTTTAAATAGTGAAGGTTATTTCTCTAATATACAGATATATTTAACGGGTGAGGACGTGTTAAGTGTTCGTGGAAAATGTTTTCGCAGTCAACGGAGGAGGTTTCGTATAACTTCTTCTTCGTATACAAGGCAATATAGAGTGAAACATTGTGGTGGATTCGTCTAATAGTATATTATCACGCCTACGCCAATTATGAGATGGGCTGTTGACAAATTAATCAATTACTGGAGAATATATTATTTTTCACACCTTGATTGGTCGGCTCAAACATCTGTGATGCTGGCTTGTATGCCCGTGTTGTATCAGCTTTAGAGCTGAGCCGTACCATATGTCCAAGCCCTTGCATCATGTATAAATATCATGCTCTTCACATCAATTTCATTACAACCATGGCGTCTATATTTCCATGCGTTTTTTGCTGATTATACAATACAAATACAATAAAAAATAGATAAACACTGTAAATTGCATTGTCATTGTATTAATCTATGTACCTTTTTTATGTCATTGTAAATAATTTAATGTTTTGATGTACAATAAATATATTATTTTAATGACGGTCTATGATTTATTTATTCTCCCCCGTTCACTTTAATTAATCTTGATTGGCTTGAAACCTAGATAGATAATCACTCCTGGTATGGCAAACACACGGCTACATAGTCCCATTCATAATTGTGTCTAATTACCTAAATAGCTAATAATAGCATTATTATAATGAGCCTGTATAGTGCAGTACTATTAAATCAATTATACGAACCTGTGATTATACGAATGCACTAGTGTACGAAACTACCATTAGACGAACAAGAGATTATACGAAACCACCTGAATTCTGAATGAACAACCACATTGTGTCAACTTTGACATTAAAAGAAATGAAATATGCCACCGTCTTGAGAGACTCGACCCTATGCCTCCTAGAAGACTCGAACATTAGGCCCAAAAACTGAACACCAGTACGTTCACTGAGCTAATATGGGAATCCCACAGCTCTGCACATGCATGGGTACTATTACTTCTATCTGATCCCTAGTCCACCATCCACGACAATATGTATGACCCACATGTATAATTTTAATCACCATTATACTCACATATCTCTTGTGAACAGTAGATCTATAAATGCAGAATATATTTTTTCGAAATATTTTATTATGCATAAATAATTAATTTCAACTTACTTGTGTGCAAATATATCTGTTTGCATTAATTTTGGATGTATTCAGCTGCTCGTCCACACAACTTAATCCACCTTAGACATTTTTCAAGATTTGTCTTACGTTTTGGAAATGACACGAATTAAACGTCACCTATTAATCGATCTGGATATCTACTATCACTGTCACACAGCATAAATTAATAAAACAGCCCGTAACTACATCTTTTCACCATTGTCAATGACAGACAGCATTAATTAATTTGTAATTATTTTTCAAAAAATAATTTCAGATCACGATCACTCGTTATCAGATTTGATTAAAATTTTACTAAATAATTCGTTTGTCTGACAGAACGATAAAACAATGACTCGGTGTAGTAATCAATACTATAATTGTGTGCACACATTTTATAATTGACCAATTATTAGCACAATCAGTGCTAAATTCCGATGTGCAACACTTTGATCTTGACAGTAGGCCCCTAACGGGATATTATGTTTTCGCGGTCTCTGTGATGTACCGGTAAGTTGGTTGATTACTTCCAATAAACAGTGTGACACGCTTACATTTGATTGCTGTGTTTGCGATAAAAGAATGACTATATGGGGTCAGTCGGTGTTTTTATAGATGCATTGTTTTTAAAGCAGTTGTCTGGTATTTTGTGGTTCATATACACACTTTTAGATTTGTCCAAGGATTTTGAAATGGGTTGAATTTAACGTCGATCACCAGGATATCGACTAATTTTGTACTATAACTAACCCACACACCAACGCTACACAGCTTCAACATCATTAAAACAATTTAAAACCCGTATTTTCGATCAAATTCACGCCTTTTCAAATTTGTCTACTCGTTACTAGTTTGTCTAATATGCATTGTTTGTCTAACAAGATGGCGGCGATAAACCGTTGCCGGGGGTGTGCGCGAATGGTGCGATGCGATTGGCTAACGCCAGCTGTCAATCAAAATCGGCAGAAAGGTCAATTAGATGTAGGTTCAATCAGATTACTAAAATAATAATTCATTTTTTAATCCAAATATTTAGACTTGAAAAATGTGACATTTTACTATCAAAGCATTTTAACAGATCGAAACAATTTTTATGTAGATGTATTATAATATGGTACTCTTCATTTATGTGCAGAGGGAGAAATATCACTGATAACACATCTTCTTTCATGATACACCTGCTGGTTCACACATCGTTGTAGAATATGTTTATATAAATGTTGTATACGGTTTTTGTTTAACCATCTGTCCATAACCCTTTCCTTCATAGAGATTTAGGTTAATATACTATTATATCTCCATACAAACAACAGCCATTTAGCCATCATGCAGTGGACAAGTAGTCGTCATATCTATCCCACCTCCATAGATATTACTGGGACTACATAGAGATTTAGGTTAATATACTATTATATCTCCATACAAACAACAGCCATTTAGCCATCATGCAGTGGATAAGTAGTCGTCATATCTATCCCACCTCCATAGATATTACTGGGACTACATAGAGATTTAGGTTAATATACTATTATATCTCCATACAAACAACAGCCATTTAGCCATCATGCAGTGGATAAGTAGTCGTCATATCTATCCCACCTCCATAGATATTACTGGGACTACATAGAGATTTAGGTTAATATACTATTATATCTCCATACAAACAACAGCCATTTAGCCATCATGCAGTGGATAAGTAGTCGTCATATCTATCCCACCTCCATAGATATTACTGGGACTACATAGAGATTTAGGTTAATATACTATTATATCTCCATACAAACGACAGCCATTTAGCCATCATGCAGTGGATAAGTAGTGGTCATATCTATCCCACCTCCATAGATATTACTGGGACTACATAGAGATTTAGGTTAATATACTATTATATCTCCATACAAACGACAGCCATTTAGCTATCATGCAGTGGATAAGTAGTCGTCATATCTATCCCACCTCCATAGATATTACTGGGACTACATAGAGATTTAGGTTAATATACTATTATATCTCCATACAAACGACAGCCATTTAGCCATCATGCAGTGGATAAGTAGTGGTCATATCTATCCCACCTCCATAGATATTACTGGGACTACATAGAGATTTAGGTTAATATACTATTATATCTCCATACAAACAACAGCCATTTAACCATAATGCAGTGGATAAGTAGTCGTCATATCTATCCCACCTCCATAGATATTACTGGGACTACATAGAGATTTAGGTTAATATACTATTATATCTCCATACAAACAACAGCCATTTAGCCATCATGCAGTGGATAAGTAGTCGTCATATCTATCCCACCTCCATAGATATTACTGGGACTACATAGAGATTTATGTTAATATACTATTATTTCTCCATACAAACAACAGCCATTTAGCCATCATGCAGTGGATAAGTAGTCGTCATATCTATCCCACCTCCATAGATATTACTGGGACTACATAGAGATTTAGGTTAATATACTATTATATCTCCATACAAACGACAGCCATTTAGCCATCATGCAGTGGATAAGTAGTGGTCATATCTATCCCACCTCCATAGATATTACTGGGACTACATAGAGATTTAGGTTAATATATTATTATATCTACATACAAATGACAGCCATTTAGCCATATCATGCAGAGGATAAGTAGTGGCCATATCTATCCCACCTCCATAGATATTACTGGTACTACATGAGATTCTGGTCTTTATTATGAACATTGGTTTGGCTACTATGAATGTCATATTGGTAAAGGCGTCAAGAGGTGCTTCTATGAGGGAAAGGGTTAATACTATTAATAGATGAAATACTCAGATTATGTGGAACATATTTGCAAATAAATTATACACTATACTGGGAAATTACATCCTGTAGAACTTGTTTTCCCTGATTTTATGCAGCTTTATATATATTTTTAGCCAGAAACTCATTTTTTTAACAAATATGTTTTTCTTATGTACATGTACTTAGGGTGATGTCATTTGTTTCTGGTTATTTTTACTAAAATAATTGTTTTTAGTCTGGGTTTTAGATGCTATTGTTCTACCTTGTACCTGGGTTTATATGCTATTGTTTCTATCTTGTATATGGGTTTAGATGCTATTGTTTCTACCTTGTACCTGGGTTTAGATGCTATTGTTTCTACCTTGTATATGGGGTTTAGATGCTATTGTTTCTACCTTGTACCTGGGTTTAGATGCTATTGTTTCTACCATGTACCTGGGTTTAGATGCTATTGTTTCTACCTTGTACCTGGGTTTAGATGCTATTGTTTCTATCTTGTACCTGGGTTTAGATGCTATTGTTTCTACCTTGTACATGGGTTTAGATGCTATTGTTTATACCTTGTACATGGGTTTAGATGCTATTGTTTCTACCTTGTACCTGGGTTTAGATGCTATTGTTTCTATCTTGTACCTGGGTTTAGATGCTATTGTTTCTACCTTGTACATGGGTTTAGATGCTATTGTTTCTATCTTGTACCTGGGTTTAGATGCTATTGTTTCTATCTTGTACATGGGTTTAGATGCTATTGTTTCTACCTTGTACCTGGGTTTAGATGCTATTGTTTCTACCTTGTACATGGGTTTAGATGCTATTGTTTCTATCTTGTACATGGGTTTAGATGCTATTGTTTCTACCTTGTACCTGGGTTTAGATGCTATTGTTTCTACCTTGTACATGGGTTTAGATGCTATTGTTTCTACCTTGTACATGGGTTTAGATGCTATTGTTCTACCTTGTACTGGGTTTAATCTATTGTTCTATCTTGTACATGGGTTTAGATGCTATTGTTCTACCTTGTACATGGGTTTAGATGCTATTGTTTCTACCTTGTACATGGGTTTAGATGCTATTGTTTCTACCTTGTACATGGGTTTAGATGCTATTGTTCTACCTTGTACATGGGTTTAGATGCTATTGTTTCTATCTTGTACATGGGTTTAGATGCTATTGTTTCTACCTTGTACATGGGTTTAGATGCTATTGTTTCTACCTTGTACATGGGTTTAGATGCTATTGTTTCTATCTTGTACATGGGTTTAGATGCTATTGTTTCTACCTTGTACATGGGTTTAGATGCTATTGTTTGTACTGGGTTTAGATGCTATTGTTTCTACCTTGTACCTGGGTTTAGATGCTATTGTTTCTACCTTGTACCTGGGTTTAGATGCTATTGTTTCTATCTTGTACATGGGTTTAGATGCTATTGTTCTACCTTGTACATGGGTTTAGATGCTATTGTTTCTATCTTGTACATGGGTTTAGATGCTATTGTTTCTACCTTGTACATGGGTTTAGATGCTATTGTTTCTACCTTGTACATGGGTTTAGATGCTATTGTTTCTATCTTGTACATGGGTTTAGATGCTATTGTTTCTATCTTGTACCTGGGTTTAGATGCTATTGTTTCTATCTTGTACATGGGTTTAGATGCTATTGTTTCTACCTTGTACCTGGGTTTAGATGCTATTGTTTCTATCTTGTACCTGGGTTTAGATGCTATTGTTTCTATCTTGTACATGGGTTTAGATGCTATTGTTTCTACCTTGTACCTGGGTTTAGATGCTATTGTTTCTACCTTGTACATGGGTTTAGATGCTATTGTTCTACCTTGTACATGGGTTTAGATGCTATTGTTCTACCTTGTACATGGGTTTAGATGCTATTGTTTCTATCTTGTACATGGGTTTAGATGCTATTGTTTCTATCTTGTACCTGGGTTTAGATGCTATTGTTTCTACCTTGTACCTGGGTTTAGATGCTATTGTTTCTATCTTGTACATGGGTTTAGATGCTATTGTTTCTATCTTGTACATGGGTTTAGATGCTATTGTTTCTACCTTGTACCTGGGTTTAGATGCTATTGTTTCTATCTTGTACATGGGTTTAGATGCTATTGTTTCTACCTTGTACATGGGTTTAGATGCTATTGTTTCTACCTTGTACCTGGGTTTAGATGCTATTGTTTCTACCTTGTACATGGGTTTAGATGCTATTGTTTCTATCTTGTACCTGGGTTTAGATGCTATTGTTTCTACCTTGTACCTGGGTTTAGATGCTATTGTTTCTATCTTGTACATGGGTTTAGATGCTATTGTTTCTATCTTGTACATGGGTTTAGATGCTATTGTTTCTACCTTGTACCTGGGTTTAGATGCTATTGTTTCTATCTTGTACCTGTGTTTAGATGCTATTGTTCTACCTTGTACATGGGTTTAGATGCTATTGTTTCTATCTTGTACCTGTGTTTAGATGCTATTGTTTCTATCTTGTATATGGGGTTTAGATGCTATTGTTTCTACCTTGTACCTGGGTTTAGATGCTATTGTTTCTACCTTGTACATGGGTTTAGATGCTATTGTTCTACCTTGTACCTGGGTTTAGATGCTATTGTTTCTACCTTGTACATGGGTTTAGATGCTATTGTTTCTACCTTGTACATGGGTTTAGATGCTATTGTTTCTATCTTGTACATGGGTTTAGATGCTATTGTTTCTATCTTGTACATGGGTTTAGATGCTATTGTTTCTATCTTGTATATGGGTTTAGATGCTATTGTTCTACCTTGTACCTGGGTTTAGATGCTATTGTTTCTACCTTGTACCTGGGTTTAGATGCTATTGTTTCTACCTTGTATATGGGTTTAGATGCTATTGTTTCTATCTTGTACATGGGTTTAGATGCTATTGTTTCTACCTTGTACCTGGGTTTAGATGCTATTGTTCTACCTTGTACCTGGGTTTAGATGCTATTGTTTCTATCTTGTATATGGGTTTAGATGCTATTGTTGCTACCTTGTACCTGGGTTTAGATGCTATTGTTCTACCTTGTACCTGGGTTTAGATGCTATTGTTTCTACCTTGTACCTGGGTTTAGATGCTATTGTTTCTACCTTGTACCTGGGTTTAGATGCTATTGTTTCTACCTTGTACATGGGTTTAGATGCTATTGTTTCTACCTTGTACCTGGGTTTAGATGCTATTGTTTCTACCTTGTACCTGGGTTTAGATGCTATTGTTTCTACCTTGTACATGGGTTTAGATGCTATTATTTCTACCTTGTACATGGGTTTAGAT
Organism: Archivesica marissinica; assembly: GCA_014843695.1. Taxonomy (NCBI): domain Eukaryota; kingdom Metazoa; phylum Mollusca; class Bivalvia; order Venerida; family Vesicomyidae; genus Archivesica; species Archivesica marissinica. Next base: position 34,875,450 of record CM026389.1, on the reverse strand, counting down.
GCTATTATTTCTACCTTGTACATGGGTTTAGATGCTATTGTTTCTACCTTGTACATGGGGTTTATATGCTATTGTTCTACCTTGTACATGGGTTTAGATGCTATTGTTTCTACCTTGTACATGGGTTTAGATATTGTTTCTACCTTGTACCTGGGTTTAGATGCTATTGTTTCTATCTTGTATATGGGTTTAGATGCTATTGTTCTACCTTGTACATGGGTTTAGATGCTATTGTTCTACCTTGTACCTGGGTTTAGATGCTATTGTTTCTACCTTGTACATGGGTTTAGATGCTATTGTTTCTACCTTGTACCTGGGTTTATATGCTATTGTTTCTACCTTGTACCTGGGTTTAGATGCTATTGTTTCTACCTTGTATATGGGTTTAGATGCTATTGTTTCTACCTTGTACCTGGGTTTATATGCTATTGTTCTACCTTGTACATGGGTTTAGATGCTATTGTTCTATCTTGTACCTGGGTTTAGATGCTATTGTTCTACCTTGTACATGGGTTTAGATGCTATTGTTTCTACCTTGTACCTGGGTTTGTATGCTATTGTTTCTACCTTGTACCTGGGTTTATATATAGATAGTTTATTCTGAACAAAAAGCAAATGCTCATGAGTTCATTATAACATTGGCATTACAATACTTGGTCAATGGTGTATAGTTCAATCACAAATTCAACATTCAGTACATGCACATTTTGAAAGCATAATATCGAATTAGATGCTATTGTTTCTACCTTGTACCTGGGTTTAGATGCTATTGTTTCTACCTTGTACCTGGGTTTAGATGCTATTGTTTCTATCTTGTATATGGGTTTAGATGCTATTGTTTCTATCTTGTACATGGGTTTATATGCTATTGTTTCTATGTTGTATATGGGTTTATATGCTATTGTTTCTACCTTGTACCTGGGTTTAGATGCTATTGTTCTACCTTGTACCTGGGTTTAGATGCTATTGTTTCTACCTTGTACCTGGGTTTAGATGCTATTGTTTCTATGTTGTATATGGGTTTAGATGCTATTGTTCTACCTTGTACATGGGTTTATATGCTATTGTTTCTATGTTGTATATGGGTTTAGATGCTATTGTTTCTACCTTGTACATGGGTTTATATGCTATTGTTTCTACCTTGTACATGGGTTTAGATGCTATTGTTTCTATCTTGTACATGGGTTTAGATGCTATTGTTTCTATCTTGTACCTGGGTTTAGATGCTATTGTTTCTATCTTGTACCTGGGTTTAGATGCTATTGTTTCTATCTTGTACATGGGTTTAGATGCTATTGTTTCTACCTTGTACCTGGGTTTATATGCTATTGTTTCTACCTTGTACATGGGTTTAGATGCTATTGTTCTACCTTGTACATGGGTTTAGATGCTATTGTTCTACCTTGTACATGGGTTTAGATGCTATTGTTTCTATCTTGTACATGGGTTTAGATGCTATTGTTTCTATCTTGTACCTGGGTTTAGATGCTATTGTTTCTACCTTGTACCTGGGTTTAGATGCTATTGTTTCTACCTTGTACCTGGGTTTAGATGCTATTGTTTCTACCTTGTACCTGGGTTTAGATGCTATTGTTTCTACCTTGTACCTGGGTTTAGATGCTATTGTTTCTACCTTGTACCTGGGTTTAGATGCTATTGTTTCTACCTTGTACATGGGTTTAGATGCTATTGTTTCTACCTTGTACCTGGGTTTAGATGCTATTGTTTCTACCTTGTACATGGGTTTAGATGCTATTGTTTCTACCTTGTACCTGGGTTTATATGCTATTGTTTCTACCTTGTACCTGGGTTTAGATGCTATTGTTTCTACCTTGTACATGGGTTTAGATGCTATTGTTTCTATCTTGTACCTGGGTTTAGATGCTATTGTTTCTACCTTGTACCTGGGTTTAGATGCTATTGTTTCTACCTTGTACATGGGTTTAGATGCTATTGTTTCTACCTTGTACATGGGTTTAGATGCTATTGTTTCTACCTTGTACATGGGTTTAGATGCTATTGTTTCTACCTTGTACCTGGGTTTAGATGCTATTGTTTCTATCTTGTACCTGGGTTTAGATGCTATTGTTTCTATCTTGTACCTGGGTTTAGATGCTATTGTTTCTATCTTGTACATGGGTTTAGATGCTATTGTTTCTATCTTGTACATGGGTTTAGATGCTATTGTTTCTATCTTGTACATGGGTTTAGATGCTATTGTTTCTACCTTGTACATGGGTTTAGATGCTATTGTTCTACCTTGTACATGGGTTTAGATGCTATTGTTTCTATCTTGTACATGGGTTTAGATGCTATTGTTTCTACCTTGTACATGGGTTTAGATGCTATTGTTCTACCTTGTACATGGGTTTAGATGCTATTGTTTCTATCTTGTACATGGGTTTAGATGCTATTGTTTCTACCTTGTACATGGGTTTAGATGCTATTGTTCTACCTTGTACATGGGTTTAGATGCTATTGTTTCTATCTTGTACCTGGGTTTAGATGCTATTGTTTCTACCTTGTACATGGGTTTAGATGCTATTGTTCTACCTTGTACATGGGTTTAGATGCTATTGTTTCTATCTTGTACATGGGTTTAGATGCTATTGTTTCTACCTTGTACATGGGTTTAGATGCTATTGTTTCTATCTTGTACCTGGGTTTAGATGCTATTGTTTCTACCTTGTACATGGGTTTAGATGCTATTGTTTCTACCTTGTACATGGGTTTAGATGCTATTGTTTCTACCTTGTACCTGGGTTTAGATGCTATTGTTTCTACCTTGTACATGGGTTTAGATGCTATTGTTTCTACCTTGTACATGGGTTTAGATGCTATTGTTTCTACCTTGTACATGGGTTTAGATGCTATTGTTTCTATCTTGTACCTGGGTTTAGATGCTATTGTTTCTATCTTGTACATGGGTTTAGATGCTATTGTTTCTATCTTGTACATGGGTTTAGATGCTATTGTTCTACCTTGTACCTGGGTTTAGATGCTATTGTTTCTATCTTGTACATGGGTTTAGATGCTATTGTTTCTATCTTGTACATGGGTTTAGATGCTATTGTTCTACCTTGTACCTGGGTTTAGATGCTATTGTTTCTACCTTGTACCTGGGTTTAGATGCTATTGTTTCTACCTTGTACATGGGTTTAGATGCTATTGTTTCTATCTTGTACATGGGTTTAGATGCTATTGTTTCTACCTTGTACATGGGTTTAGATGCTATTGTTTCTACCTTGTACCTGGGTTTGTATGCTATTGTTTCTACCTTGTACCTGGGTTTATATATAGATAGTTTATTCTGAACAAAAAGCAAATGCTCATGAGTTCATTATAACATTGGCATTACAATACTTGGTCAATGGTGTATAGTTCAATCACAAATTCAACATTCAGTACATGCACATTTTGAAAGCATAATATCGAATTAGATGCTATTGTTTCTACCTTGTACCTGGGTTTAGATGCTATTGTTCTACCTTGTACATGGGTTTAGATGCTATTGTTCTACCTTGTACATGGGTTTAGATGCTATTGTTTCTACCTTGTACCTGGGTTTAGATGCTATTGTTCTACCTTGTACATGGGTTTATATGCTATTGTTTCTACCTTGTACCTGGGTTTAGATGCTATTGTTCTACCTTGTACATGGGTTTAGATGCTATTGTTTCTATCTTGTACCTGGGTTTATATGCTATTGTTCTACCTTGTACCTGGGTTTAGATGCTATTGTTTCTATCTTGTACATGGGTTTAGATGCTATTGTTCTACCTTGTACCTGGGTTTAGATGCTATTGTTTCTACCTTGTACCTGGGTTTAGATGCTATTGTTTCTACCTTGTACATGGGTTTATATGCTATTATTTCTACCTTGTACATGGGTTTATATGCTATTGTTTCTATCTTGTACCTGGGTTTAGATGCTATTGTTCTACCTTGTACATGGGTTTAGATGCTATTGTTTCTATCTTGTACCTGGGTTTAGATGCTATTGTTCTACCTTGTACATGGGTTTAGATGCTATTGTTTCTACCTTGTACATGGGTTTAGATGCTATTGTTCTACCTTGTACATGGGTTTAGATGCTATTGTTCTATCTTGTACCTGGGTTTATATGCTATTGTTTCTACCTGGGTTTATATGCTATTGTTTCTACCTTGTACCTGGGTTTAGATGCTATTGTTTCTACCTTGTACCTGGGTTTATATGCTATTGTTTCTACCTTGTACCTGGGTTTAGATGCTATTGTTTCTACCTTGTACCTGGGTTTATATGCTATTGTTTCTACCTTGTACCTGGGTTTAGATGCTATTGTTTCTACCTTGTACATGGGTTTAGATGCTATTGTTTCTACCTTGTACATGGGGTTTAGATGCTATTGTTTCTATCTTGTACCTGGGTTTAGATGCTATTGTTTCTATCTTGTACATGGGTTTAGATGCTATTGTTTCTATCTTGTACATGGGTTTAGATGCTATTGTTCTACCTTGTACCTGGGTTTAGATGCTATTGTTTCTATCTTGTACATGGGTTTATATGCTATTGTTCTACCTTGTACCTGGGTTTAGATGCTATTGTTTCTATCTTGTACATGGGTTTAGATGCTATTGTTCTACCTTGTACCTGGGTTTAGATGCTATTGTTTCTACCTTGTACCTGGGTTTAGATGCTATTGTTTCTACCTTGTACATGGGTTTAGATGCTATTGTTTCTATCTTGTACATGGGTTTAGATGCTATTGTTTCTACCTTGTACATGGGTTTAGATGCTATTGTTTCTACCTTGTACCTGGGTTTGTATGCTATTGTTTCTACCTTGTACCTGGGTTTATATATAGATAGTTTATTCTGAACAAAAAGCAAATGCTCATGAGTTCATTATAACATTGGCATTACAATACTTGGTCAATGGTGTATAGTTCAATCACAAATTCAACATTCAGTACATGCACATTTTGAAAGCATATCGAATTAGATGCTATTGTTTCTACCTTGTACCTGGGTTTAGATGCTATTGTTCTACCTTGTACATGGGTTTAGATGCTATTGTTTCTACCTTGTACATGGGTTTAGATGCTATTGTTTGTACCTGGGTTTAGATGCTATTGTTCTACCTTGTACATGGGTTTATATGCTATTGTTTCTACCTTGTACCTGGGTTTAGATGCTATTGTTTCTACCTTGTACATGGGTTTATATGCTATTGTTTCTACCTTGTACATGGGTTTAGATGCTATTGTTTCTACCTTGTACCTGGGTTTAGATGCTATTGTTTCTACCTTGTACATGGGTTTATATGCTATTATTTCTACCTTGTACATGGGTTTATATGCTATTGTTTCTATCTTGTACCTGGGTTTAGATGCTATTGTTCTACCTTGTACATGGGTTTAGATGCTAATGTTTCTATCTTGTACCTGGGTTTAGATGCTATTGTTCTACCTTGTACATGGGTTTAGATGCTATTGTTTCTACCTTGTACATGGGTTTAGATGCTATTGTTTCTACCTTGTACATGGGTTTAGATGCTATTGTTTCTACCTTGTACATGGGTTTAGATGCTATTGTTCTACCTTGTACATGGGTTTAGATGCTATTGTTCTACCTTGTACCTGGGTTTATATGCTATTGTTTCTACCTTGTACCTGGGTTTATATGCTATTGTTTCTACCTTGTACCTGGGTTTAGATGCTATTGTTTCTACCTTGTACCTGGGTTTATATGCTATTGTTTCTACCTTGTACCTGGGTTTAGATGCTATTGTTTCTACCTTGTACCTGGGTTTATATGCTATTGTTTCTACCTTGTACCTGGGTTTAGATGCTATTGTGTCTACCTTGTACCTGGGTTTATATGCTATTGTTTCTACCTTGTACATGGGTTTATATGCTATTGTTTCTACCTTGTACATGGGTTTATATGCTATTGTTTCTACCTTGTACATGGGTTTAGATGCTATTGTTTCTACCTTGTACATGGGTTTAGATGCTATTGTTTCTATCTTGTACCTGGGTTTAGATGCTATTGTTTCTACCTTGTACATGGGTTTAGATGCTATTGTTTCTATCTTGTACATGGGTTTAGATGCTATTGTTTCTATCTTGTACCTGGGTTTAGATGCTATTGTTTCTACCTTGTACATGGGTTTAGATGCTATTGTTTCTATCTTGTACCTGGGTTTAGATGCTATTGTTTCTATCTTGTACCTGGGTTTAGATGCTATTGTTTCTACCTTGTACCTGGGTTTAGATGCTATTGTTTCTACCTTGTACCTGGGTTTAGATGCTATTGTTTCTATCTTGTACCTGGGTTTAGATGCTATTGTTTCTACCTTGTATATGGGTTTAGATGCTATTGTTTCTACCTTGTACATGGGTTTAGATGCTATTGTTTCTATCTTGTACCTGGGTTTAGATGCTATTGTTTCTACCTTGTACCTGGGTTTAGATGCTATTGTTTCTATCTTGTACCTGGGTTTAGATGCTATTGTTTCTACCTGGGTTTATATGCTATTGTTTCTACCTTGTACCTGGGTTTATATGTTATTGTTTCTACCTTGTACCTGGGTTTAGATGGGGTTTTTTACCTTGTATCTCTGGCTGTACTGATATTAAAGTTACTTGTAAAAGATACCTTTTTAGATATTTGGTCTACAATTTAGATGCCTTGCAGATATACTGATCTACAATTTAGAGGTCCCTGTAGATATACTGATCTACAAATTAGAGGTCCCTGCAGATATACTGATCTACAATTTGGAGGTCCCTGCAGATATATACTGATCTACAATTTAGAGGTCCTTGCAGATATTCTATACTGATCTACAATTTAGAGGTCCTTGCAGATATTCTATACTGATCTACAATTTAGAGGTCCTTGTCAATATTCTATACTGATCTACAAATTAGAGGTCCCTGTCAATATTCTATACCGATCTACAATTTAGAGGTCCCTGCAGATAGTCTATACCAATCTACAATTTAGAGGTCCCTGTCGATATTCTATACTGATCTACAATTTAGAGGGCCTTGTCGATATTCTATACTGATCTACAATTTAGAGGTCCCTGTCGATATTCTATACCGATCTACAATTTAGAGGTCCCCGACGATATTCTATACTGATCTACAATTTAGAGGTCCCTGTCATTATTCTATAAGGATCTACAATTTAGAGGTCCTTGCAGATATTCTATACCGATCTACAATTTAGAGGTCTCTGTCGATATTCTATACTGATCTACAATTTAGAGGGCCTTGTCGATATTCTATACTCATCTACAATTTAGAGGTCCTTGTCGATATTCTATACCAATCTACAATTTAGAGGTCCTTGTCAATATTCTATACTGATCTACAATTTAGAGGTCCCTGTCGATATTCTATACCAATCTACAATTTAGAGGTCCTTGTCAATATTCTATACTGATCTACAATTTAGAGGTCCCTGTCGATATTCTATACTGATCTACAATTTAGAGGTCCCCCGACGATATTCTATACTGATCTACAATTTAGAGGTCCCTGTCGATATTCTATACTGATATTGAGTTTTAAAATACAATCAGATTTTTTATGTTTTAACAAATGTATATTTATAATTATGTAGCAACTACTTTGGTAATAAAATTCATCTTAAGACTGTGTCTCAATTACTTTTTGTAAGTGTGTACCCAATGGCTGTAGACCAGTCTATGCAATACTTGTATTGTATCACTCAATTTGGTGCAAGTATTTCCTTGTATTGCCAGCAGACCATCATCGCCTGCTCTGCAGAGTGTTATTGCCAGCAGACCATCACCGCCTGCTCTGCAGAGTGTTATTGCCAGCAGACCATCACCGCCTGCTCTGCAGAGTGTTATTGCCAGCAGACCATCACCGCCTACTCTGCAGAGTGGTATTGCCAGCAGACCATCACCTCCTGCTCTGCAGAGTGTTATTGCCAGCAGACCATCACCGCCTACTCTGCAGAGTGGTATTGCCAGCAGACCATCACCGCCTGCTCTGCAGAGTGTTATTGCCAGCAGACCATCACCGCCTGCTCTGCAGAGTGTTATTGCCAGCAGACCATCACCGCCTGCTCTGCAGAATGTTATTGCCAGCAGACCATCACCGCCTGCTCTGCAGAGTGTTATTGCCAGCAGACCATCACCACCTGCTCTGCAGAGTGTTATTGCCAGCAGACCATCACCGCCTGCTCTGCAGAGTGGTATTGCCAGCAGACCATCACCGCCTGCTCTTCAGAGTGGTATTGCCAGTAGACCATCATGCCTGCTCTGCAGAATGCATTGCCAGCAGATAATCATGCCTGCTCTGCAGAGTGGTATTGCCAGCAGACCATCACCGCCTGCTCTGCCGAGTGGTATTGCCTGCTCTGCAGAGTGGTATTGCCAGCAGAACAGCACCGCCTGCTCTGCAGAGTGATTAGTCAGTGCATGATATGAAACCAACTCAGTTTACATAAATACTATTTAATACAAGCTATACAACAAAGATCTCTCACCCGCCTACTGTACACTAACAATAATAACTATGCATTGAATACCGTAATATCTTAACGGCACGCAAGAATGAATTGTTTATTTTCCCTGTAACAGATGTTATAAATAAGGTTCCATATTTGCGAGAGTATGGCCTCCTGGACATTTGGGTTCTGTACACTCCCGCAAACTTGGCATAAATATACATTATGCTACTGGCTTATATATTTGAGTTTATTAAGAGAGTTGGAAACAAGACGAGGTTCTCATGAGCCTTGTATTGTTTCAGAGACGAGCCTAATAAATTAAAATTTCTAAAATGGTAGCATAATATTCTATTTATCATTACGATAAAAAAGCAATCTTAGAGAGGAAAGATTACCGACTTTTCATGACCCAAGTTTATTATTCAATCTGTAAACATATATCGTCACAGCAATATGATGTCACAGCGGGCTTTATTAGGCACTGACTAATAAAGCAAAATTAGTTTATACAATTTTATTTTAACTCGATTGCAAAACAAGTTATTACAACTTATATTAATCACTCTCGAGACCTTATTCCTGATGGAATCCATCGCCACGGAGAAGAGAAAAGAGGCAACGTGGAATTTAAATGCCTTTGCCTAAGGGCACAATCGTAACGGCTCCAGCAGGGCTCGAATTCCGGACCTTTCGCACCTGAATCGAACGCGCATCAACTGCGCTATCACGACTTCCACAATGCAACATTTATTAGGCAGACAGATTTTGACCATTATTGTGCATGAAGGTAGGATAGAAAATCGTATTTTCTTGGCTATACAGATTCTGTATATGGGTTCGGTACACTAACACTACCATATACTTGAGATATTAGCAAACATACATTTCCATCAATGCAATGTCCATCTAGCCAAGTATCAAATGATCGTTTACGAGTTCTTGAGTGGAAATGTGTTCCAAGTAATTGATCGTTTACGAGTTCTCGAGTGGAAGTGTGTTCCGAGTAATTAATCATTTACGAGTTCTCGAGTGGAAGTGTGTTCCGAGTAATTGATCGTTTACGAGTTCTCGAGTGGAAGTGTGTTCCGAGTAATTGATCATTTACGAGTTCTCGAGTGGAAGTGTGTTCTGAGTAATTGATCGTTTACGAGTTCTCGAGTGGAAGTGTGTTCCGAGTAATTGATCATTTACGAGTTCTCGAGTGGAAGTGTGTTCCGAGTAATTGATCGTTTACGAGTTCTCGAGTGGAAGTGTGTTCCGAGTAATTGGTCATTTACGAGTTCTCGAGTGGATGTGTGTTCCAAGTAATTGATCGTTACCAGTTCTCGAGTGGAAGTGTGTTCCGAGTAATTGATCGTTACCAGTTCTCGAGTGGAAATGTGTTCCGAGTAATTGATCGTTTACGAGTGGAAGTGTGTTCTGAGTAATTGATCGTTTACGAGTTCTCGAGTGGAAATGTGTTCCGAGTAATTGATCATTTACGAGTTCTCGAGTGGAAGTGTGTTCCGAGTAATTGATCATTTACGAGTTCTCGAGTGGAAGTGTGTTCCGAGTAATTGATCATTTACGAGTTCTCGAGTGGAAGTGTGTTCCGAGTAATTGATCATTTACGAGTTCTCGAGTGGAAGTGTGTTCCGAGTAATTGCTACATGTACTTGTTACCATCCCTATTAAATCAACTTTCAGCGTCATTTACAGGTCCCCCCCCCCACCCGAGTCGTCTAGGGCATCGTCTAAATGTAGCATCTTGGTGCCATTTATATTATGGTCTAAGTCTGGTTTTCTACAAGAAAAACCCCCACTTCTCAGCATAAATCATAAAAACAATGATTCAGCAAGTCTTTGCACTGATCAAATTAAGAATTAATATTAATTAAAGGAGAGGACAATCATAAGCTATACAGCTTTCTGTCCAATTCCTTATATCAGTTGTTGTAAATAATCATGTATTGACAGAAAATAAATATGTTTAAACTAAATAATATTTGTCTTTCAGTTATTTCTTGGTGATTAAACCATGGTGCGGAGTTCTGATGCATAGGCATTAACCACGTAGGCCGTAGTTCTAAGCAGTTAACTCCGCCGCACAAAACGACAAACAATCATTTATTCGATTATAAATAACGCATATACAAATATTATTTAGATTCTAACATGACCAAAATATCTAAAAAGTGCAAAAATAGTTATTAGATTGGCGGTTCTACCAGGGTGCCCACACAATATACAGGAGCACACAGGGTTATTCCTCCAACACAATTATAAGCTGGAATGTCGTCTCATCACCTTAGCCATAAGTGAAACTCTAAACCCAAAATCAACACTGAATGTAATATAAGTTGAAAGAACTTGTTTCGCAATCAAGCTAAAATAAATTTGTATAAACTAACACTGAATGGTTACCAATACTAGACAGTGTATTGTTCTAGTATAAATGCATATTTCTCAGCATCATTACACAGACCAGTTTTTTAAAACTTTATTTATTTTACACTGTTTGCGAAGCAAGTTTTAACAACTTATATTAATCACTCTCGTTGGCGTGGATGAAAGCATAAATGTGGTCATTCGTGTGGGAGGAAACCGGAGTACCTGGAGAAAACGCACCTGTCCGATCTGGCGACCACCGTACAATCTCATATACTTCCAGGTCGGAGGATCGAACCCGGGTTGCATTGGTGAGAAGCGAGCGCGCTAAACATTGAGCTAATTGCACAGACCAGTAATTCACCGTCTAACATTTTATTCTCCGGATTAACCCTTTCAACACCACAGACCTCTAAATAGGCTTACAAAAAGTGTAGATCCAGATGAGCCGTCTCATCAGGATCTGCACTTTTTGCCAGTGATATGACTATTTTTAGACATAATTACCCATTTTGATAAATGAACTTGTCCAAATGTGATTTTCTGATTCATTTATTGGTTTATGAATATCATGGACCAGTCCATGTGAGTTACTTGGTGTTGAATGGGTTAAGGAGGCACAATCTAATTCACATATCATGAAAAGACATACGTACATAAAATTGTCAACAATTTTCATTCACAATGTTGATTCACACACATAGTACACAAACTACACACAACTTTACATTGTACATTTTACCTTATGTATCATATTCACCATATATAACATACTAGTTATAATATTATAAAAAAGAAATGGACGGAATTAAAACAATAACCCATATAATTGATCATGATACTGTATTACTAATATGTATACTACACGCGGTATAATCTATTAATAGTTCAAGGTCGCAAGTTTGAAAAATAAAAAGTGGGAAATCCACTTGTTGCTAGGATATCCCACTTGTTGCTAGGATCTCCCACCTGTTGCTAGGATATCCCATTTGTTGCAAGGATATCCCACTTGTTGCTAGGATATCCCACTTGTTGCTAGGATATCCCACTTGTTGCTAGGATCTCCCACTTGTTGCTAGGATATCCCGCTGGTAGCTAGGATATCCCACTTGTTGATAGGATATCTCGCTGGTGGCTAGGATATCCCACTTGTTGATAGGAACTCCCACTTGTATGATATGCAGGTGGGTGCCTGTCCAGTAAGGGTCTGGGGCATGTCCACCCTCTCCCCCGAAATTTTATGAAATTGACGTACTCTGATGTGCATTGTGGTGCATCTCTGTGCATATTTTGTAATGAACTTTGAAATATACAATTTATTTTAAAACTTTTAGAAGTATCGGTAATCAATTAACAGTTCCAACTACAATAAACACCTGCTATAATCAATTAACAGTTCCAACTACAATACACACCTGCTATAATCAATTAACAGTTCCAACTACAATACAGACCTGCTATAATCAATTAACAGTTCCAACTACAATAAACACCTACTATAATCAATTAACAGTTCCAACTACAATAAACACCTGCTATAATCAATTAACAGTTCCAACTTCAATATTTATAAACAATACCAAAAATAAATTAGAAAATAATTTAAAAATAAATAAATAATATACAAACATTTACATGATAAACATTATGTTACAACGCCCTACAGTGATAATATTTTGACTGAAAACTGCCCTACATACATAACGTGTGAAGCATCACACTTATAGAGGGTCAGAATGTCTTTTTAAAAAAGGCTGAGTATATCACAAACCCCATTGAGAACTCAAACTTTTCTAACCCATGGATCGCAGGTTCCATCCCCTGTCTGACCCTAATAAAATTAACAGTCCTTCAGATGGAACTTTGAACCGAGGTCTTGTGTCGTGCTATATGCCGTGCACGTAAAAGAACCAGAGGAGACTGGAATGGGTCTCTGTCTGTATCATGGCACTATCCTCCAAAAATCTAAAATGACTAATCTCTTCAGGAGGCGTCGCTCATATGAGCAACCAGTAGCGACGATAAATAAACGTAAAACACAAACTTTTCCAGGAAGGACCGTAACTAATGTTGCTAGAACTTGTGGCCCAACACGTTTGCTTTTATGTTTTGTATTCAAGTGTATAAAAAAATTTGATTAAACCAAAACCTTTCCTTATTATAACAGTAGTTATTGCTACTAGTTGGCAGCCATTTTGGAAGCTATCCTGATTTCTTCAAAACGTTCAATGGCAGACCCATGGCAGTCACTGAAGAAACAGAATAAACTGAACACCATAGCATGAATGCTAAAACAAGGTTGTCTGTGGGTTCAGTCAGGTTATAATATACATCTAACACCCTGCAACAATAAATGTTTACAAAACCAATCTACGATATGGACTGACTGACCATGCTGTGTGCAGAATGTAGCATCAATCAGAGTAAAACATCTGCACACAGCAGTGCCACTACATGTCCTAGGTTGGTTTTGTCTATACTAAACATCTGCACACAGCAGGGCCAGATCGTGTCCTAGGTTGGTTTTGTCTATACTAAACATCTGCACACAGCAGGGCCACTACATGACCTAGGTTGGTTTTGTCTATACTAAACATCTGCACACTTCATGGCCAGATCGTGTCCTAGGTTGGTTTTGTCTATACTAAACATCTGCACACAGCAGGGCCACTACATGACCTAGGTTGGTTTTGTCTATACTAAACATCTGCACACTTCATGGCCAGATCGTGTCCTAGGTTGGTTTGTCTATACTAAACATCTGCACACAGCAGGGCCACTACATGACCTAGGTTGGTTTTGTCTATACTAAACATCTGCACACTTCATGGCCAGATCGTGTCCTAGGTTGGTTTTGTCTATACTAAACATCTGCACACAGCAGGGCCACTACATGACCTAGGTTGGTTTTGTCTATACTAAACATCTGCACACTTCATGGCCATATCGTGTCCTAGGTTGGTTTTGTCTATACTAAACATCTGCACACAGCAGGGCCAGATCGTGTCCTAGGTTGGTTTTGTTTATACTAAACATCTGCACACAGCAGGGCCAGATCGTGTCCTAGGTTGGTTTTGTGTATACTAAACATCTGCACACAGCAGGGCCAGATCGTGTCCTAGGTTGGTTTTGTTTATACTAAACATCTGCACACAGCAGGGCCAGATTGTGTCCTAGGTTGGTTTGTTTACAACATCATGACCACTCCATGTCATAGGTTGGTTTTGTCTACAACAGCATGACCACTCCATGTCCTAGGTTGGTTTTGTCTACAATAGCATGGCCACCCACTCCATGTCCTAGGTTGGTTTTGTCTACAACAGCATGACCACTCCATGTCCTAGGTTGGTTTTGTCTACAATAGCATGGCCACCCACTCATGTCCTAGGTTGGTTTTGCCTACAATAGCATGACCACTCCATGTCCTAGGTTGGTTTTTTCTACAACAGCATGACCACTCCATGTCCTAGGTTGGTTTTTTCTACAACAGCATGACCACTCCATGTCCTAGGTTGGTTTTATCTACAATAGCATGGCCACCCACTCCATGTCCTAGGTTGGTTTTGTCTATACTAAACATCTGCACACAGCAAGGCCACTACATGTCCTAGGTTGGTTTTGTCTACAATAGCATGACCACTCCATGTCCTAGGTTGGTTTTATCTACAATAGCATGGCCATCCACTCCATGTCCTAGGCTGGTTTTGTCTACAACAGCATGACCACTACATGTCCAAGGTTGGTTTTGTCTACAACAGCATGACCACTACATGTCCTAGGTTGGTTTTGTCTACAATAGCATGGCCACCCACTCCATGTCCTAGGTTGGTTTTGTCTACAATAGCATGACCACTCCATGTCCTAGGTTGGTTTTTTCTACAACAGCATGACCACTCCATGTCCTAGGTTGGTTTTTTCTACAACAGCATGACCACTCCATGTCCTAGGTTGGTTTTATCTACAATAGCATGGCCACCCACTCCATGTCCTAGGTTGGTTTTGTCTATACTAAACATCTGCACACAGCAAGGCCACTACATGTCCTAGGTTGGTTTTGTCTACAATAGCATGACCACTCCATGTCCTAGGTTGGTTTTATCTACAATAGCATGGCCATCCACTCCATGTCCTAAGCTGGTTTTGTCTACAACAGCATGACCACTACATGTCCTAGGTTGGTTTTGTCTACAACAGCATGACCACTACATGTCCTAGGCTGGTTTTGTCTACAACAGCATGACCACTCCATGTCCAAGGTTGGTTTTGTCTACATAAAACATCTCAACATCTTGCATTATTTCCTGTTCTTTCTTAGGTTATCTTCAGACTCCTGCAAGAATAAACGACAGAATAAGTGATTTGTTACAATTGCTATATCTCCGATAGTAGTAGGTCAACATAATTGCTCTATTTTCATCCCCGCTAGTTCCCCTTTTTGTTTATATTTTAGATTTAGTGTTGCACCAACAGCTAAGGTTTACATAGCAACTTTCCAGTTATAAATGGCAGAGGAAGAACACAGGAGCACCTCCGAACATTGTTTTATGTACGAGTGAGCATCCGAGTAGAACCACTGACCTTCTGCAAGCCAGTTATCTCACTTGAAACACTCCGACACCCTGGTGGGATTTGAAGCTGCAGTGGCTAGTGGCAAATGGTTATGGTCGACCTTAACCACTCAGCCACAGAGGCCTCTAGTCTCCTTTTTGACGCCACCCCCCACATTGAGTAAAATAATACCATATTATTTACACGAATTTGGATGAAACTTTGCAACTAATATCAATCTCTACTTATTAACTCTCAACCTGCTGAGTAAATTGGACAGAATGTGCAAACAATATAGATCCAAGTGTTTTAGCTCCACTATCTGAATAGCACAGAGCCTGATCACATGGCACATTCTGGCTCTGTCGTTTGCAAAAAGCGATTTTAGTCGTGATTGGCAGGTTACGGGTTAACTTGATTAAAACCGAATCTCTCCAGTTCCCCCTTCTTATGCTGTCGTATATGCTACTGATAACAAATTGAAATTTTATACATATATGCACAATTATGTACACACGACCTGTAAATACCCGTGTATGTCTTAAAACACATCGCCTAATAACAAACTCACCACAGGTATTTTAAGTCTCAACAATAAATAAAATAAGTAGTTTTACCGTCCCCCACCCACCAGTGGTGCCTTATAAAGATCTACAGTTGTGTGCATAATACTGTATACAGTGTTACAGAGTCCTGTGTGTTGATATCAGACACACATTGTTATAAAGATCTACAGTTGTGTGCATAATACTGCATACAGTGATACAGAGTCCTGAGCGCTGATATCAGACACACATTCTTATAAACATCTACAGTTGTGTGCATAATACTGCAGACAGTGATACAGACTACAGAGTCCTGAGCGTTGATATCAGACACACATTCTTATAAAGATCTACAGTTGTGTGCATAATACTGCAGACAGTGATACAGACCACAGAGTCCTGAGCGTTTATATCAGACACACATTGTTATATGTTGATTACAAGAGGTAGAACTTAATACTTCTAATATACAAGAGTTTCAAAAACAATCAAATATAAACACCACGTATAGTATTATATAACACCTCTATGTAACCCCAGAAACATTTTATATGTACAATGTACATTCTACATACGTTATGTCAGTCGGTTATGTCAAATTATCCGGTTATCTCGACGTCGGATCAAAGTCCCGTTTCAGACACTATCATTTTACATATATAACTGGCTCGGATTATTTTGGAATTTCGTGAAGTCAATCTTCGGTTATGTCGAAGTATTTTGCTCAGTCCGACAGAATTCGACATAATGGATGTAGACTGTATATTAATTTTAATTGATATTTAAATGTTTTGTTCAATTAAAAAATGCTTTGATAGTAAATCAAAAAATATAAACTATCAGAAGGTAAATGAATACCCAATGTAGAATGTCAAATTTTTCTAGTTTCTATTTTATTTATTTAAGTTTATTTAATGTTGTTACCGGTTGCCCATTTAAGCGACGGGCAGTTTACCTAACAACACCATTCCTGGGCAGGCTCCAGCAATTAACCAGTACTTGGTGCACCAACATCCATAAGAAACTGTCAACCTTTCATATAAAGACACACGGTCTGAGCAGGGCTCGATCTCGTGACCATCAGTGATGATAGATTACAGTGGTATACAAATATGTCTTTATTGTAGCACAAGCTATATGTAAAATAATTGTACACAGTTGGCAGCTGAGACTGCAAACAAAGCCTATTTGCCCCCAAAGTCATTATATTTGTGGAGTCTGTGGTCCAGTGGTAGAGCGTCGGATTTGGAAACGAACGGTCCCGGGTTCGATACTCAGTCAGGCCACGTATGTAGTGTCATTGAGCAAGGCACCTCACACACATTGCTTAGTACTGGTTAACAACTTATGTCAGCTAAGCCTGCCCAGGAAAACATGTCTAGGTCCCCGCAAGGGATTTGACATTAATGGAATATACATACATATCGGGAAAACCAGTGAATTACAATACCGTAGTTTTCCGCCATTGAAACAATAATAGTTATGTACATCGTGCTTAGTTGCTGTTAAAAAACATGTAACAGCAGCCATTTGTGCAGATAGTTTATTAAGTTATGTCCAGTCGTACACTGCAAAGATTTATAAAAATAACATGTAGAAAATTCCCACACCTCCCTGTTACAAATAAGACCCGCTACATTTAAAATTTCACCTCACATTAAATGAAATATTCAAAGACAGAAATAGTAAAGTTTATTCAGTTATGTCCAGTTGTACTATGCAAAGATTCATAAAAATATAATGTAGACAATTCCTCCCCCTCCCCCTAGACATCCCTGCTACAAATATTACCCGCTACATTTAAAATTTCACCTCACCATAATGAAATATTCAAAAACAGAAACAGTAAAGATGACTAGCTTATGAGAGAGAAACAGAAAATTGAGATTGTTATGTGCTAAACTCACTTTTAGGGGCCATTACACATCTAGGATTGCTAGAGATTGTTATGTTCTAAACTCACTTTTAGGGGCCACTACACATCTAGGATTGCTGGAGATTGTTATGTTCTAAACTCACTTTTAGGGGCCATTACACATCTAGGATTGCTGGAGATTGTTAAACTCACTTTTAGGGGCCATGCTATGGGTCAATATCTAGTGATTCTTAACTCTTTGAATTCCGGACTGAACAAAATACTTCGACATAACCGAAGTTTGACTTAACGAAATTCTATATAAATGTAGCCAGTTATATGTAAAATGATAGTGTCTGAAATGGGACATTGATCCGACTTTGAGATAACCGGAGAATTCAATATAACCGACTTTGATATAACGGATGTAGACTGTAGTTTTATTTTACCCAGCATGCAACAAGTTAAGAGTATTATTTATCTACGGTATGCAGAAGGATCACTGAAAACACGCTTGTCCCTGGCTGGTTCGTCATGGTTGAGGAATTTAAATGACACAATTTGTTTAGGGCAAAACAGTTACCATGGCAACACACTATGATAAAAAAGCTCTAATATTGACCCAACACATAACAGAGTAAACTATCGAAATTTGTTTGATTGTTTATTTATTTTAGTATTTTCACGTGGCACCACAGATTACCCGGTAGGTCATATGGCGACTGCAGCTGTTATTGGTGGCCTCCAAGCAGTATATCAGGCATACAGGTAGAACCACCTTCCTACCACAAGTCAGCTATATAGTTTGCTCACTGAGTGATTCGAACAGACAGCAGTGAGTGGGCAAGTGATCTGAAATGAATGACCGTAACCACTCGGTCATGGAGAGCGGAGTGTGGGCAAGCGATCTGAAGTGAACGACCGTAACCACTCGGCCATGGAGAGCAGAGAGTGGGTAATCGATCTGAAGTGAATGACCGTAACCACTCGGCCATGGAGAGTGGAGAGTGGGCAAGCGATCTGAAGTGAACGACCGTAACCACTCGGCCATGGAGAGCAGAGAGTGGGCAAGTGATCTGAAGTGAACGACCGTAACCACTCGGCCATGGAGAGCGGAGAGTGGGCAAGCGATCTGAAGTGAACGACCGTAACCACTCGGCCATGGAGAGCGGAGAGTGGGCAAGCGATCTGAAGTGAACGACCATAACCACTCGGCCATGGAGAGCGGAGTGGGCAAGCGATCTGAAGTGAACAACCATAACCACTCGGCCATGGAGAGCGGAGAGTGGGCAAGCGATCAGAAGTGAACGACCGTAACCACTCGGCCATGGAAAGCAGAGAGTGGGCAAGCGATCTGAAGTGAACGACCATAACCACTCGGACACGGAGAGCGGAGAGTGGGCAAGCGATCTGAAGTGAACGACCGTAACCACTCGGACACGGAGGCCCCCTATCGCAATAAAACTAGTGAAAATAACGTTGCATGGATACTTACAACAGACTTTAGTATAAGAACAAACCGCATGAAATTCAAAGAAAATTGCCTGTATCCCATAGAGATAAACAATATCCTAAACCTTTAAGAAACTGAAACCGTTCTCGGCCATAAGATAACCATTTGCAATCTGATACAACAAAACCATCTGTGAACAGTTGATACAACAAAACAAGAAACTTGATAGAATCAACCGCAACTCACATTCATTACATTAAATTTAGTTGTGTTGTATCCCGCGGCTTATAACCCGTAACCTTTTGCATGCTAGCGGCAGATAAAATCACTTTTTCAAACTGAATAGACTCTGCCGTCTGCAAGAGCGACTTTAGTCGTGATTAGCAGGCTAACCCTTTCAACACCACAGACCTCTAAATAGGCTTACAAAAAGTGTAGATCCAGATGAGCCGGCTCATGACGAGCCGTATCATCAGGATCTGCACTTTTTGCCAGTGATATGACTATTTTTAGACATAATTACCCATTTTGATAAATGAACTTGTCCAAATGTGATTTTCTTATTAATTTCCTCATAGTGCTTCTCGTGGTTAGTATGGCCCGAGCATTCTTACCGAGGTCTGTACACCCCCCGAGAGTGCTTCTTGCCGTCAGTAGGACCCCGAGCATGCTTACCGAGGTCTCTAGGCACCGAGAGTGCTTCTTGAGGTTAGTAAGTTGCATATTTGAGAAAAGTGCTATAAATGTTTTGTACCTGTTTCAAATTAGAAAACACAGATGGTCTTATAAAGTATTTTTAACCCTTTCAACACCACAGACCTCTAAATTGGCTTACAAAAAAGTGTAGATCCAGATGAGCCGGCTCGTGACGAGCCGTCTCATCAGGATCTGCACTTTTTGCCAGTGATATGACTATATTTAGACATAATTACCCATTTTGATAAATGAACTTGTCCAAATGTGATTTTCTGATTCATTTATTGGTTTATGAATATCATGGACCAGTCCATGTGAGTTACTTGGTGTTGAATGGGTTAACCCTTTGCCTCGAGGACAGCCATAAGTGTACTCTAGCTCCAGCCCAGGTATAAACCTTTCACATCAAAGACAACCTTGTGTATCGGGTTGCAGAACGAGAAACAATTTCAAGTGAATTTAGGACAGTCATACTGCTACTACTACGTGTTTTCTATCGTTACATAACACTATTGTCTATTGTTCACTGCCGCAGAACCAGCTCACCCGTTTCTTTCTCCGTCTATGTTTCCGTTTCTATCAACACACATTAATACAAACATTTATGATTTAATACAGTTCTCAAATCAACTTCAATCTATTATTTGGAACAAAAACTATATTCAATCTTTTAATGAATAAGTGAAATACATAGCAGCTATGGAGTTGGGGTGGGTGGGTATGTGGGTGGGGATTGGGAGCTAACTTAGCGAATTTTGGGATGAGGGTGCAGCACTAGGTGCATATTTAGGCAGAGAGTATCCGGGGTCACCTGCATTTAGCAATTTTCGGATGGGCATGTTAGATGTCAGAATCAGACAAGTGGATTGTATATGTACGTGGACTAGGAGAAGCGACATACACAAGGTGGTGAGGACAAGACGGATAATAACTACATGTAGGTCATAGATTGATTATAGTTTTTGCTACCAGACCACAACAAACACCAAACACCCACAAATAAAACACATCATTACAAACAATAGTTACGAGAATATACTGTCATTTCAGGAATATTTTAATTCAGATTAGTCTGAAACTATGCGTATATTTAATTATGCGCATATTTAATAATGCGCATGTGTTATTATTCGCAGATGTAACGGGTAAGATATAACGTACATTTACTAACTCAGTCCATTACCTAACATACATTAAACTGAGTTGGGTATTGCACTTCGCATATTCACAAAAAATTAAATTCTCCTAGCAATAATTTAGTTCATCGCAAATTTGTGCAACTCAACTATTGCGCGAGTGTACATTCAAGCTGCTCGCTGTTCATGATTTATACAACAGACACAATATCATTTATAGTCTTACGGATATGGAAGGTCGCAAAATAAAAACAACAACTATGATTTCTGGATTTCAAATACCACCCCCATAGCAGAACGTCTCGATGCCATTACCGATTCCCCATAGATTGACACATTAGCGGAGAAACAGAACGTATTAAGGATCATAACAACCATCTATGAAGGTGGGGTAGGGATGTTGACTGTTTTATTCGTTGCTTGTGATTGGTTACTTTGAAATTGCAGCCATATGTATGAAATAAGACTACATCATTCGTTTTTTATTTAACGTCGCTACCGGTTGCCCATTTGAGCGATGGGCAGTTTACCTACAACACCTTTCCTGCGCAGGCTCCAGCGGTTAACCAGTACTTGGTGCACCAACCTCCGTAAGAAACTGTCAACTTTTGCATATAAAGTGGCACGGGACTCGAACCCATCAGTGATGATATGTTACAGTGGTATACAAGTCAGCAAACGCGACCACGGAGGCTGACGACTACATCATTCTATATGTGGGAAAAGAGATAAATCATATTAATTCTGGGATCTCAAATACTGGTACACAGCATGGACATAATGGATGTGTGTTTTACGTTTATTTATCGTCGCTACTGGTTGCCCATATGAGCGACGCCTCCTGAAGATATTAGTCATTTTAGATTTTTGGAGGATAGTGCAATGATACAGAGAGAGACCTATCCCAGAGTCTCCTCTGGTTCTTTTACGTGCACGGTGTACAGCACGGACACGAGACCTCACTTTAAAGTCCCATCTGAAAGCATGTTAATTTTATTAGGGTCAGACGGGGGGGATCGAACCTGCGATCCCTGGATTACCAGTCCAGCATGTTAACCACTGGACTACAGATCCGTCTGTGGACATAATGGAAAAAGCGTAGACCAATTTAAATGAGGCAAAATATACGACACAAAGGTCAAGTAAATGATGGACATTTATAAGAAATGGGTCAGTGAGACACGTTATTAGGAAAGTTATAAATTAAACATGTAACTGAGATGTGCATCCTCTCCCATTCAACAAGCACACACTTAGTCTATGAAGTTAAATCTACACGACATGTTCCGTGTGGTTTCTAACGTGTCCGTATACTTACAAACGTAGGCCATAAGCCTTTTATTTTGAGATGAAAATTGAGACATTCTGATTTGCTGACCTGCATCGCGTTCCTAGATAAGATGGTCAATGTAATACATTAAAGGTCAAAGTTGAAGGTCAGTGCATATTCATAAAGTGTAAAATTGGGTCATGTGTACATAAGAGATGAAGTTCTCTCCCCTTAAATACACAGCAATACAGGATTGCAAACTACACAGAGTCACAAACAAAGCTGCCTAGGGTTATCTAGTACACATTATGCTCTTGATTAAATGCTCAAACCGTCTGCATAAACTAAAGGTCAAGGTCACCACAGTACAATAACAATACACGGTACGAATGAGACAAAATTCCAAGAAAAACTAGACCTTTTGTTACTTTATCTTCACTGGAATTAGACTGCTGCAAGGGGTTAAGAGAAAGCAGCAATGAAATACATGTACATGTACTCAAGTAGCAAGAATGGTTGCTATGTATTTTCTATTTTACCCTATAATACAATCTGTTACAACAAACTTATCGCTATACTGTGAAAAGGTGATACAATGACACACACACAAATAGATTTTTACGGTAACAATTTAATAAAAAAAAACTATGATTTTGTTACAGCAAAGACGAGTGGTTGTATCCAGTTGTATCTGGTTGTATCCAGTTGTATCTGGTTGTATCCAGTTGTATCCAGTTGTATCTGGTTGTATCCAGTTGTATCCGGTTGTATCTGGTTGTATCCAGTTGTATCCAGTTGTATCCGGTTGTATCCAGTTGTATCTGGTTGTATCCAGTTGTATCCGGTTGTATCCAGTTGTATCTGGTTGTATCCAGTTGTATCCAGTTGTATCCAGTTGTATCTGGTTGTATCCAGTTGTATCTGGTTGTATCCAGTTGTATCTGGATGTATCCAGTTGTATCTGGTTGTATCCAGTTGTATCTGGATGTATCCAGTTGTATCCGGTTGTATCTGGTTGTATCCAGTTGTATCCAGTTATATCCAGTTGTATCTGGATGTGTGGATGTGTGGTTGTATCTGGTTGTATCTGGTTGTATCCGGTTGTATCTAGTTGTATCTGGATGTGTGGTTGTATCTGGTTGTATCTGGTTGTATCCAGTTGTATCTAGTTGTATCTGGATGTGTGGTTGTATCTGCAGTTGGTAGCATTAGACGTATACACCAACATCATCATAACAAGCCCTCAATCCCACACATGAGGAAAACACACAATAGGATAGGATCATATATAGGTTATACATTGTACATTGTATGCAAAATAAGTGCACAGGAGTGTTGGCGAACATCTGCACTTATTTTTTATATAACCTTCAATAAGTAACAAACAGTATGTCCCTCCCACAATTATATCCACAGGCACAAGACACAATTTTATTTTCTTCCCTATGGTCATATAGTAAGTAATGTTTAAACGTTTGTGCTTACTTACTATATGACGATAGGGCAAAAAAACAACATTGGTGTCTTGTGTTTACTTACTATATGACCATAGGGCAAAAAAACAACATTGGTGTCTTGTGTTTACTTACTATATGACCATAGGGCAAAAAAACAACATTGGTGTCTTGTGTTTACTTACTATATGACCATAGGGCAAAAAAACAACATTTGTGTCTTGTGTTTACTTACTATATGACCATAGGGCCAAAAAAACAACATTGGTGTCTTGTGTTTACTTACTATATGACCATAGGGCAAAATAAAAACATTGGTGTCTTGTGTTTACTTACTATATGACCATAGGACAAAAATAAAAACATTGGTGTCTTGTGTTTACTTACTATATGACCATAGGGCAAAATAAAAACATTGGTGTCTTGTGTTTACTTACTATATGACCATAGGGCAAAAAAACAACATTTGTGTCTTGTGTTTACTTACTATATGACCATAGGGCAAAATAAAAACATTGGTGTCTTGTGTTTACTTACTATATGACCATAGGGCAAAAATAAAAACATTGGTGTCTTGTGTTTACTTACTATATGACCATAGGGCAAAAATAAAAACATTGGTGTCTTGTGTTTACTTACTATATGACCATAGGGCAAAAAAACAACATTTGTGTCTTGTGTTTACTTACTATATGACCATAGGGCAAAATAAAAACATTGGTGTCTTGTGTTTACTTACTATATGACCATAGGGCAAAATAAAAACATTGGTGTCTTGTGTTTACTTACTATATGACCATAGGGCAAAAATAAAAACATTGGTGTCTTGTGTTTACTTACTATATGACCATAGGGCAAAATAAAAACATTGGTGTCTTGTGTTTACTTACTATATGACCATAGGGCAAAAAAACAACATTGGTTTCTTGTGTGTACTTACTATATGACCATAGGGCAAAACAAAAAACATTTGTCTCTTGTGCCTGTGAGTATATCATTACATTGATCTGGATGCTCACCGCGTGACAGCAGCAATGGTGCATGAGCATGTGAGTAGACGTACATTGTCATGTTTTGTATTCACGTGTATATGTAAAACGAATCGAGCAATAAAATACGATTAAACTAAGTAGATGTATACACTCACACCTTCACTTTAAGTTTAACCCTTTCAACCCCAAGTAATTGACATGGACTGGTGCATGCTATTTTTAGACCAATAAATTAATAAGAAAATTACATTTGGACCAGTTCATTTATCAAAATGGGTAATTTTATCTAAAAATAGTAATAATTATTACTGGCAAAAAAGTGCAGATCCTGATGAGACGGCTCGTTACGAGCCGGCTCATCTGGATCTACACTTTTCATAAGCCTATTTAGAGGCCTGTGGGGTTGAAAGGGTTAATGATTGACATATTGCAACAACTATTGCGTTACGAGTGTGCTCTTAGGCAAGGCATTTAAATTCCACGTTGCCTCTACTCTCTCCCTAGTGGCGATGGATTCCATCAGGAACGAGGTCTCGCGAGTGATTAATATAAGCATAGGAACTAGTTTTGCAATCATGCTAAAATGAATTTGTATCAACTAACTTACTAGTTTGCTCTGCCCAAGTTTACATTTATGCCTAAGGTCTGCACAGATCTACTTTGAGCTCCTTGATCCGAGTTGTGCATGTCAAGTAAATTTTATTTATAAAGTCGGGAAATAAATTATAACAACATAACATAAGCTCGAAAGAGCTTTTAACACCGACTTATACATAATACATATTAATACATACGAAGTTTACAATGCATTAATTATCTAATATATCAATAATATAGCATTCAAGTAACATGTTGGGTTCATAAAAAACAAACGTCGCAATATGGAAATAATTTCGATACTTTTAAGTGCATGTAGAGGCTTTTGATTGGATTAGAAACTACGGCAAATTGTAACTTCCTAGAATTGTCTCACACTGTTCGTAAATCAATAAATTGAATAGGTATATGAATAAACAATTGAATATATAACATATTGTCATGTTCAAGATCATTTCTGTCAAGTTAATTCAATATAAGTTATGGTGTCACGTGTGAAGTCATGACCTTGGTGCCACATGTGAGGTCATGACCTTGATGTCGCATGTAAAGTTACAACCTTGGTGTTGCATGTGAAGTAATGACCTTGGTGTTCCATGTGAGGTAATGACCTTGGTGTTACATGTGAGGTTATCACCTTGATGTCGCATGTAAAGTTACAACCTTGGTGTTGCATGTGAAGTAATGACCTTGGTGTTACATGTGAAGTAATGACCTTGGTGTTACATGTGAGGTTATCACATTGGTGTCGCATGTGAAGTTATGACCTTTGTGTCGCATGTGAAGTAATGACCTTGGTGTTACATGTGAGGTTATCATCTTGGTGTCGCATGTGAAGTAACGAACTTTGTGTCACATGTGAAGTAACGACCTTGGTGTCACATGTGAAGTTATGACCTTTGTGTCACATGTGAAGTAACAAACTTTGTGTCACATGTGAAGTTATGACCTTTGTGTCACATGTGAAGTAACGACCTTGGTGTCGCATGTGAAGTAACGACATTGGTGTCGCATGTGAAGTAACGACCTTGGTGTCACATGTGAAGTAACGACCTTGGTGTCGCATGTGAAGTAACGACCTTGGTGTCACATGTGAAGTTATGACCTTTGTGTCACATGTGAAGTAACAAACTTTGTGTCACATGTGAAGTTATGACCTTTGTGTCACATGTGAAGTAACGACCTTGGTGTCGCATGTGAAGTAACGACATTGGTGTCGCATGTGAAGTAACGACCTTGGTGTCACATGTGAAGTAACGACCTTGGTGTCGCATGTGAAGTAACGACCTTGGTGTCGCATGTGAAGTAACGACCTTGATGTTGCATGTGACATGTTAACATACACTATAAGAGTAACACTTCAAGCCCGTTAACCATTCAAGGTTGAGGTCAACACTACAGCAAATATCTCTGCATGCAATTAATAATAACGTCAATTGAACTCAATTCATGAACTCCTATAGATTACCCCCACAGTAGATCTAGCAACATCAGGAACAAGTTATCTACAGATCCATTCAGTTTCACCCTCCTCCGTTATCGAGGGCAGACACCCGGACAGAGTGCGCTACATTCATGCAAAATTATAATATCGTAAGTATATGTGTTATAAAAGTAAAGTGAAGTATTTGTTTATTATAGTGTCACCCCTATTGAAAGGGCCAGCTATTTCTGACATACGAGACACCTCTTATGTACATTAGTACTTCCCGAATCATATCCTTGCAGGTCAGCTAGGTACCAGCCTGACAGATGATCGGTAACCATTACTTAACCACCTGGTAGCTCACCAATAGGCCATGTCAGAATAAACTCATGACGTGGTTCGAACCTCTGACCTCCTGCTCCGTAGACGGACACTTTAACCACTAGGCAACGGAGACGATGCCAACAACTGAGGTCATACAGTACCAATATATGACACCCTCCAACAACTGATGTCACACAGTACCGATATATGACACCCTCCAACAACAGATGTCATACAGTACCGATATATGACACCCTCCAACAACTGAGGTCATACAGTACCAATATATGACACCCTCCAACAACTGATGTCATACAGTACCGATATATGACACCCTCCAACAACAGATGTCATACAGTACCGATATATGACACCCTCCAACAACAGATGTCATACAGTACCGATACATGACACCCTCCAACAACTGAGGTCATACAGTACCGATATATGACACCCTCCAACAACTGATGTCATACAGTACCGATATATGACACCCTCCAACAACTGAGGTCATACAGTACCGATATATGACACCCTCCAACAACAGATGTCATACAGTACCGATATATGACACCCTCCAACAACAGATGTCATACAGTACCGATATATGACACCCTCCAACAACTGATGTCATACAGTACCGATATATGACACCCTCCAACAACTGAGGTCATACAGTACCGATATATGACACCCTCCAACAACTGAGGTCATACAGTACCGATATATGACACCCTCCAACAACAGATGTCATACAGTACCGATATATGACACCCTCCAACAACTGAGGTCATACAGTACCGATATATGACACCCTCCAACAACTGAGGCCATACAGTACCGATATATGACACCCTCCAACAACTGAGGTCATACAGTACCGATATATGACACCCTCCAACAACTGATGTCATACAGTACCGATATATGACACCCTCCAACAACTCATTTCATACAGTACCGATATATGACACCCTCCAACTGAGGTCATACAGTACCGATATATGACACCCTCCAACAACTGAGGTCATACAGTACCGATATATGACACCCTCCAACAACTGATGTCATACAGTACCGATATATGACATCCTCCTTTGTTATAATATTGGTATGAATTGTATTTTGACAAATGTTGTGTTAAATTAACCAAGACAGCTATAAAATTGACAAACTCTTAACCCTTTCAACACCGCAGACCTCTAAATAGGCTTACAAAAAGTGTAGATCCAGATGAGCCGGCTCGTGACGAGCCGTCTCATCAGGATCTGCACTTTTTTCAAGTAATATAACTATTTTTTAGAATTTTTTTTACCCATTTTGATAAATGAACTTGTCCAAATGTGATTTTCTGATTCATTTATTGGTCTAAGAATATCATGGACCAGTCCATGTGAGTTACTTGTTGAATGGGTTAATCTTACAAGAAGACTGTAACAAGACCGCATAATGGTGACCTTTCTCAGAATCCACAACATTCAAATTTAAAAATCTAATTGCATATAAAATAATATTTAACCCATTTCATTCTGGATACATTTAAAGGCTTTTGCAAACAACATAGATCCAGATCAGCCGCAATGTGCGGCTGCATGCTGATCAGGATCTATGTTGTTTGCTACATAGCCAAGTTTCTTAGCAAGATCATCTGAATAGCGAACAGCATAGAGCCTGATCAGACGGAACGTTCCATGGCGGTTGATCTGGCTCTATGTTCTTTGCAAATACTGTTTGAACGGTATCCAGAATCAAATGGGTTAAGAAAGGTGAATCGAAAACAAAATTTTATGAATTTCTCGTATTCTACAAAATTAATGATCTATAAAATGAATACAAATTTCATTCGTAGAAAGACCAAGGAGAAGAGAAGATACCAACCTTTTTTGCATCCCTGGATTTGTCTGGTTGTGGTTGTGAAGTCTGTGGTGACGAGTCCTCATTGTCGAGCTTGTGTTGCAACCTAAACAATCGGGGATTGTAAGCCCTACAAGTCAAACAAGCCAATAACAGCCAATCAGTACCCTTGTTGCAAGTGGAATATAGCAATAGTTTCTACTAACATAATGTAACGATTCATTTCATTAGTTTTAATCAAAATTTACTGTTTTTTCTTTATTTAGTTTAAACAATATTTTATTTCTTTAAATATACATAGACTCGTATACATAGTATGTACATACATGTAGGATTGAGGAGAAAGCAACTTGCTGATATGGTTACCTCTTTCTTTTCTTTATTTCTGTTGCATCGTGACCACGGTATGCAAAGTGTCACCCCTATTGAAAGGTGGTGACCATTTCTGACTCATGAGACACTTTTTTTTATGAACATCAGTATTTCCCGAATTCTAAGCTTGTAGGCCCTGGCACCAGGCTTGTATGCAATCGGTAACCATTATTTAATTAGCCGGCGACTCACCAACTGGCCATATCAGAACGAACACCTTACAGGGTTCGAACCTTCAACCTCCCGCTCCATAGGCGGACACCTTAACCACTAGACCACGGAGACTTTGTCAACATCAATTGTATTTGTTAGCTATTATTTCAATTTATTTGCATACACAGTGCACTTTGTCGATACAGATAGTATGCGATTATAAACACTTCATAGCGTTCAGATGATGTCACTACCTTCTGGATTATTGTTTTCCACACGTTTGACCCACAAGATGGCGGCGTGTTGAAATTTACATGGTATTTGGGCATGTGACTGCAATCTACATATTACATAGAATTCAAGTGACGGCATGAGCATCTGCATTATTGACCCGTGTCTAGCTAGATCGAGTAACGGTGTACATATATTACAACAAAATATACACATTTAGCTCGTTTATCCTGTTTTAAATCTGTTTAGCCAGTGTGATCCATTTACACCGATAATATTTCTACACGTTTGACCCACAAGATGGCGAAATCACGTGGCATGTGATTGCAATCTAAACTTAATGTAAGAAATGTATAATTACTCGTTTTCGAAAATAGAATATGAATATTCATATCGAAAAAGGACAAGTCAATCTGCACTAATTATACATTATAAACAATATGTTGGCATTGCAGATTCCAATACATAGATTTTCCAGCAAGGTCCAAAGGGCGTGTGTTTTACGTTTAATTATCGTCGCTACCGGTTGCCCATATGAGCGACACCTCCTCATTTTAGATTTTTGGAGGATAGTGCAATGATACAGACAGAGACTCATTCCAGAGTCTCCTCTGGTTCTTTTACATGCACGGTGTAAAGCACCGACATGAGACCTCGGTTTAATGTCCCATCTGAAAGACTGTTAATTTTATTAGGGTCAGACGTGGGATCGAACATGCGATCCCTGGATTACCAGTCCAGCGTGTTACCACTGGACTATATATCCGTCTGTTGCCTCTCATAGGGTTGGCTGAGTATATAAGCAGTACCTTACTTCACAAGCTAGGGGAGATAGGTTGTCTCTCATAGGGTTGGCTGAGTATATAAGCAGTACCTTACTTCACAAGCTAGTGGAGATAGGATGTCTCTCATAGGGTTGGCTGAGTATATAAGCAGTACCTTACTTCACAAGCTAGGGGAGATAGATTGTCTCTCATAGGGTTGGCTGAGTATATAAGCAGTACCTTACTTCACAAGCTAGGGGAGATAGGATGTCTCTCATAGGGTTGGCTGAGTATATGAGCAGTACCTTACTTCACAAGCTAGGGGAGATAGATTGTCTCTCATAGGGTTGGCTGAGTATATAAGCAGTACCTTACTTCACAAGCTAGGGGAGATAGGATGTCTCTCTCATAGGGTTGGCTGAATATATAAGCAGTACCTTACTTCACAAGCTAGGGGAAATAGGTTGCCTCATAGCCAGAACAGGACGGGATCCCCCCATTGATGGTTTCAAATCGTAGTGTACGGGAGTTTGCATATAAATGTACAAGTGTATAGGAGTGTACTGCCCAGTATATGGAAAACATATATACAGTCTCTGTACACACCACTGGATACCTGGGTATATGGATATGTACACTTCCAGATACATGTATATACAGTCTCTGTACACCACTGGATACCTGGGTATATGGATATGTACACTTCCAGATACATGGATATACAGTCTCTGTACACCACTGGATACCTGGGTATATGGATATGTACACTTCCAGATACATGGATATACAGTCTCTGTACACCACTGGATACCTGGGTATATGGATATGTACACTTCCAGATACATGGATATACAGTCTCTGTACACCACTGGATACCTGGGTATATGGATATGTACACTTCCAGATACATGGATATACAGTCTCTGTACACCACTGGATACCTGGGTATACGGATATGTACACTTCCAGATACATGGATATACAGTCTCTGTACACCACTGGATACCTGAGTATACGGATCCGTACACTTCCAGATAAATGGATATACAATCTCTGTACACCACTGGATACCTGGGTATACGGATATGTACACTTCCAGATACATGTATATACAGTCTCTGTACACCACTGGATACCTGGGTATACGGATATGTACACTCCCAGATACATGTATATACAGTCTCTGTACACCACTGGATACCTGTGTATATGGATATGTACACTCCCAGATACATGTATATACAGTCTCTGTACACCACTGGATACCTGGGTATACGGATCCATACACTTCCAGATACATGTATATACAGTCTCTGTACACCACTGGATACCTGGGTATATGGATATGTACACTTCCAGATACATGGATATACAGTCTCTGTACACCACTGGATACCTGGGTATATGGATATGTACACTTCCAGATACATGGATATACAGTCTCTGTACACCACTGGATACCTGGGTATATGGATATGTACACGTCCAGATACATGGATATACAGTCTCTGTACACCACTGGATACCTGGGTATATGGATATGTACACTTCCAGATACATGGATATATAGTCTCTGTACACCACTGGATACCTGGGTATACGGATATGTACACTTCCAGATACATGGATATACAGTCTCTGTACACCACTGGATACCTGGGTATACGGATATGTACACTTCCAGATACATGGATATACAGTCTCTGTACACCACTGGATACCTGGGTATATAGATATGTACACTTCCAGATACATGGATATACAGTCTCTGTACACCACTGGATACCTGGGTATACGGATATGTACACTTCCAGATACATGGATATACAGTCTCTGTACACCACTGGATACCTGGGTATACAGATATGTACACTTCCAGATACATGTATATACAGTCTCTGTACACCACTGGATACCTGGGTATACGGATATGTACACTTCCAGATACATGTATATACAGTCTCTGTACATACCACTGGATACCTGGGTATACGGATATGTACACTTCCAGATACATGTATATACAGTCTCTGTACACCACTGGATACCTGTGTATATGGATATGTACACTTCCAGATACATGGATATACAGTCTCTGTACACCACTGGATACCTGGGTATATGGATATGTACACTTCCAGATACATGGATATACAGTCTCTGTACACCACTGGATACCTGAGTATACGGATATGTACACTTCCAGATACATGGATATACAGTCTCTGTACACCACTGGATACCTGGGTATATGGATATGTACACTTCCAGATACATGGATATACAGTCTCTGTACACCACTGGATACCTGGGTATATGGATATGTACACTTCCAGATACATGGATATGTCACACAATCTGGTCTGCAGAGCGGATTATGTTTTCACCATAACATTTGGAGAATGAATATCTTATGGATATTTGAATGCTAGACTGGCGTACAGACAACCCTGGACTTTTTTAAAAGGTACTTGATCGGAACTAAATGTTTGGAAAATGTGACTTGTCCGATATTACATTTTACACGTCCCATGCACAAGACTATTGAATAAATAACAACAACTTGTCACATTGATTACAACAAATGGTACGTTTCTACACAACATATGAAAACCTTGTAGATCGCAAGCTTCAAACAGAAATTGACAGTTCCTAATTATAACATATACATAATTAATTTAATTGAAAGCGCCCAAAAATTACTTTTACTTTTTTCCAATTGAAAAAACAATTAGATATATACTTATTATGCACTGTATGCAAGTGTTAACTTTAATAGTAAACCACCATAACAAAGTAATTAATAATTTTGTGTAATTATATATTACCGGTATACATGTATATATATATTCATAAAGGGAGGTAATATACTGGTAATTTCATATAAACAAGTTCATTGGTGGGCACATCTTATTGGTGGAGGACGACCCCGGGTGGAGTAAGACCCCGGGTGGAGGACGACCCCGGGTGGAGGACGACCCCGGGTGGAGGACGACCCCGGGTGGAGGAAGACCCCGGGTGGAGGAAGACCCTGGGTGCCCCTCTGAGACGTATTTCAGGCATGGCCGGACACCTGGGTAGAACCACTGACCTACCACAAGCCAGCTGGATAGCTTCCTCACATGAAAGAATTCGACACCCCAAGTGGGATTCAAACATGCAGTGGTGAGGGGCAAGTGATTTGAAGTCAACGCCCCTAACTACTCGGCCACGGAAGGCCCATTAAATCATTACTTAAAACCAGAATAAATCACAATTGAATAATGGTAATATTACACAATGTCATTGTTTAATTAACTGCATTGCTTTGTATATATGTACAGAAAAATAAAATAAACGGGGTGAGCCGAAAAGGGGCCTCAACATTAAAAAATAGATATATATATAACACAATAATCCTGATTTCTTAGAATCTGCTCCTTATAATATCCGAATGTGGAGCACATTCTCAGCAAAGACATAGTTTGCCTTTAAAACCCCAATATGCGTTTACTAAAGTGTGCTGTATACCAAGATAGAGTAAGGAGTGGATGATTAGATATTGTGATTATTGTCTTATAATTTCATTCTCCAATGATCAATTATTACGATAAATAAAAAAGTAAAATTTGGAAAATATGTTTGTTTTACGTTTATTTAACGTCGTTACCGGTTGCCCATTTGAGCGACACCTTCGGACGAGATTAGTCATTTTAGATTTTGGAGGATAGTGCATGATACAGACATTCCAGAATCTCCTCTGGTTCTTTTACGTGCACGGTGTAAAGCACCGACACGAGACCTCGGTGTAACGTCCCATCTGAAAGACTGTTAATTTTATTAGGGTCAGACGGGGGATCGAACCTGTGATCCCTGGATTACCAGTCCAGCGTGTTAACCACTGGACTACAGATCCATCTGTAATGGAAAATATGCCCCCCAAAAAAACCTGTTTTGTGAAATTACCATTTGCAAATTATCTCCCTTTATGGATATATTTTAACAAAATCACCAATAACTCTATAAATTAACACTAGGATAAATTTGCATACAAATTTACAGAAGGATCTGTAGCCCAGTGGTAACACGCTGGACTGGTAATCCAGGGATCGCAGGTTCGATCCCCCGTCTGACCCTAATAAAATTAACAGTCTTTCAGTTGGGACATTAAACCGACATTAAACGAAAAACACACACCTACATTTTACACAAATTCAATTTAATTAGATGTTTATTCTCTGTTTAAAAGCATAAAACTTAGTTGAAACAATTAATGGTTTATGTGTATAGTTTATATATACATTTATTTGTAAGTATATTACAGACGGATCTGTAGTCCAGTGGTAACAGTGGTGGACGGGTAATCCAGGGTTCGCAGGTTCGATCCCCCATCTGACCCATATAAAATTAAGTCTTGTCGGTGCTGTACACCGTGCACGTAAAAGAACAGAGGAGAGTCTGGAATGGGTCTCTGTCTGTATCATTGCACAATCCTCCAAAAATCTAAAATGACTAATCTCTTCAGGAGGTGTCGCTCATATGGGCAACCGGTAGCGACGATAAATAAACGTAAAACACACATGTAAGTATATTGCATAATACAATAATCATATATTTAGGGTATAAAAATGATATTAGTCTGGGTTACATATTGCCACATCAAACATCATGCAGTGATGATAAAAACAGTGATACAGTCAAACATTAGAACAGCAAAGCAACACAACCACAGGGTGAGAAAAGGGCAAATAACTTCTTCTAAATTGTGGCATAGTAATAAATGAAGCATTTTTGTTAAATCTATGATTTTTAATCCAAAGGGATATTTTTTGTTTGTTTATATTTTCTGAAGAATGGCGAAATCATGCTTTCCTATTTAATTTTTCTACTACAATTACTGTACAGTGGCAAAAGCTTTATTTTACATATTTCTGAAATGCCAGATAAAAATCACTTTTGCAAACAGCATTGAGCCAGATCAAACGGCACAGAATTATTCGCCTAATCAGGCTCTATGCTGTTTACTATTCGGATAGTAGAGCTAAAACACATGGCTGAATAGCAAACAAAATAGATCCTGATCAGACGCGACGCTACGCCGGATCTATGGATCTACATGTATGTTGTTTGCAAATGTGATTTTATGTACTCAGCGTGCAATGGTTTAAGGGTTAAATTTATGAATGTGTGAAATTAAATATTACTAACGTATCATTATTCGCAATGATCTCAATATCTCCGGATTCTGATCCATGATTTATCAGTGTTTGTGGATGATATATATAGCCAAGCAAGTTTTAAAATGACATCACGTCATTATCAAAGCTATATATGCGTGGAATGGCCTAAAATGTATGCATAGTGCCAATCATAGAGTGTATCATAGTGTTCTTTAAACTACATTCGGATTTCAGGCGGGGATGCAGGGGGGTAAGACTGGGTTAAGGCAGCGATGGATTTGGTTCTCTTTTCTTTCCACATTTTTCCTATTGTTTCATTTTAGTAACTTCTTTTCATTAAATTATTGATGGATTTATGAAAATAGTTTTTATTTTCGAATCCTTCGTCTTTCTATTTCTCATTTTCGTCTTTAAAATTAACATTACCGACCTATCAAATTTCGACATTTAGGTTTATTAGTTTCCAGTTAATCAATATCAACATAGATAAAGTATAATTGATAGTACTGTGTTGCACATTTTGTTAAATAAAGTTTGATTATTGGGAAGGACCGTTTTCTAATGTTGGTTATAACTTGTGGCCAGACCCTTTTGCTATGTTACACAAATGTATATATGTGCCTTATAATCTGTTAACTTATTTCATATCTGATTCATACTTGTATGTAATATTGTATTGTCGAATGTATTACATATGCAATAAAATATGGTCAAATCAGTGAAATCTAGGTGAAATGTTTGTATTAGGAAATATGCTTGTGCCAGTTTTATGAAGTCAAGAAGCTAGTCACCAGGGTCGGAGGTTATAAAACTTTTCTCAAATCTCAAACTCGAGCTTAAATGCATTGATTGGTTGATTCCGAGTTTTACTGTCAGCTGAACCAATCAGAAGCGCGAGACTAAGTTTGAGATTTGGAGAAAATGTTTTATAACCTCCAGGCCAGGTCACATAATATAAGTGTGTCTCCGAATAATGGAGATTGCAAAAAATGTTCAATAAAATGTGCTTCGAGAAATAAAGCTTGGAAGCCGTGATAGCGCAGTGATAGCACGTTCGTTTCAGGTGCAAAAGACCCAGAGTTTGGCACGCTGCTGTAGCCGTTACTATTGTGTCCTTAGGCAAGGCGTTTAAATTCCCATTTGAGAGCGATTAATCTAACGTGATGAAAACTTGTTAAAGCTAAAATAAATTTGTCTAAACTATAAATAAACAGAAGATAGAGAAGAGTTAGTTTGATTTGCCACTCCACTTGCATTGTACAACCCTTCTCCAAATATTGGCTTGTTTACATGCAGACATACATTTGGGAGCTACCATTTCAAAACAAGTAGGAAAGACAGGTTGCATCATCCCAAATGTTGAATAATGGTTGCTCCCGAATTCTAGCAAATTGCCTTGTAAAAGAACGCAAAATTATATGTTTTTTTATAAATAATATAATTATAAGCAGATATATTAATTACAGAATTGTAGATAACACAATTGAGATTCCAAGCAAATCATTTCTTTTTACAACAAGGCAATTTGCTTCCATAACCAAACACAAATTATACAATGACAACCATGCTTCCTTAACCAAACACATATGTTACCATGACAACCAACATTTCTAATGCTACATGTGCAGTCAGATCTGACCTGGTGAATACTAAGCTGTATTTTTCAAATCACAAGTATCAAGTTTTTTGATTGGTTGAGATGTGTGCAAATCTCACAATTCAACCAATCACCAGTTGAGTTTGATATCTAAGCAGTGTTTATTACATGAAGCTGTTTAACTATATAAATTGTTGTCGATAATTAATTCGCAGGTTCGATCCCCCCGTCTGACCCTAATAAAATTAACAGTCTTTCAGATGGGACGTTAAATCGAGGTCTCGTGTTGGTGCTTTACACCGTGCACGTAAAAGAACCAGAGGAGATTCTGGAATGGGTCTCTCTCTGTATCATTGCACTATCCTCCAAACACCTAAAATGACTAATATCTTCAGGAGGCGTCGCTCATATGGGCAACCGGTAGCGACGATAAATAAACGTAAAACACACAATTTGGGTGACATTTTAGCAAATGCATTTGGGTGACTAAACATTAATTGTAAATTGTGACTGAGAAACCATGATATTTCAGAAACATTCTATAAACTCCAGATCAGATAAAATACCTGAAATATATTACAGTGAAACCCCTCTAAACCGAACGGTCCCTTGACCAGAGGTAAAGTTCAGTTTGGAGAGGTTTTCGGGTTTAGAGGGGTTTTCACTCATAAATTAACAATTCAACTCTTAGAAGGAGGCCTAGATATATTCATAGTTTGGCTGTTAGTATAAATAGCTGAAACTTGTTTAACCCTTTCCTTCATAGAGATTTAGGTCAATATACTATTATATCTCCATACAAACGACAGCCATTTAGCTATCATGTAGTGGATAAGTAGTCACCATATCTATCCCACCTCCATAGATATTACTGAGACTATATGAGA
Source organism: Archivesica marissinica (assembly GCA_014843695.1). Taxonomy (NCBI): domain Eukaryota; kingdom Metazoa; phylum Mollusca; class Bivalvia; order Venerida; family Vesicomyidae; genus Archivesica; species Archivesica marissinica. Next base: position 34,837,296 of record CM026389.1, on the reverse strand, counting down.
TTTGGGCCTTTATTATGAACATTGGTTTCATAACATTTGGCTACTACATTGTCAATGTATGTCGTATTTGTAATGGTGTCAAGAGGCGCTTCTATGAGGGAAAGGGTTAAAAGACTAGCCAGTTTCATATTTAGTTATACAAATTTATTTTAGCTTGATTGCGAAACAAGTTCTTACAACTTATATTAATCACTCTCGAGGCCTCATTCCTAATGGAATCCATCGCCACGAGGGAGAGAGAGGAGGCAACATGGAATTTTGTCTTCTCTGCACAGAAATTTTCGACTCACATGCATTCTGGTGTAACAAAAACGAATAATGTTCACGATATTTTTAATTTATGTGAATATAAATTGGTAATCAGCAATGTTACTTATATATGTGCATCTTTATGTAAACACAACACACAGGATTATGCGCAGCAATACACACAGTGAATAGCACAGAAACAAACACACAGACACATGGACAAACAGTCATGCTATACCTTATGTTCTTTTCGTATAGTTCATCTTCCGCCCTTCTTCTCCGCTCTTCATCCGTCAATGCAGCTGGAGCACCTTGTGGTAACACCTTGATAGAGTTCTTTGGAGCTTCTTTTTGCTGGATTGGTTCTGGAACTGAAGAACGTTACGCAGACATAAATACATGCCAGTATATCACCAATTTATTTTCATATATCACTATTTTGAACAAAATAAATAAGCTTTGTCAATGTTTACAAATTGAATGGCAGCCAAAGGCTGAGTAGTCTATACAAATTTATTTTAGCTTGATTGCTAAACAAGTTCTTACAACTTATATTAATCATTCTCGAGACCTCATTCCTGATGGAATCCATCGCCACAAGGGAGAGAGAAGAGGCAATGTGGAATTTAAATGCCTTGCCTAAGGGCACAATTGTAACGGCTCTAACGGAGGCTCGAACTCCGGGCCTTTCGCACCTGAATCGAACGCGCTACCACGACTTAGTACAAGATGCTCATAACTACAATTTCCTATTTCACAATATAAATATATATTGTTTTTTTGGATATGTTTATTCATTGTCGTCCCCTGGTTATATCGGGGCAATACCGAAGTATAATAGTAATTTTATTTTTTGGAGGATACAGACAATACTCCAATTCCAGAAGTATCCCTGGTTATTTTACATGCCCTGGTGGAGCATAGCACCGATACATGAAACCTTGGTTTATAGTCCCCATCTGATATACTGCTAATAGGTCAGACGAGGGGTCAAATCAAGGTCCCCATCTGATAAGACTGCTAATAGGTCAGACGAGGGGTCAAATCAAGGTCCCCATCTGATAAGACTGCTAATAGGTCAGACGAGGGGTCAAATCAAGGTCCCCATCTGATAAGACTGCTAATAGGTCAGACAAGGGATCAAATCAAGGAGGGACCAAATCAACAAGGGATCAAATCAACAAGGGATCAAACCTGTGATCCCTGAATTCGCAGTCCAGCGTTAACTGCTGGACCACTGACCCATCTATTTTCACTATATACATGTACACACAACCTGTTCTTTCAAGCCTTGCCAGTGTCACTGTAGACGACCTTGGTATCCATGGAAATAAGATAACTTGTCCTTGCAAGATTCAATTATTAATCAAATATTTGTTTGTTAAATTTCAAGCACCATTGGTAACCCAAACGAGTATGGATTAGGAGTACATCCTCTTATGTTACATGCATGTGAACCATTTCTAAAAACCCCAAGGGGGACACATATTTAGCGAAATTTAAAATATTTTTACAGAACGAAAAAAAATCATGACCTCTATAAAAATGATGCAATTAAACTGATGCAATGAGACCGAGTGTTAAATGACCTCAATTAAACTGATGCAATGAGACCGAGTGTTAAATGACCTCAATTAAACTGATGCAATGAGACCGAGTGTTAAATTATCTCAATTAAACTGATGCAATGAGACTGAGTGTTAAATGACCTCTATTAAACTGATGCAATGAGACTTGAGTGTTAAATGACCTCTATTAAACTGATGCAATGAGACTTGAGTGTTAAATGACCTCTATTAAACTGATGCAATGAGACCGAGTGTTAAATGACCTCTATTAAACTGATGCAATGAGACTAAGTGTTAAATAACCTCAATAGCGTGCTCTAATAAGAACTAACTTAGAAATAAACATACATTTTGGTGGACCAGTCACAGCCCTACTCTTCTTCCATGAGGATAGAGTCTTAGACAGCCCACTCGTTGGTTTGCTAGGCTGAGACTCCGCGGGTTTAGAACGTATCGGTTTCGGTGCTACTTTCGGTGGTGTCTTTCGCATTGTCGGAGGTGATGGTTTCTGGAAGGCTAAACCGGACATCCCACCAAACTGACGTATCTCTCCTACCAGATTACCTCTCGGAGACTTTGGTTCATTGTCTGCTGCAGGCTGTGTACCAAATCTACTGTACAGACTGGACTCCTTCGGTTTCATTCCACTTTCGCGAGGTTTTATTCCACTGTCCGTACTAGTTGGACTTTCCCATCCTCTTGGCTGTAATGCTCTGTTCAAAGCTTTCGACGAGGCTGAAACTTCCATTTCTTTCTCTTTAGAATCAAATGATTTCTTTTCTGTAATTAAAGAATTAGGTCCCTTTGTTTGAATAGTGTTTGGTGACGTCCCCCTTTCTGCATTTACTGACATGGAGAGCGTTGGTTGGGCTACAACATTAACGGGTACCGCTCTGAACACTTGATGTTGGTCACCGTGTCCTGTACGTGGAGCGGCCAGGGCACGTTCCTTGGCGGCGTTGGCCCGTCTCTCCATCTGTACCATGAAGTTGTGCCTACGAGCCTCGACAATGTCATGTACACTATCTGAAATAACACACAAACAAATACGATGTACAATGTGCACTGCTAAAGATGTAACCCATTCAACCCCAAGTAACTGACATGGACTGGTGCATTCAACACCAAGTAACTGACATGGACTGGTGCATTCAACACCAAGTAACTGACATGGACTGGTGCATTCAACACCAAGTAACTGACATGGACTGGTGCATTCAACACCAAGTAACTGACATGGACTGGTGCACCCATTCAACACCAAGTAACTGACATGGACTGGTGCATTCAACACCAAGTAACTGACATGGACTGGTGCATTCAACACCAAGTAACTGACATGGACTGGTGCACCCATTCAACACCAAGTAACTGACATGGACTGGTGCACCCATTCAACACCAAGTAACTGACATGGACTGGTGCACCCATTCAACACCAAGTAACTGACATGGACTGGTGCATTCAACACCAAGTAACTGACATGGACTGGTGCATTCAACACCAAGTAACTGACATGGACTGGTGCATTCAACACCAAGTAACTGACATGGACTGGTGCATTCAACACCAAGTAACTGACATGGACTGGTGCATTCAACACCAAGTAACTGACATGGACTGGTGCATTCAACACCAAGTAACTGACATGGACTGGTGCATTCAACACCAAGTAACTGACATGGACTGGTGCATTCAACACCAAGTAACTGACATGGACTGGTGCATTCAACACCAAGTAACTGACATGGACTGGTGCATTCAACACCAAGTAACTGACATGGACTGGTGCATTCAACACCAAGTAACTGACATGGACTGGTGCATGATATTTTTTGACCAACAAATTAATAAGAAAATTACATTTGGACCAGTTCATTTATCAAAATAGGTAATTTTGTCTAAAAATAGTAATATTACTGGCAAAAAGTGCAGATCCTGATGAGACGGCTAGGTATTACAGAATTTTACTCAGCTGCAAAAACAACATATATCACAATTACAACATTGTGGTGTCCAGTGGTAGAGCGCAGGATTTGGAATCAAAGGGACCCGGGTGCGATACACTGTCATGGCACATATGTGGTGGCAACCTCGCGCACATTACTTAGTACTGGTTAACTACTTAGGTGGGCTATGCCTGTCCAGGAACACATGTCCAGACCTGGAGGTTATAAAACATTTCTCCAATCTCAAACTCTGAGTGTAAATCTTAGCTTTATAAACTCAAGGCTAGGAGTAGTGGTTAACATGCTGGACTTGTAATCCAGGGATCGCAGGTTTGATCCACCCGTCTGACCCTAATAAAATTAACAGTCTTTCAGATGGGACTTTAAACGAAGGTCTCGTGTCGGTGCTTTACACCGTGCATGTAAAAGAACCAGAGGAGACTCTGGAATGGGTCACTATCTGTATCATTGCACTATCCTCCAAAAATCTAAAATGACTAATCTCTTCAGGAGGCGTCGCTCATATGGGCAACCGGTAGCGACGATAAATAAACATAAAACACACACATTGTGTGCTAATATCATCTAAATATATCAAGAGATATGAACAGCAAAGTTAAAAGATGGACAGAGGAAGATGACGAAGAAGCCGCTACAGAACTTGCTACCGGTATTTCCAAAAATAGTTGAGTTAATAAAACTGACCTTTCATACTGACATCGTCGTAGTTACGTGATGTTGATGGTGTGTCAGTGTCGGACATCTCGTGCTTCTCAAACGATTGGAGGGAGTCTGCGCTGTCCGAGAGTTCCTCCGTCTTGTTGAAGGCCTCGGAGATGGAGATCTCAGATCCGAGGGTCATGGATGTCAGGTCGGGTACCGGTTCCTCCATGATACCGGAACCATGCTCGGTCAACTATAATACAACACATGACATCATACATTTCTTATGCCAAATAAATCCTCTTTCAATTGAATATTGAATTCGTCTAATTACAACTAAAGTTTTACCAATTACAAAAAAAGTTGTCTTTTTGATTCGTCGACATTTTCAATTCTTCTAATTACAACTACAGTTTTACCAATTACAAAAAAAGTTGTCTTTTTGATTCGTCGACATTTCCATACCATACAGAATCCTTCAAGATGTACAAGTTCCTATATTGTTGGAACAGACTATATTTTTCTGCAAGTGCCTTGGATACTTAGAAAATATACTAATTTGGCAGTTCATCGGGTTATGAACGTCGATCACGTGGGCTGAATCAGCCAATCAGTATTGCAACATTTCATGAACTTGTAAATCTATAAGCTTAATTTAGAAAAAACACAAAGAGACTTTCAAAAAGTAAATATACAAACTTTATTTATTTCACAACGATCGTGAAACAAGCTTTGGTGACAAGCGAGCGTGCTAACCACTGCGCTGATTGGATAGCTGAATATTTTTAGAAATAGCTGAATGATGTTTACTCTATCCTGTATGCACTTTCTGTGGTTGCTTTCTATGTATGTGTGGCAGCAATGATACTACATGACATACACTAGCTCGTCTCTCATTCTGCATATCCAGGTAAGACAATGAGTACTTGCTTACAGATCAACCAAACACGGTATACGTTTTATTGAGATTGGTTGTAATTAGAATTATTAAAAGAATTATACAAAAATCTGCAGAGGCTATATACATGTATAGACATTAGCGTTAAATAACAGGGTTCATTCTAGGTCCAAAATTTTGGGAGAAGTGAGAAAGTGTGGGATCGCGTCCTTAACCCTTTCCTTCATAGAGATTTAGATTAATATACTATTATATATCCATACAAACGGCAGCCATTTAGCTATCATGCAGTGGATAAGTAGTCGCCATATCTATCCCACCTCCATAGATATTACTAGGACTTCATGGAGATTTAGGTTAATATACTATCATATCTCCATACAAATGACAGCCATTTAGCTATCATGCAGTGGATAAGTAGTCGCCATATCTATCCAACCTCCATAGATATTACTGGGACTACATGAGATTCTTGTCTTTATTATGAACATTGGTTTGGCTACTACAATGTCAATGTATGTCGTATTGGTAATGGCGTCAAGAGGTGCTTCTATGAGGGAAAGGGTTATATGGCGTTATTTAATAAATTTCAACAAAATATGGTTAAAATGCACAGTATCACCATTAAATACAACATTTGAATAGTAGGAGTGCCTTAATGGGCCAGTGTATCTTACTGGATAAAAATTGTATATGAAAATTGTGTAAAAAAAGGGGGGGTGGGATTAGGGAGAAGTGGTACTTACATAGTCCAGACTGGATTCTTCAACAGTGGATGATTGGTTCCCTAATTTACCCTGCGACAGACTGGAGTCATCTGTCTTCCACGGAGAGCTATTGTTTGCTAGTCCGGGACTGGAGTCATCTGTCTTCCACGGAGAGCTATTGTCTGCTAGTCCGGGACTGGAGTCATCTGTCTTCCACGGAGAGCTATTGTCTGCTAGTCCGGGACTGGAGTTGTCTGCTTTCCTTGGAGAAATGTCGTCTGCAAATTGGCTTCTCAGAAAATTTGACTTTGGTTCTAGAAGATGCAATACATAGTTAGGTACGCATAATTGCTATACAATAATACTGTATAAACTATAAACTTTATTCTACAATAAATGCGAAACAAGCTTTAAAGCTTATATGAATCACTCTCACCGACACAAATGTGTGTGGGGGGGAAACCGGAGTACCTGGAGAAAACCCACCTGTCCGATCTCACATACTTCGTAGCCTGAGGATGAAACCCGGTTACTAATACAATAATAGATAATACGGCTTGCTGGCATGGATGTCTGTATACTGGAATGCACAGCAACAAAAGCCCATGTGATTTTAGACTGGAACACATAGCAGTATTTTAGACTGGAACCCATAGCAGTATTTTAGACTGGAACCCATAGCAGCATTTTAGACTAGAACCCATTGGCAACATTTTAGACTGGAACCCATAGCAGTATTTTAGACTGGAACCCATAGCAGTATTTTAGACTGGAACCCATTGGCAGCATTTTAGACTGGAACCCATAGCAGTATTTTAGACTGGAACCAATTGGCAACATTTTAGACTGGAACCCATTGGCAGCATTTTAGACTGGAACCCATAGCAGTATTTTAGACTGGAACCCATTGGCAGCATTTTAGACTGGAACCCATAGCAGTATTTTAGACTGGAACCCATTGGCAGCATTTTAGACTGGAACCCATTGGCAGCATTTTAGACTGGAACCCATAGCAGTATTTTAGACTGGAACCCATAGCAGCATTTTAGACTGGAACCCATAGCAGCATTTTAGACTGGAACCCATAGCAGCATTTTAGACTGGAACCAATTGGCAGCATTTTAGACTGGAACCCATTGGCAGCATTTTAGACTGGAACCCATAACAGTATTTTAGACTAGAACCCATTGGCAGCATTTTAGACTGGAACTCATAGCAGTATTTTAGACTGGAACCGATAACAGTATTTTAGATTGGAACCCATAGCAGCATTTTAGACTGGAACACATAGCAGTATTTTAGACTGGAACCCATAGCAGTATTTTAGACTGGAACCCATAGCAGTATATTAGACTGGAACCGATAACAGTATTTTAGACTGGAACCCATAGCAGTATTTTAGACTAGAACCCATAGCAGCATTTTAGACTGGAACCCATAGCAGCATTTTAGACTGGAACCCATAGCAGCATTTTAGACTGGAACCAATTGGCAGTATTTTAGACTGGAACCCATTGGCAGCATTTTAGACTGGAACCCATAGCAGTATTTTAGACTGGAACCCAAAGCAGTATTTTAGACTGGAACCAATGGCAGCATTTTAGACTGGAACCCATAGCAGCATTTTAGACTAGAACCCATAGCAGTATTTTAGACTGGAACCCATTGGCAACATTTTAGACTGGAACCCATAGCAGTATTTTAGACTGGAACCCATAGCAGCATTTTAGACTGGAACTCATTGCAGCATTTTAGACTGGAACTCATTGCAGTATTTTAGACTGGAACCCATTGGCAGCATTTTAGACTGGAACCCATAGCAGTATTTTAGACTGGAACCCATTGGCAACATTTTAGACTGGAACCCATAGCAGTATTTTAGACTGGAACCCATAGCAGCATTTTAGACTGGAACCAATAGCAGTATTTTAGACTGGAACCCATAACAGTATTTTAGACTGGAACCCATAGCAGTATTTTAGACTGGAACCCATAGCAGTATTTTAGACTGGAACCCATAACAGTATTTTAGACTGGAACCCATAGCAGTATTTTAGACTGGAACCCATAACAGTATTTTAGACTGGAACCCATAGCAGCATTTTAGACTGGAACCCATAACAGTATTTTAGACTGGAACTCATAGCAGTATTTTAGACTGGAACTCATTGCAGTATTTTAGACTGGAACCCATAGCAGCATTTTAGACTGGAACCCATAACAGTATTTTAGACTGGAACCCATAGCAGTATTTTAGACTGGAACCCATAGCAGCATTTTAGACTGGAACCCATAGCAGCATTTTAGACTGGAACCCATAGCAGCATTTTAGACTGGAACCAATTGGCAGTATTTTAGACTGGAACCCATTGGCAGCATTTTAGACTGGAACCCATAGCAGTATTTTAGACTGGAACCCAAAGCAGTATTTTAGACTGGAACCAATGGCAGCATTTTAGACTGGAACCCATAGCAGCATTTTAGACTAGAACCCATAGCAGTATTTTAGACTGGAACCCATTGGCAACATTTTAGACTGGAACCCATAGCAGTATTTTAGACTGGAACCCATAGCAGCATTTTAGACTGGAACTCATTGCAGTATTTTAGACTGGAACCCATAGCAGTATTTTAGACTGGAACCCATAGCAGTATTTTAGACTGGAACCCATAGCAGTATTTTAGACTGGAACCGATAACAGTATTTTAGACTGGAACCCATAGCAGCATTTTAGACTGGAACCCATAGCAGTATTTTAGACTGGAACTCACTGCAGCATTTTAGACTGGCTCCCACAGCAGTGAGTAGTCCACAACCCTAACCACTTAGCAATTGAGGCACATAAAAGTTGATATAGCTTTCAATTTATTTCAAAATGTTACCAAATGTTCGCACTTACTTTGTAAAACTCTTCCGCTGAACAATGCAGAAGCTGTTTGCCTTTCAGGAGTCTTCTGAGCAGGAATGATCACCCTTTCAGTGTTCTTCCCAGCTGAAGTTGTCGCCTTTTCCAAGCTCTTCACTCCAGAAGTTATCCCCCTTTCAGGACTCTTCGCTGCTGAAGTTCTGTTTGGCACATCTTCCTCTGAATTCTTATTTTTGTTAATGATCTGTTTATGTCGCGCTATGATATTCTTAGATTCACTAATTAAATTATCCAAACTAGCAAATCTCTGCTGTACGTAATTATTTCCATTTTCATTCTGTGTTCCGGAAGGTTCCTCTTTGGTTTCATTGAGGGTGTACTGGCTAAGATTTGTAGTTCCGGTCATATTTAATGATGGATCAGAAGTAACGTTAGTGAAGGAAGACGATTTGCGATTTGCATCGACTGAACAACTACCTAATGAACTTTTATACGAATATTCTGAAAGTTGGGACGGGCGACTTTCTCCGGTAGATTCCGGAATAGTATAACTACTGAGTCCGGAAAAGCTCTCCAGGTTGGAGGTATATTTATCTTGAGCACTTCCTGTAGACGAAATAGTGAACTGTGGGAGTTCTTGTCCTAATGTATTATTTCGTAAAGATTTATCCGAGTCAGAATGTTCAGAGATCAGATCGCCATCTCTATTTACAGCGAAGGTTTTCACCTTTGCTATAGGTTTTTCCAGCCTTTCAAACTCTTTCTTTATACGTTCCAATGATTCCTCAGCAGTCATACCAGAATGCCGGGTGAGATCTTCCGGCGGGCTTTCACCATGGCGATCAGGTAACAGGGTCTCAAAGTCTGCTTGGTTGCCAGAATAGCTGTCGTATGGCATCGAATACGATGATATTTCCCTGCTTTGTCCGGAAGAATTATATTCAGAATTGTCAGTCTGCGAAAGTTTTCCCGCCATTTTGCCTGAGGCAGTTATCTGGGAAGGAAGTTCTGAATGGTGAGTTTGGTGAAGATCTGGTTTTATCCTCTCATCGCCTAGAATGTACCAAAACATCAGGCTATATTTACAACAGCCACAATTTTATCATATGAGTTTTTTGGAAAGTTACATTACATCACAATTTGGCAACTGTAAACGAAAACCATGGAAATGAACAGATGGGACATTTGTGGAAAAGTAACACTGGGAACTTTCATGGTAAATGAACACATGGGATATGAAACATTGGAAATGAACACAAGGGATATTCATGGGAAATGAACACATGGGAAAGGAAAACATTGGACATGAACACAAGGGCTATTCATGGTAAATGAACACATGGGAAAGGAAAACATTGTACATGAGCACAAGGGATATTCATGGTAAATGAACACAAGGGATATTCATGGGAAATGAACACAAGGGATATTCATGGTAAATGAACACAAGGGATATTCATGGGAAATGAACACAAGGGATATTCATGGTAAATGAACACAAGGGATATTCATGGGAAATGAACACAAGGGATATTCATGGTAAATGAACACAAGGGATATTCATGGGAAATGAACACAAGGGATATTCATGGTAAATGAACACAAGGGATATTCATGGGAAATGAACACAAGGGATATTCATGGGAAATGAACACAAGGGATATTCATGGGAAATGAACACAAGGGATATTCATGGGAAATGAACACAAGGGATATTCATGGTAAATGAACACAAGGGATATTCATGGTAAATGAACACAAGGGATATTCATGGGAAATGAACACAAGGGATATTCATGGTAAATGAACACAAGGGATATTCATGGTAAATGAACACAAGGGATATTCATGGTAAATGAACACAAGGGATATTCATGGTAAATGAACACAAGGGATATTCATGGGAAATGAACACAAGGGATATTCATGGTAAATGAACACAAGGGATATTCATGGGAAATGAACACAAGGGATATTCATGGTAAATGAACACAAGGGATATTCATGGTAAATGAACACAAGGGATATTCATGGTAAATGAACACAAGGGATATTCATGGGAAATGAACACAAGGGATATTCATGGTAAATGAACACAAGGGATATTCATGGGAAATGAACACAAGGGATATTCATGGTAAATGAACACATAAGACATTCTTAGGAACTGAACACATATGAAATGAAAACATTGGACATGAGCACAAAGAAAATGAACACATCTGAAAATAGGGAAAATAATATACAGGACTTTCATGGAAAATTAACACATTGTAAATTCATCAAAAATAAACACATGAAAAGTTCATGGTAAAATGTTCATGGTACATACCTGGAGTGGAAGTTGACCGCTGCTGTCGGCTATCCGAAAGTGCGAAAGAATATTCTGTGGTTGTCAAATCTGGTGGTTCTCTACCAGCGGTTAATCCTGAGTGTGGCTCTGGCTTGGCATTATCTCCAATTGGAGATCTCCTCACTGGTAGTGCCTTTTCTAGTGAACTAGTTCCTGATTGGATGGGAAAGTCAGGTGACTGTCTCTCCTTTCCTGATTGGTTGTTAGCTGCCACAGATACATCAGTTGATTTATCGGTATAGGAGTACTGCGATAAATCACTTTTATCTTCAAGTGTATCCTGGTCAGGCATGAATGGCCGTGACACATTCTCACCAGAATCTATAGAATATTGAGTAAAGTCCTCGGTACTTCGTTCTGTGCTCCTCTGCTGCTCCGCTAACTTCTTTGCCAACATGTTCCTCTCCTCTTCACCTTTCCGTAATTGTTGTTGCAGATTTTTCAAATGCTGTAGCATTACTCCAGCATTCATAGAGTCATGCTCAAAACTGTCCATCGTCGATTCCATTTTCGAACTTTCTAAAGAACTAGCATCCGATTTCGACGTGTCGGCACCACTTCCTGTCTCGTTAATATCAGAGTAAACTTTGAACCTGTTCTTATCACTCGCAAACACTGTAGCTTCCCCAGATGGCTTATTTATTGGGGCAGCTGTACTTGATTCTGAGCCTATAAGTTTGAAGGACAAGTCTGCTTGATTAGATGGTGGGAATTTGTACTGGGTTAGTTCTGTAGCCCAGGATTTGGAACCGTTCTGGAAACTACCATCAGTTGACTTAGACTGTCTGCTTGGGTTGGTTTCATCAAGAGGTCCTGAAAATAACATAACTTGTGTTACATGCAAAACAAACATGCATATTTGATGAATTGATATCCTCTGCCTGGATGGACATATTTATGGATTTTAAGTCAATTAAAGGGCGTCAACTATAGTGTTATGGTGTTACGGTCTTAATTCCCACGAAAAGGCCATGTGCACCACAACACTATGGAACTATTTATCTATTTTAAAATTCATAAAATTCCACTCAATGGTTACTGAGAACTGGCTCCAAACGGATGCAGCCAAAACAATATACTTCGCATTTTCGATAGGGGATAGAAAGAGTTGGACATAGACTGTCGCTAGACAACGGTTCCACAGAAACTTCGGTTGTCTGCTTTGACCAGTTTAAAGACGGACACAAAACAAGAAACACACAGAGACTATTCTTATTACCTGTAGAAAAAGAGTTAGGCGTAAGACTGCCACTTGACAACGGGTCTGCAGAAACTTGTTGTCTGCTCACGCTAAACTCTAGAGAATCATCAAACTCGTTGTCAAACAGGACGGCATTCGTCTGCTTCCGTAACTTTTGCAACACCTCTTGCTCAAATCTTTTGGCACGCTCTAAAACATCGTCTATATTCTTGCCACTGTAGTCTGCTACAGCCACTTTCCTCTCTGAATAAACAAATTAAAGCAATTGAAGACGTAGAATACAAAGCCTTATACTTAAAGCGAAACTACATCAGTGAAAACACAAATTTCTACAGAATGTATTTTCCTATTATATGGTATAATTGTTTTCCAAATATTTGCCTCAAATACTGAGTATTTCAACTAATAAACAAACGTCGTATACGCGGTTTGTTGACATAACAAAATAATGTAAACATACATGCATAATACAACTAGTGTATCCTGAATAACACGATATATGGTAGATATTTACCATTATATCTCACATTTGTGCCTATATATTTGTAGACTATTCTTAGTTAAATTATCCCTAAACGACATTATCTCGTGTTTAATATTGACTCCGATGACAAAACAAAAGTCAATTGAGGAGCATGGATGACCGCTATATGAAATCATACTTTCAATCCACAAAAACACTGTTTATTGATTCAATGTTAGTGTTCAAATGTATTCGGAAGAATTTGTAGTAGCAATGCATTTATAAGTGAAAAATTGCATTTTATGTCACTTTAATGCTTTTCGCCTTAAATACAATCACGTTCACAACAGACAATGATACAAACATTACCGGGTACTTGCACAAAAGCTAAAGACATAAAGTCTTATCAGAAACTTAAGATCTTCAAATCACTTGCCCTACCGCTGTAGGTTTGAATCCTAATACACAAATTTATTTTAGCTTGATTGCGAAACAAGTTTTTACAACTTTAGATTTATCACTCTCGAGGCCTCATTCCTGAATCAATCCATCACCATGAAGGAGAGTGAAGAGGCAATGTGGATTTAAGTGCCTTGCCTAAGTACCCCATCACCATGAAGGAGAGTGAAGAGGCAATGTGGATTTAAGTGCCTTGCCTAAGTACCCCATCACCATGAAGGAGAGTGAAGAGGCAATGTGGATTTAAATGCCTTGCCTAAGTACTCCATCACCATGAAGGAGAGTGAAGAGGCAATGTGGATTTAAGTGCCTTGCCTAAGTACTCCATCACCATGAAGGAGAGTGAAGAGGCAATGTGGATTTAAGTGCCTTGCCTAAGTACACCATCACAGTGGTCTTGTCGGGGCTCCAACACATCACCTCTCGGTTACATGGCGGAGACCGTATTCATTACATCACGGAGGCGCCATTCGAATCCCAATGGGGGGTGGAAAATGATTGCAAGCGAGTAAGCTATCAAGCTTGCGGATGGTCGGAGGCAATTCTGCTAAGCGAGCATCTGGGGTCTTCTTCCACCAATAATAGCTGGAAAGTAGCTAATATGACCGAAGCTGTTGGTGCAAATTTACACCCCAAACACAAACAAACAGATTTGTTCATGAAATCGGCCCAGGCCTAGTTCCATCATGAAAATGGCCCAGGCCTAGGTCCATCATGAACTCGGCCCATCATGAAATCGGCCCAGGCCTCGGTCCATCATGAAAACGGCTCAGGCCTCGGTCCATCAAGATATCGGCCCAGGCCTAGATCCATCAAGAAATCGGCCCAGGCCTAGGTCCATCATGAAATCGGCCCAGGCCTAGGTCCATCATGAAATCGGCCTAGGTCCATCATGAAATCGGCCCAGGCCTAGGTCCATCATGAAATCGGCCCAGGCCTAGCTCCATCAAGAAAATGGCTCAGGCCTAGGTCCATCAAGATATCGGCCCAGGCCTAGCTCCATCAAGAAATCGGCCCAGGCCTAGGTCCATCAAGATATCGGCCCAGGCCTAGGTCCATCAAGAAATTGGCCCAGGCCTAGCTCCATTAAGAAATTGGCCCAGGCCTAGCTCCATCAAGAAATCGGCCCAGGCCTAGCTCCATCAAGATATCGGCCCAGGCCTAGGTCCATCAAGAAATCGGCCCAGGCCTAGCTCCATCAAGAAATCGGCCCAGGCCTAGCTCCATCAAGATATCGGCCCAGGCCTAGCTCCATCAAGAAATCGGCCCAGGCCTAGCTCCATCAAGATATCTGCCCAGGCCTAGGTCCATCAAGATATCGGCCCAGGCCTAGCTCCATCAAGATATCGGCCCAGGCCTAGCTCCATCAAGAAATTGGCCCAGGCATAGGTCCATCAAGATATCGGCCCAGGCCTAGGTCCATCAAGATATCGGCCTAGGTCCATCAAGAAATCAAAAGAAAGGATTACCATATCACATCGTCCAAAAGAAAATTATCACATACAAAAATTTGTTCTCACTTGGATCTATGAGAAATATGTAAATTAACAGTCAACACATAATACTAGTACCCGATATTATATGTCCTTTATTTTTCATTTCATTCTAACACGATTTCAAGTTGCATTTGCGAGATAACGAAACTGGGAAGTTAATCAATCATAAGAATCTGGGTCTATGAAAATACCTCCAATACATTCAAATGTGATTGCAATTAAATATTTATAGTTCCACAAGTATGAACACAAACAAAACAGTATCTTTACAGTTTTGAACGTCCATGAATAATTGATTTCATACAATTGTTCCTTATTAGTCAATTATTCCAATATTTACATGTAAAATCATATACTGACGTTACACATATAATATTCCAATATTTACATGCAAAATCATAAATAATATTCCAATATTTAAATGTAAAATCATATAATCACTTTACACATATAATATTCCAATATTTACATGTAAAATCATATATACTTACTTTACACATATAATATTCCAATATTTACATGTAAAATCATATACTGACTTTACACATATAATATTCCAATATTTACATGTAAAATCATATACTCACTTTACACATATAATAGTCCAATATTTACATGTAAAATCATATACTCACTTTACACATATAATATTCCAATATTTACATGTAAAATCATACATTGACTTTACAAATATAATATTCCAATATTTACATGTAAAATCATTTTATTATGCTATATGTTTTAACAACTGATGCCAGTTAGATATGCATTGACCAATGACTGATGCCAGTTAGATATGCATTGACCAATGACTGATGCCAGTTTGATATGCATTGACCAATGACTGATGCCAGTTAGATATGCATTGAATTGACCAATGACTGATGCCAGTTAGATATGCATTGACCAATGACTGATGCCAGTTAGATATGCATTGACCAATGACTGATGCCAGTTAGATATGCATTGACCAACGAGTGATGCCAGTTAGATATGCATTGACCAATGACTGATGCCAGTTAGATATGCATTGACCAATGACTGATGCCAGTTAGATATGCATTGACCAATGACTGATGCCAGTTAGATATGCATTGACCAATGACTGATGCCAGTTAGATATGCATTGACCAATGACTGATGCCAGTTAGATATGCATTGACCAATGACTGATGCCAGTTAGATATGCATTGACCAATGACTGATGCCAGTTAGATATGCATTGACCAATGACTGATGCCAGTTAGATATGCATTGACCAACGAGTGATGCCAGTTAGATATGCATTGACCAATGACTGATGCCAGTTAGATATGCATTGACCAATGACTGATGCCAGTTAGATATGCATTGACCAATGACTGATGCCAGTTAGATATGCATTGACCAATGACTGATGCCAGTTAGATATGCATTGACCAATGACTGATGCCAGTTAGATATGCATTGACCAATGACTGATGCCAGTTAGATATGCATTGACCAATGACTGATGCCAGTTAGATATGCATTGACCAATGACTGATGCCAGTTAGATATGCATTGACCAATGAGTGATGCCAGTTAGATATGCATTGACCAATGACTGATGCCAGTTAGATATGCATTGACCAATGACTGATGCCAGTTAGATATGCATTGACCAATGACTGATGCCAGTTAGATATACATTGACCAATGACTGATGCCAGTTAGATATGCATTGACCAATGACTGATGCCAGTTAGATATGCATTGACCAATGACTGATGCCAGTTAGATATGTATTGACCAATGACTGATGCCAGTTAGATATGCATTGACCAATGACTGATGCCAGTTAGATATGCATTGACCAATGACTGATGCCAGTTAGATATGCATTGACCAATGACTGATGCCAGTTTGATATGCATTGACCAATGACTGATGCCAGTTAGATATGCATTGACCAATGACTGATGCCAGTTTGATATGTATTGACCAATGACTGATGCCAGTTTGATATGCATTGACCAATGACTGATGCCAGTTAGATATGCATTGACCAATGACTGATGCCAGTTTGATATGTATTGACCAATGACTGATGCCAGTTAGATATGCATTGACCAATGACTGATGCCAGTTAGATATGCATTGACCAATGACTGATGCCAGTTAGATATGCATTGACCAATGACTGATGCCAATTTGATATGTATTGACCAATGACTGATGCCAGTTAGATATGCATTGACCAACAACTGATGCCAGTTAGATATGAATCAAAATATATTGATAAACACGA
This sequence comes from Archivesica marissinica, assembly GCA_014843695.1. Classification (NCBI taxonomy): domain Eukaryota; kingdom Metazoa; phylum Mollusca; class Bivalvia; order Venerida; family Vesicomyidae; genus Archivesica; species Archivesica marissinica. The sequence goes on along the minus strand of CM026389.1, from coordinate 34,820,154 downwards.
CACAGGCTCAATTACACTCAATAAAACGCTAAATGCAACAAAAATTCACAATAATTCCAAAACACTGTACAGAAGGAATACTGAAAATCCAGTACCTGTCACATGACATACAACGGAACACATCCCTGGGTGATATAAGTTAACCTGAGTCAATCAAGCAAGCACAATTAATGATAATTTTCTGCTCCTGTTCAAATTCCTGTACAGTAACTTGAATCCTACCCATTAAAACCAAACTTATACTTGTCAACTGATTTACCACGATAATTACTATGAATTAAATGGCAATAAAACGCAATCTACAGTTTCAACATTTCAACTTGGGAGATCATGTTACGACTTGTCTGCAAATACAATCAACCTTTGGTTTAACTGTTTCAAAAGTAGATCTAAAACCTGTTGTATGGGAAACAAGAGTAAGAAATCAATAATTGAACATACATACTGTCTCTGTTGTGATTATAAACATTTTTATGATAGCAGGGTTCCAAATATTTGGTGTAACTTTTTTTTTGTGCAACCTTTTTTTTTTCTTTTTTTTTTTTTGGTCAAATACATGGTTTCAAATATTTATCTGTATATGGTTCTTAGTTGGCTCCAAGTTTTTCAATTGACAACAGATGTGGCGTCAGACAGAGGGAACCCTGGATGGACATCAGTTTATGTAATTGTGTGTACTGAATGTCCTGCAACCTACTACAACACTACTACAATTATAAACTGTGAAACAAGCTTTAACAACTTATATTAATTAGTTTAGTTTATACAAATTTATTTTAGTTCGATTGCGAAACAAGTTCTTATAACTTATATTAATCACTCTCGAGACCTCATTCCTGATGGAATCCATCGCCACGAGGGAGAGAGAAGAGGCAACGTGGAATTTAAATGCCTTGCCTAAGGGCAAAATCGTAACGGCTCCAGCGGGGTTCGAACTCAGGTCCTTTCGCACCTGAAGCGAACATGCATCCACTGCGCTATCACGATTTCCACATTACTGTCATTGGCACGGATGAAAGCACGTAATTATGTGGTCCTTCGTGTAGCAGGAAACCGTCTGTACGAGTTGGCGACCACCGTATAGTCTCACATGCTTCCCAGTCCAAGGATCAAACCAGTTTACATAGCTGAGAAGCGAGCGTGCTAACCTCTGCACTAATAAATTTGGCGACCACCATACAGTCTCAGATACTTCCCAGTCCAAGGATCAAGCCAGGGTTACATAGCCGAGAAGTGAGCGTGCTAACCACTGCACTAATCGGCAGCCCCAAATTGATGATATATATATTATTAGTTCAATGTGCTATAAAGTGAGAATGAGGATAAATAACCGCACCTTTAGCCTTAGATTGGCTCTGCATCTGTGTTTCAATTTCCTCAAACCCTGACTGTTCCGAAACTTCAGGAATTGTCTCCTTGCATAGAAAATCGAGTGACTTCTTAGAATGCTGGGACATACTCTCTCCATCGCTGGTAGCAGAACCAGACATGCCAGCATCAGATGGGCGTGTGCTAGACGGCGTGTCAACCTCCAGTATGGTGGACAGGTTGAGCTGGTGTTGGCGGCCATCGTGTGCATACAAGTCTTTTTGTACTGCCGTCTGTTGTTGCTGTGGGCGTAAAATAAAAAATAAAAAAACTGCCTAATTCATAGCAAAGCAAAGTGATTGGAGAACATGTTCATGTTTCATTCTGGACACCGTTCAAACAGTATTTGCAAGAAACATAGAGCCGGATCAGCCGCAATGGAACGTGCCGTCTGATCAGACTGTATGCTGTTTGCTATTCAGATGATCTTGCTAAGAGACTTGGCTATGTAGCAAACAACATAGATCCTGATCAGCATGCAGTGTCATGCTGCGGCTGATCTGGATCTATGTTGTTTGCAAGTCTTTAAATGTATCCAGAATGAAATGGGTTAAAGGCACAGTTTCAATATTCTGAAATATTCTTTAACATACAGATATTGACTGGTTCTATGTTGTTTGCAAAAGCCTTTAAATGCATCCAGAATGAAATGGGTTAAAGGCACAGTTTCAATATTCTGAAATATTCTTTAACATACAGATATTGATAAGACATGAACATATCTGAAAGATATATGAGAATCTCGTAATAAATAAGAAAGCTACGCATATTCTAACATCTATCCCTTTAAATATTGGTCACATTTTTGGGCACTGTGACATCATCAATATGTCTATATATTGTTATTTCCAAATATTGAATTGATACTGAAATTATGTTGGTTTAAACAGTATTTATTCCAATAAATTTACATGTATAACACAAAAAATGTTACAAATTACATAAATTGTGAATGGTTTGGATTGGAAAACAAGTTTTCAGAAAACTTATATTAACCCTTTCAACACCACAGGCCTCTCAATAGGCTTACAAAAAGTGTAGATCCAGATGAGCCGGCTCGTGACAAGCCGTCTCATCAGGATCTGCACTTTTTGCCAGTAATATTACTATTTTTAGACAAATATTACACATTTTGATAAATGAACTGGTCCAAATGTAATTTTCTTATTAATTTATTGGTCTGAAAATATCATGCACCAGTCCATGTCAGTTACTTGGTGTTGAATGCACCAGTCCATGTCAGTTACTTGGTGTTGAATGGGTTAATTCCTAATAGAGGATATTTTGCTTGTTTCAGTGTATGATTGAATTAGATTTCAACAAATGAATATCAAACGCAATATTATCACGAGTGGTGCTAGCCACGACTGACAATAATAGCGTTCTATGTTCATGAGTGAAATACAATTCCACCATTCACTTAAACACATAAATATTCTTTTTTTTAACCTGAAATGTGTTTTATGATAGAAAACAATGTAATCATGGGCTATTAGAACGGCACCCTCGATGTCATAAATTACGGCTCGAGTGAAATCGTGCTCACTTTGACAATATTTCAAACTACAGTGACTGGAAACCATAAGTTTTCAACCAGTGGATTAACACATTTCAACACCAAGTAACTCACATGGACTGGTCCGTGATATTCATAAACCAATAAATGAATCAGAAAATCACATTTGAACAAGTTCATTTATCAAAATGGGTAATTATGTCCAAAAATAGTCATATCACTGGCAAAAAGTGCAGATCCTGATCAGACGGCTCGTCATGAGCCGGCTCATCTGGATCTACACTTTTTGTAAGCCTATTTAGAGGTCTGTGGTGTTGAAAGGGTTAACACATTTTACTTCACTGATAAATTTCTATATTTCATCGGGAAAACATAAAATAAAGTATTTCAATGTAATTATAAGGTGTATTATTTCACACATTAATGAAAGATAATTGATGTTCTGGCTCATCTTAATTGATAATGATCAATTTACTGTAACCCATTCAACACCAAGTAAGTGACATGGACTGGTGCAGGATATGTTTAGACCAATAAATTAATCACAAAGTTCATTTATCAAAATGGGTAATTTTGTCTAAAAATAGTAATATTACTTGCAAAAAGTGCAGATCCTGATGAGACGGCTCGTCACGAGCCGACTCATCTGGATCTACACTTTTTTGTAAGCCTATTTAGAGGCCTGTGGTGTTGAAACGGTTAAATGACAATGACCATATAACGAAGCAATGAGGTCAGAGTGGCCAAATTAATGATTTTAAGATATCACAAACTTCTACAGTTAGTGTTAAATTTTCACTTACAGTATATTCATAATTTAGGTTATACAAAATAATTTGATTATGAAATAACAACTTTATTCAACTTGAGATTAATCACTCTCGAGGGCAAGTTTAATTAATTATGCTTGAGAATGTTGAGTCATCTCCTTTTAATCATCCATATAACTATACAGTCGTTAGAGAATCTACTGTCACACAGACAATGTGTTTATTATGACGACATATTTCACTTCTGATATGGAGAGCATTGGATTACAATTCTTGTGCAATATTCAATGCTTTGGAAGCTATCAATTCTACATAAAACGTAGAGTTTAACCCAATTTGTCTGTATACAGCGACATCTAAACATGCATCTGGTATATCCTACACAATACCGACGGATCTGTAGTCCAGTTGTGTCGTATATTTTGCCTCATTTCAATTTGTCTAAGCTTTTTCCATTATGTCCACAGACAGATCTGTAGTCCAGTGGTAACACGCTGGACTAGTAATCCATGGATCGCAGATTCGATCCCCCATCTGACCCTAATAAAATTAACAGTCTTTCAGATGGGACTTTAAACTGAGGTCTTGTGTTGGTGCTTTACATTGTGCACGTAAATAAACCAGTGGAGACTCTGGAATGGGTCTCTGTCTGTATCATTGCACTATCCTCCAAAACTCTAAAATGACTAATCTTTTCAGGAGGCGTCGCTCATATGGGCAACCGGTAGCGACGATAAATAAACGTAAAACACACACAATCCTACACTAGTTACTGAAGGATAGCTAACTTTAATTCCATGATATTTTATTCTGTACCTTTTCTCGTTCCGCATGCTTGAGAGATTCCTTTAATTGTTGACCTAGCTGCTCCGGATGTAGGGTCGCTAACTTCGCTTTCAACTCCTCCTCTTTACTCTGAAGTTTCTGTTGACCTTGCTGTAAAACATAGTAATGTGTGCTAAATATAGATGACCTTGCTGTAAAACATAGTGATGTGTGCTAAATATAGATGACCTTGCTGTAAAACATAGTAATGTGTGCTAAATATAGATGACCTTGTTGTAAAACAAAGTAATGTGTGCTAAATATAGATGACCTTGCTGTAAAACATAGTAATGTGTGCTAAATATAGATGACCTTGCTGTAAATCATAGTAAAGTGTGTTAAATATAGATGACATTGCTGTAAAACATAACAATATGTGCTAAATATAGATTATCTTGCTGTAAAACATAGTAATGTGTGCTAAATATAGATGACCTTACTACAAAACATAGTAATGTGTGCAAAATAGTGATGACCTTACAGTAAAACATAGTACAGTCTACATCCGTTATGTCGATTTCCGTCGGACCGAACAAAATACCGTCATGGTAAACACCTTCAAAAATCTTTATTGATTGTTTGCATAGGCACAGCAGTCCGTCTTTGATCAGGTAAATTTGCTGAATTAAAGTCGCACTTCGTCAATAAAGTGGCACTTTCACATAACGAGTGTCGAAGACTGCACATTTATACCGAAGGGACCAAGAAATAAATTTGATATAGGGAAAAATTCGACTTAACGGATGCAGACTGTAATGTGCTAAATATAGATGACCTTGTTGTAATACGCAACAATGTGTGCCAAACATAGATGACCTTGCTGTAATACGTAACAATGTGTACCAAACATAGATGACCTTGCTGTAATACGTAACAATGTGTACCAAACATAGATGACCTTGCTGTAATACGTAACAATGTGTACCAAACATAGATGACCTTGTTGTAATACGTAACAATGTGTGCCAAACATAGATGACCTTGCTGTAATACGTAACAATGTGTACCAAACATAGATGATCTTGTTGTAATACGCAACAATGTGTGCCAAACATAGATGACCTTGTTTAAACAACAATGTGTGCCAAACATAGATGACCTTGCTGTAATACGTAACAATGTGTACCAAACATAGATGACCTTGTTGTAATACGTAACAATGTGTGCCAAACATAGATGACCTTGCTGTAATACGTAACAATGTGTACCAAACATAGATGATCTTGTTGTAATACGCAACAATGTGTGCCAAACATAGATGACCTTGTTTAAACAACAATGTGTGCCAAACATAGATGACCTTGCTGTAATACGTAACAATGTGTGCCAAACATAGATGACCTTGCTGTAATACGTAACAATGTGTGCCAAACATAGATGACCTTGCTGTAATACGTAACAATGTGTGCCAAACATAGATGATGTTGTTGTAATACGCAACAATGTGTACTAAGCATAGATGACCTTGTTTAAACAACAATGAGCGCCAAATATAGATTTGGCAAACTGACATAGCATATATATAATGTTGTAAAAACGTATTTTCGTAATCAAGCTAAAATAACTTTGTATAAAACCGGACAGAACTCAATTTTATGGCTTATCCATATTTATTCATTTATTGCACACTAATATAAACTTGCAACTTTTAAATGGCATAATACTGGAAGGGAAGGGCATTATGTCAGCGTACACCCCCTGCCCCCCCCCCCCACACACACACCCATACAATCACCATCACAAAACACAAAGCTAATTTCAAATCTCCCTCATTTTGCCCTCAATCTTCCCATATCTACTTCTAGAGGGAGTTCAAATCTCCCTCAACTCATCCTCAATCTTCCCATATCTACTTCTGGAGGGAGAACTTCTACCAATACTTTGCACCGGACATTCATTACATTCCCTGTATACAGTCAAACCTGTGTTAGTGGTCACCTCCATTAAGCAGCCAACCTGTATTAGGCAGCCAGTTTCAGGATTCACAATATAGTATTTTTATTATACATTTGACCTCTATTAAGAAGCCACCTGTGCTAAGCAGCCATATTTTATGATTCCCTTAGCTGGCTGCTTAACCCTTTCCTTCACAGAGATTTAGGTCAATATACTATTATATCTCCATACAAATGACAACCATTTAGCTATCATGCAGTGGATAAGTAGTCGCCATATCTATCCCACCTCCATATATATTACTGAGACTACATGAGAATCTGGCCTTTATTATGAACATTGGTTTGGCTACTACATTGTCAATGTATGTCGTATTGGTAATGGCGTCATGAGGTGCTTCTATGATGGAAAGGGTTAAGACAGGTTTGACTGTAATGTGAAACATGCAAAAGATACAGTATTAAATATTAAATGAATAAAACTTCTAAATAATAAATGGAAAATGAAAAGTGCCAGTATATAAGATATAAAATGTTTGCATGTGCTTAAATATATCTTACCTGATGTCTACGAATTATTTCTTCTTTTTGACGCTGAATTTCTGCAAGCTGAGTTTTGAGTTCATCTTGTCTTACTGCTGACGCATCATCTGTCTCTGATAAGAAGCTAGCCGAGGCTGTAGTATCAATCTCAGACTCCTCCGTGGTTGTTGTATCTCGCTCCGGTCTTTGTTGTACAATATGGTCGAGTGGCCTCGACGACGGTTTCAGAGCTGGACTACCTCTCTCGGTGAGCGTAGAAGTATCGGTCTCTGTGATATCGGTAGTGTCCAATTGTTTCTGAGTGTAAGCTTCATAAACCCTAATTGGTGTCTGGAAAGAGTCGTCTGCATCAAAGGGGAGGGATTTCCTGATATTCTCCAACTTGTTCTTTCTGAGATTTGTCTCCAGGTTCATATCTGGGTGTGCAGGTAAACCACTAGCCTGGACAGTTCCCACTGCTGCAGTGGTACCTACAACAGCTATATCGGCTCCCGGCTGAGACAAGGTTGCAGCATAGTACGGATGTGCAGCAAGGGAGGCCAGCAGTGAGGTCACAGACTGACCTTGACCTCCGAGCCGGGATGCTAGAAGCTGTTCCTGGGAATCAACAGCAGACATGTTTGGCAAAGTATCCAAATGTTTGGCTCCGAGTTCTTCCAATCTTGACAGATCAAGGTTAGGGTATCTCTCCAGCAGGTGTTCTCTTCTTCGCTTGATTTCTGCTTTCGTTTCATCCAACACCTTCTTACTCTGCTCATGCCTCGCTAGTAGATGTTCCTGGTATTCTTTCACCTTTCTCATTTGTTCCGACATGCCTTGTGCTGTCAAGGATGCTGGCGGAATGTGACCCGGTGATACCGTTTGACCTTGCAAACTGGTTGGCATGGTAACATGAGTTGATATAGGAGCAGTGTCGTAGTGACTGAGCTGAGAAGTGTTTTGTTGGTAAGGCTGTTGCCAGGTGGGACCAGCAAGCTGATCTGTTGGCAGGATAGCAGACGGCGGTTGATATGTAGACTGAACAGGTTGACCTTGGTAACCATGGTAACCTTGAAAGGTCGTTATGGGCGCAGATCCCGTTGTATGGGTGGGTGGGATGGAGTTCATAGGACGTTGCGACATTCCTGACGATGATAAACTACTGGCAAACTGCTGCATGGAAGGTGTCGGCTGCTGTAAGGATCCTACTGGCTGACCCGGGAGCTGGGACAGTTGAGCAAATGGCACTTGTGACTGCCCTGACACAGGATATTGGTATGGTTGAGGTGGCATCTGATGAGGTTGTGGTACAGAAGGCTGAGAAACAAATGCACTTGGCTGACCTTGCTGAATGGGTGGCGCACCAACCTGGCTATGTGGCTGAGGAGGGACACCTGGAGCTGGTGCAGCAGATGAGGGAGGTTGGGACTGGGTGGCCCGCGTGGCTACGTGCATCTTCTGTTGTTCGTATGTGAGCTGTTGAAGCTTCAACTCTAGCAGTCTCTTTTGCTCCCTGTAAGTATTACAACAGCACAGTAGTACACAATGGCGCCTTTTAGCCCTTAATCTGCCAAATATGTCGGACGTAATGTGCAAACATCATAGATCCAGATCAGCTGCGGCGTAACGCTACCTACGTCTAATCAGGATCTAAGTTGTTTGCTATTCAGGCAACTGTTTTAGCTCCACTATCCGAATAGAAAATGCCTGATCAGAAGACTCTATACTGTTTGCAAAATAGACATTAGTCATGATTGGCAGGTTAAGCGTTAAATATACTTTTGATAATTTCAGAAAAAGAAAAAAAAAAAGGATATCAAGAAATGTGTGTAATAAGATAATGTTCAAAACGCAAAGGTTGAGCACTATGTCCATTAACTCACTGACATGATAGCGTAGTGGTAGTGCATTCGCTTCAGGTGTGAAAGGCCAGGAGTTTGAGCCCCGCTGGAGCAGTTACGATTGTTCCCTTAGGCAAGGCATTTAAATTCCACGTTGCCTCTTCGATCACCCTCGCGGCGATGGATTCCACCCGGAATGACGTCTCGAGAGTGATTAATAGAGAGTAATAAGTTGTAAGAACTTGTTTCGCAATCAAGCTAAAAATAAATTTGTATACAATTTTTTTTTTTTTTAACTCACTGACCATAATTATTCATCGAGCGGACAATTGTCAATCAACAGAATAACATGTGCCATCTTTGCGACATAATATCAAAATAGAAACAGGTTCATGTCAATAAATGCCAAAGCATATGTTGTAAGTGAATGAACGGATGATAGAACCATTCCAAGTATTAAAAATACTTTATAAAATAATCTCTGTTTTCTAATTTGAATCAGGTACAAAAACGTTTATAGTATTTTTCTCATATATGCAACTTATTAACCTCGAGAAGCACTCTCGGGGCCTACAAACCTTGGTCAGCACTCCCCGGGCCCTACTAACTACGAGAAGCACACTCGGGGCCTACAGACATCGGTTAGCACGCCCCAGGCCCTACTAACCTCGAGAAGCACTCTCGGGGCCTACAGACCTCAGTAAGAACGCTCGGGGCCCTACTAACCTTGAGAAGCACTCTCGGGGCCTACAGACCTCAGTAAGAACGCTCGGGGCCCTACTGACCGCGAGAAGCACTCTCGGGGCCTACAGACCTTGGTAATCATGCTTGGGGCCCTACTGACCGCGAGAAGCACTCTCCGGGCCTACAGACCTCAGTAAGAACGCTCGGGGGCCTACTGACTGTGAGAAGCACTCTCGGGGCCTACATACCTTGGTAATCATGCTTGGGGCCCTACTGACGGCGAGAAGCACTCTGGGGCCTACAGACCTCAGTAAGAACGCTCGGGGGCCTACTGACTGCGAGAAGCACTCTCGGGGCCTACAGACCTCAGTAAGAACGCTAGGGGCCCTACTAACCTCGAGAAGCACTCTCGGGGCCTACAGACCTCAGTAAGAACGCTCGGGGCCCTACTGACTGCAAGAAGCACTCTCGGGGCCTACAGACCTTGGTAATCATGCTTGGGGCCCTACTGACCGCGAGAAGCACTATGAGGCACAACAGATCTCTGGAAGCATCTTTGGTCCAACTGATCTCGGAAAGCAAACATAGGCTCTACTGACGTTGAGAAGCACACGCAGGGCTATCGACAATAACTCATGGGCTCTGGAGAAGCAGTATAAATAACATATACTGGAGGAATAGTGCAGTAACCATTTACTTACATCATGATTTCCTGCTGTCTCAGAACTTCTGCTAACTCTGTCTGCTGTAACTCACTAGGTATGGAGACCGTCTGTACAGGCTCCGACTGAAACTAGAAGGCAATCAAGAACATCTCAAACCTCATACTTGAAGGTCAATCAAGAACATCTCTAACTTCATACTTGAAGGTCAATCAAGAACATCTCTAACTTCATACTTGAAGGTCAATCAAGAACATCTCTAACTTCATACTTGAAGGTCAATCAAGAACATCTCTAACTTCATACTTGAAGGTCAATCAAGAACATCTCTAACTTCATACTTGAAGGTCAATCAAGAACATCTCTAACTTCATACTTGAAGGTCAATCAAGAACATCTCTAACTTCATACTTGAAGGTCAATCAAGAACATCTCTAACTTCATACTTGAAGGTCAAACAAGAACATCTCTAACCTCACACCGGAAGGTCAATCAAGGACATATCTAATCTCACAATTGAAGGTCAATCAATGAGATATCAAACCTCATACTTGAAGGTCAATCACGGACATCTCTAACCTTACACTAGAAGGTCAATCAATGACGTTTCTAACATTTGTTATCAATAATTAACGATAATGATTTGGATAAAATCACATTTATCATACCACAACATCTGGTTAGAGAACAACAATAAATCAAAGACTTTTTGCCAAGAGAGGTAATAAATAAGCCAACGATGTCTCACTTTGAGTAATGTTTCAAAGCTATATAGCGGGTGTTTCAAGAGATATATCCAACTTTAACCAAAAGGTTCCACCGACGGCAATGGCAACACCAATGTTGATGGCGACACCAATGCCGGCGGCGACACCAATGCCGGCAGCGACACCAATGCCGGGTCTGAGCTAGTAAAATAAACCGTATTGATCTAGTTGATACAAATTTATATTAGTTTTTACAAGTTTGGACTAATTGCTGTTGAGATCATATTCCTGGTGGAATTCATGACAACGGAGAGGAGAGAGAGAGAATAGGCAATGTGGATTTAAATGGATTTGAGGACACCATCATGATTAACCCTTTCACTCATAGAAGCACCTCTTGACGCCTTTACACATACGACATACATTGACAATGTTTTAGCCAAACCAATGTTCATAATAAAGGTCAGAATCTCATGTAGTCCCAGTACTATCTATGGAGGTGGGATAGATATGGCGACTACTTATCAACTGCATGATAGCTAAATGGCTGTCGTTTGTATGGAGATATAATAGTATATTAACCTAAATCTCTATGAAGGAAAGGGTTAAAACAGCTAAACATCTGGCAACTCAGCATATGACATGACATGTTTGTGCAGCTTTAAAACAAAAAGAATTTGAACAGTAACTGTATATACAGTACCTGTACATTTGTCTGCTGCTTCTCATTGGCTACCCGTAGTCTATTTACAAACTCAGCAGGGGGCATTGCAGTCTTCATACCACCAGGTGGCGCTGCATGTCCATCAGGAGGAGCTGCTTGCACAGGGGAATGAACTCTAGCTAACTTCTCTGGAGAGGGAGACAACTCATGCTGGGCTATCATTGGAGAGTTGTCCGGCAACAATGGGAAAAACTGGTCTCCATTCATTACTGGGAAAAAAAATACATTTTATTAGGTTGCCTTGATATTTATTTGTCAATATATATAATACACATGTACATATTCTACATATTAAGAATAAAACATGATGTACTTTTGGTTTCAAGTCAATTCAAGCCGCAACTCCTGGGTACTTCATTGGAGTTTTGACGCATCCTGTGAGGTATTTAATTCTTACCTAATATGTTCTGTTAAAGAATACATCAATTTTACCTGTAACCAAGGGCATGCAATTCAAATTCTCCAATTAAATGGGGACTTTCATTCAACATGATATATATATAAAAAGGTAGATGCTTCGACAGTTAAACAGTAATATCATACATATTCCATAATTAAATTAGTTTCTTATGAAAAATATATAAGTTTGCGAGCACACGATATTGATCAGTGTACGAGAGATGCTCATTGACATAATAACACTGGTGGGGATGATTAAAATCCGGTATACGTTGGTATGGAACAACATTCAGCGTTTTACGCCGGGCCTACTTGATTGGAAATTTGAACATTGTTCTTAGTGAACTATATTCTATTTCTTTGCACCGACAGTGTGGCAACACTCTCCAGCATTATGGAGTACAGTGCTTGCGATGGAGATTCTAGAACAAAGACCGACTATAATCTGATGGATTACGAGGCGCAACATAATCTGAGGTATAGTGCGTCTGATGAATCCACATTTGAATTGGATTCGAAGTGTACTGACCAATTTGACGGAATTTTGTATAAAACTGTAAAATGTGATTCAGCGACTATTGTTGTGTTCTGCAAAAGAGACATATTTAACATATTTGTGAATAAAATAAGATCTGACTTTGCTCTCGGGAATGATGAAAATCTGAAGTGTACTACACACATTAATAGTATGAAAACTAACATTTCAGTTGACATACATGCGTCAACTGTAACAGCTACTGGAGTTGGACACATGATCTGGAGATCTCATAGTTTAGTTAATAGTGCTAAAAAAGTTCTGTTCCAGTACTTAAACCAGGAAAATAAGCATGATAGCATTAACAGCTGTTACAAACAGGCATCACCAGTCCAGCCGAAACGATCTACTGATACAAAGCCACGCGTAGTCGGAAAAGGACATGTAAATCAATCTCAAGTAAATGCTGAAAATATCACAAAAATCAACAAGAATTTGCTGGAAATGCAGAATAATTTTTTGTCTTTGCAAAACGAACTATTAAAAGGAAGAGAATGTCATGGAGTGTTGCAAAATGCTAGTCTTGATAGTCCTGTCCAAAATAGTGAGCACACTAAGCATGTTTCTCAATCCTTACCAGCACAGAAACAGAGTGAAATATGCAAAGACACTCCGATTTACAAGATTGAGTCAATTCAAGGGAACAGGCAAAATGTTCACATTAAGCATATAAATAATCAAACTACTCTGGCACACAATAGGGAAGAAATCAGACCAAGAAATAGTACTCGTAATGCTATGAGATCAAAAACACTTATTATTGGATCTTCTATACTTCATGGTATTAACCCACAAGGACTTACACAAGGAACGCATAAACATTCAATAAGTGGCGCTGGCATTGATGACATAGCAGATGATATTTTACTGTATGATTTGTCAAGTTTTAGCACGGTTATCATCTACATAGGGGGTAATGATGTAGCCAGGGGTATGTCTGGTCAAATGTTCAAGGAGAAATATATGACCCTGTTAGAAAGCTTAAAAATCAGCAATCCAAAAATGGCCATTGTAGTATGTACTCTTTGTCCTCGCGGATATGTAGATGTGTTTCAGTTCAATGACTGCATTGAAGAACTTGCTGCAGAAGCTTGTATAAATTGCATAGACATGTGCCAAGCTTTCCGTGATAAGGATGGCAATCCCATCAATTATTTCTTTAACTTTAAGGATAACATCCACCTATCCCGATCTGGTATAAAAAGACTATTAGGCACAATAAATAACTTCACCCAGGTTTGTGGTGACTTTAATAGATGTGTATTTGTACCACGAAGAACATCGCTTGAAAATGGAAACAACAACTATGGCACCAGTGAAACGGACATATGGAAATCGACGTGGGCTAATCTAAATCAACATGGGGATACTCATAGACATCTTCAGTGGAAATTCTCGGGAAGGTGTTTTAACTGTGACCGTCTTGGCCACAAGGCCATACATTGCTATAAGCAATAGAAATCAGGCCATGTTGCCAATGTTGACGTGTCTGGAAATGACTTTGATGTCACTACATCCAATAGATTTAATCTTTTGCAAACAATATGTTCACAATGTGAATTATCAAACTGTATTTGTAATGCTTTAGAAATTAGTTTAGCTAATCATCCTGACTCGACCAACAGCTTTAATGGTATTGTAATTGATACCACAGACATCGGTCTGCATAAAAATGGCATGAATATCGGTCATTTAAATGTTCACGGTCTTAATAATTTAGACACATTTGAAGAGGTAAAGCTACTTATGACCTCTGATAAAAATAAAATTGATATTATGGGGCTGAGTGAAACAAAATTTAAAGATGATGTAAATACAAATGCTTATTTAATAAAAGGATTTTTACCTCCATTTCGTAGAGACCAAAATGACAGAAATGGTGGTGGCGGAATTTTAGTCTATGTTAAAGATGGGTTAAATGTGAAACGCCGTTATGATTTAGAAACGCATGATATTGAGGTTGTTGTTCTTGAAATATATTGTAAATATTGTAAACCATTTTTTGTTTGCAATGTGTATAGGCATCCTCACTCTAAAATAGAGTGGAAAGACAGATTTGAATTGTTTATCGAAAATATGTTCTATGAAGATAAAGAAATAATTTTATTAGGTGATTTCAATAGAAACCTCACTGATTGTTATACAAATGATGAATGGGCAAATTTTTATATCCCACTAGGTCTTACACAGTTAGCAACGGAACCTACTAGGGTAACTAGATCATCTGCATCTTTGATTGATCACATATATACTAACATGGAAGAAAACATTGCCAATATGTATGTACCAAAGCTTTCTATCAGTGATCATTACCCAGTATTCTGTAATCGTAAAGTCAACTTTTCAAATAATAAAAGTATGCATGAAACAATATCATATAGATCATTTAAAAACTTCAATGAGGAGTCCTTTTGCGAAGATTTACGTATTGCAGACTGGACCTTTGTTTATATATATGATGATCCAAATGAAATATTAAATATGTGGTGTAAACTATTTTTAGAAATTGTACATAAGCATATTCCAATAAAAACTCAGCGAGTGAAACGGAAATATCAACAAGACTGGATAACAACAGAAATCTTAGATACTATGAAAGAACGCGATAAAATGAAGCAAGATAAATCAGAGCAAGGTGTTAATCAATATAAACTACTTAGAAACAAAGTGTCGGCAATGATTAATACAGCAAGGAAAGAGTCATGTGAAAGAAAAATAGAGTCAGGTAAAGATAACCCACGTACTGTCTGGAAGATTTTTAAAGAGTTTGGTTCAGGAAAATCAACACAATCTGGAAACAATATTAACTCAATATACCATCAAGGATCTGATTACTCTCAAAATGTTGAAATGGCAAATATATTTAATGAATTCTTTGTCAATGTTGCATCTAATATCAAAGATCCAGTCCCTGATCACTTAAACTTTGACTATATAAAAGATTTTATTAATGAACATGTACCTGTTGATGTAGTGTTTGAAATACCAGAAGTTACACAGAGTAATATCAGAAAACAATTACTGGAACTTAATGTTTCTAAAGCTACTGGAATCGATAATAGTGGACCAAAGCTGTTAAAACTTTCAGCTGATATCATTGTACAACATTTAACTGTTATAATAAATAAGAGTTTGAAAACATCAACTTTCCCTGAAGCTTGGAAATTTGCAAAAGTCAAACCATTATTCAAAAGTTGAAAAACCAATGACGTCAATAACTATAGACCTATTTCAATTTTACCATCTTTGTCGAAACTTTTTGAAAGACACGTGCATAAATCGCTGCAGACTTTTTTGGATCACTTCAATTTACTTCACAAAACACAAAGTGGTTTCAGAACTGGCCACTCAACTGAATCAGCTTTACTTTATATGATAGATAAATGGATTCGAGCACTAAATGAGGGGAAATTGATTGGAATTGTAATGGTCGATTTTCGAAAAGCTTTTGATATTGTCGATCATACTGTTTTGTTAAAGAAATTATCATTATACAAATGTAGCAACAATACTTTGAAGCTTTTTCAATCATATCTTTGTGATAGAAAGCAAACTGTTTCTATAAATGACGTTTTATCTGAAAATAGAACTGTTAATTGTGGAATCCCGCAGGGCTCAATATTAGGACCTCTTTTATTCTTACTTTTTATCAATGACTTACCACTAATGTTTTCAAATAAAATCACCGGTAGCGATTTATATGCAGATGATACTACATTATATGATATCCATAATAAGACAGAAGTGTTAGAAACAAGATTACAACAAGCTTTGGAAGACTTGAAATACTGGTGTTTCCAAAATGGAATGAAGATTAATACAGACAAAACGAAAGTTCTATTTATGATGACAGCCCAGCAAAAATGTGCTTTCCCTAACCCTACACTCTCTCTTAAATATGAAAATATATTATTGAAAACCAGCAAATCAGAGAAGTTGCTTGGAGTACACATTCAGGATTCATTAAAATGGGACTCACATATCAAATATATTGTGAACAAGATTTCAACTAACATTTGGCTATTAGGTAAAATACGGTATATTGTGAATCTGAACTACAGAATACTTTATTACAAGGCATATATCCAACCACATTTTGATTATTGTTGTATCATATGGGGAAACACCACACAACAAATATCAACACATTATTAAGATTGCAGAGACGAGCTTGTAAATTCATTCTGGGCCAAGATTATATTTCTTTGCGTGAATCAATGTCTGAAATTAATATAATGACTTTTGACCAACGGATTATTTTTCAAAAAGCAGTAACAATGTACAAAATTATGAACAATCTTGTACTGAATTATTTTAATGAACATTTTCAATTAAGACATTGCAATTCAGTTACTTCAGATATGACATTGAGAAATGTTTCAAATATGGATCTCTATATTCCAAGACCTAAATGTGAAATGTATAAGAAATCATTAGAATACTCTGGTCCAAAGATATGGAATTGTCTACCATTTGAAATTAAGACATCCAGATCTTTAAATATATTCAAGACAAAATGTAAAGTATGGATACAACGTTTTAATTGGTAGACACTAGACAGTTATATATATATAATGATTGTAAATCAATATGCTTATGTCGTTTTGTATTTCTATCAAAGTACCTGATTTACTTAGGCTGTTGTTTAAGTTACATTGTACAACATTATGCATGTATATTGTACGGCATAACTATGTTATAATTATTGTGTATGTACATTTATTCTATAGTGTTAACAAATTGAAGAGGGCCCTAAGGAGGATTAGTTCAAAACTAATTAGGTCACCCTCTATAAATAAAGAAATCTATCTCTATCTATCTAACATGAATAATTCATTAGCTTGTCAATACAGTGAGCCAATCAAAATCGTTCTCAACATATCGATGAATCTCGTAAACAAAATGGCGGCGATTCAGTAGGATGTTTTGCATTCAGTGCTTGAAATGTGCTTTACTTTAATAATAATGGATTTAAAGATTACGCTAATTATCTGTCGTCCAATCAGGGATGGGTAAAGTACTGGCTCGAGTAAGTACCGAGTAGTTGATGCTGAAGGAGTACTCGAGTAAACACTGTGCATTATAACCATATTTTGTTGAAATTTATTAAATAACACCATTTAAGGA
Organism: Archivesica marissinica; assembly: GCA_014843695.1. Classification (NCBI taxonomy): domain Eukaryota; kingdom Metazoa; phylum Mollusca; class Bivalvia; order Venerida; family Vesicomyidae; genus Archivesica; species Archivesica marissinica. Next base: position 34,802,579 of record CM026389.1, on the reverse strand, counting down.
TGTGATCGCTCGCTTACTCACTTCTCCCAAACATTCTGACCTAGAATGAACCCTGCATTATGTATTCATTACTCCAGCAGATTTGAAACATTGTATATTTTGACTTTTTCATGACAAAATGGAAGCAAACTGCAAGATTTGACTGCTTTTGCCATATGTCGCCAGCTGATTGTAGTAACAATCAGGCACACAAAATTACTCTGTAAATGTTGTACAGATTCCAATACACCGGGGGAGTGGCTAATTTAACATTGGTTCTAATTGGGGATATTGGAAATACCATATTAGATATTTATATAATTCATTGACAAATGACTGTCTGATTAGCATTATGGTTAACGCACTTCGCTTCTCACAAATGCAACCCGGTTTCGATCCTCGGACCGGGAAGCATGTGAGATGGTACGGTGGTCGCCAGATCGGACAGGTCGGTTTTCTCCGGGTACCTCCCACACGAATGACCACATTTACGCTTTCATCCGTGCCAACGAGAGTGATTAATATAAGTTGTTAAATAAATAAGGTTTAAACTTTCTATTTTTTATATTGACAAATATTGAAATTCTCTGCACACCCATTACTTCTGTGTCTGTAGTGGGTTTCACTGCACATTAAATGTAGAGCTACGTGTGTATACCTTGTGCCCCTGGGCGGCCCCGTATGAGATGATGAGGCTGTTGCTGTACATCCCCTACTTCCATCATAGACTGGGACGTGATCCAATCCTCACGCTGCGACTTTATACGATCCATCAAGCTCCTCAACACTTTCTCTGAAACCGTAGCAACATAAGTTATTACACTGTAACCAGTCCACATGAGTAGGGCCATTGTCATAATACACTGTAACATACATGTAACCAGTCCACGAGAGTCATCGTCATAATACACTGTAACATACATGTATCCAGTCCACGTGAGTAGAGCCATCGTCATAATACACTGCAACATACATGTACCCAGTCCACGAGAGTCATTGTCTTCATACACTGTAACATACATGTATCCAGTCCACGTGAGTAGGACCATCGTCATAATACACTGCAACATACATGTATCCAGTCCACGTGAGTAGGACCATCGTCATAATACACTGCAACATACACGTACCCAGTCCACGTGAGTAGAGCCATCGTCATAATACACTGTAACATACATGTACCCAGTCCACGTGAGTAGGACCATCGTCATAATACACTGCAACATACATGTACCCAGTCCACGTGAGTAGAGCCATCGTCATAATACACTGTAACATACATGTATCCAGTCCACGTGAGTAGGACCATCGTCATAATACACTGTAACATACATGTATCCAGTCCACGTGAGTAGGACCATCGTCATAATACACTGTAACATACATGTACCCAGTCCACGTGAGTCATTGTCTTCATACACTGTAACATACATGTATCCAGTCCACGTGAGTAGGACCATCGTCATAATACACTGTAACATACATGTACCCAGTCCACGTGAGTAGGGCCATCGTCATAATACATTGCAACATACATCTATCCAGTCCACGTGAGTAGGACCATCGTCATAATACATTGCAACATACATCTATCCAGTCCACGTGAGTAGGACCATCGTCATAATACACTGTAACATACATGTACCCAGTCCACGTGAGGAGCCATCGTCATAATACACTGTAACATACATGTAACCAGTCCACGTGAGTAGGACCATTGTCATAATACACTGTAACATACATGTAACCAGTCCACGTGAGTAGGGCCATCGTCATAATACACTGCAACATACATGTATCCAGTCCACTTGAGTAGGGCCATTGTCATAATACACTGTAACATACATGTAACCAGTCCACGTGAGTAGGGCCATTGTCATAATACACTGTAACATACATGTAACCAGTCCACGTGAGTCATCGTCATAATACACTGCAACATACATGTATCCAGTCCACGTGAGTCATCGTCATAATACACTGTAGCATACATGTATCCAGTCCACGTGAGTAGGGCCATTGTCATAATACACTGTAACATACATGTAACCAGTCCACGCGAGTAGGGCCATTGTCATAATACACTGTAACATACATGTATCCAGTCCACGTGAGTAGAGCCATCGTCATAATACACTGTAACATACATGTACTCAGTCCACATGAGTCATTGTCTTCATACACTGTAACATACATGTATCCAGTCCACGTCAGTAGGGCCATTGTCATAATACACTGTAACATACATGTAACCAGTCCACGCGAGTAGGGCCATTGTCATAATACACTGTAACATACATGTATCCAGTCCACGTGAGTAGAGCCATGGTCATAATACACTGTAACATACATGTACTCAGTCCACGTGAGTCATTGTCTTCATACACTGTAACATACATGTATCCAGTCCACGTGAGTAGGACCATCGTCATAATACACTGCAACATACATGTACCCAGTCCACGTGAGTAGAGCCATCGTCATAATACACTGCAACATACATGTACCCAGTCCACGTGAGTCATTGTCTTCATACACTGTAACATACATGTATCCAGTCCACGTGAGTAGGACCATCGTCATAATACACTGTAACATACATGTACCCAGTCCACGTGAGTAGGACCATCGTCATAATACACTGTAACATACATGTACCCAGTCCACGTGAGTAGAGCCATCGTCATAATACACTGTAACATACATGTAACCAGTCCACGTGAGTAGGACCATTGTCATAATACACTGTAACATACATGTAACCAGTCCACGTGAGTAGGGCCAATGTCATAATACACTGTCACATACATGTATCCAGTCCACGTGAGTAGAGCCATCGTCATAATACACTGTAACATACATGTAACCAGTCCACGTGAGTAGGGCCATCGTCATAATACACTGCAACATACATGTAACCAGTCCACGTGAGTAGAGCCATCATCATAATACACAGTAACATACATGTATCCAGTCCACGTGAGTAGGACCATCGTCATAATACACTGCAACATACATGTACCCAGTCCACGTGAGTCATTGTCATAAAACACTGTAACATACATGTAACCAGTCCACGTGAGTCATCATAATATACACTGCAACATACATGTACCCAGTCCACGTGTAGGACCATCGTCATAATACACTGCAACATACATGTAACCAGTCCACGTGACTAGGGCCATTGTCATAATACACTGTAACATACATGTACCCAGTCCACGTGAGTAGGACCATCGTCATAATACACTGCAACATACATGTACCCAGTCCACGTGAGTCATTGTCATAATACACTGTAACATACATGTAACCAGTCCACGTGAGTCATCATCATAATACACTGTAACATACATGTAACCAGTCCACGTGAGTAGGACCATCGTCATAATACACTGCAACATACATGTAACCAGTCCACGTGACTAGGGCCATTGTCATAATACACTGTAACATACATGTACCCAGTCCACGTGAGTAGGACCATCGTCATAATACACTGCAACATACATGTACCCAGTCCACGTGAGTCATTGTCATAATACACTGTAACATACATGTATCCAGTCCACGTGAGTCATTGTCATAATACACTGTAACATACATGTACCCAGTCCACGTGAGTCATTGTCATAATACACTGTAACATACATGTATCCAGTCCACGTGAGTAGGACCATCATCATAATACACTGTAACATACATGTACCCAGTCCACGTGAGTAGGACCATCGTCATAATACACTGCAACATACATGTACTCAGTCCACGTGAGTCATTGTCATAATACACTGTAACATACATGTATCCAGTCCACGTGAGTAGGACCATCGTCATAATACACTGTAACATACATGTAACCAGTCCACGTGAGTAGAGCCATCGTCATAATACACTGCAACATACATGTATCCAGTCCACGTGAGTAGGACCATCGTCATAATACACTGCAACATACATGGAAACAGTCCACGTGAGTCATTGTCATAATACACTGTAACATACATGTAACCAGTCCACGTGAGTCATTGTCATAATACACTGTAACATACATGTATCCAGTCCACGTGAGTAGGACCATCGTCATAATACACTGTAACATACATGTACCCAGTCCACGTGAGTCATTGTCATAATACACTGTAACATACATGTATCCAGTCCACATGAGTCATTGTCATAATACACTGTAACATACATGTATCCAGTCCACGTCAGTAGGGCCATTGTCATAATACACTGTAACAAACATGTATCCAGTCCACGTGAGTAGGACCATTGTCATAATACACTGTAACCAACATGTATCCAGTCCACGTGAGTAGGGCCATTGTCATAATACACTGTAACATACATGTAACCAGTCCACGTGAGTAGAGCCATCATCATAATACACTGCAACATACATGTATCCAGTCCACGTCAGTAGGGCCATTGTCATAATACACTGTAACATACATGTAACCAGTCCACGTGAGTAGGACCATTGTCATAATACACTGTAACATACATGTATCCAGTCCACGTGAGTAGGACCATCATCATAATACACTGTAACATACATGTATCCAGTCCACGTGAGTCATTGTCATAATACACTGTAACATACATGTAACCAGTCCACGTGAGTCATGTCATAATACACTGTAACATACATGTATCCAGTCCACGTGAGTAGAGCCATCGTCATAATACACTGCAACATACATGTACCCAGTCCACGTGAGTCATTGTCTTCATACACTGTAACATACATGTATCCAGTCCACGTGAGTAGGACCATCGTCATAATACACTGCAACATACATGTATCCAGTCCACGTGAGTAGGACCATCGTCATAATACACTGCAACATACACGTACCCAGTCCACGTGAGTAGAGCCATCGTCATAATACACTGTAACATACATGTACCCAGTCCACGTGAGTAGGACCATCGTCATAATACACTGCAACATACATGTACCCAGTCCACGTGAGTAGAGCCATCGTCATAATACACTGTAACATACATGTATCCAGTCCACGTGAGTAGGACCATCGTCATAATACACTGTAACATACATGTATCCAGTCCACGTGAGTAGGACCATCGTCATAATACACTGTAACATACATGTACCCAGTCCACGTGAGTCATTGTCTTCATACACTGTAACATACATGTATCCAGTCCACGTGAGTAGGACCATCGTCATAATACACTGTAACATACATGTACCCAGTCCACGTGAGTAGGGCCATCGTCATAATACATTGCAACATACATCTATCCAGTCCACGTGAGTAGGACCATCGTCATAATACATTGCAACATACATCTATCCAGTCCACGTGAGTAGGACCATCGTCATAATACATTGCAACATACATCTATCCAGTCCACGTGAGTAGGACCATCGTCATAATACACTGTAACATACATGTACCCAGTCCACGTGAGTAGAGCCATCGTCATAATACACTGTAACATACATGTAACCAGTCCACGTGAGTAGGACCATTGTCATAATACACTGTAACATACATGTAACCAGTCCACGTGAGTAGGGCCATCGTCATAATACACTGCAACATACATGTATCCAGTCCACATGAGTAGGGCCATTGTCATAATACACTGTAACATACATGTAACCAGTCCACGTGAGTAGGGCCATTGTCATAATACACTGTAACATACATGTAACCAGTCCACGTGAGTCATCGTCATAATACACTGCAACATACATGTATCCAGTCCACGTGAGTCATCGTCATAATACACTGTAGCATACATGTATCCAGTCCACGTGAGTAGGGCCATTGTCATAATACACTGTAACATACATGTAACCAGTCCACGCGAGTAGGGCCATTGTCATAATACACTGTAACATACATGTATCCAGTCCACGTGAGTAGAGCCATCGTCATAATACACTGTAACATACATGTACTCAGTCCACGTGAGTCATTGTCTTCATACACTGTAACATACATGTATCCAGTCCACGTGAGTAGGACCATCGTCATAATACACTGCAACATACATGTACCCAGTCCACGTGAGTAGAGCCATCGTCATAATACACTGCAACATACATGTACCCAGTCCACGTGAGTCATTGTCTTCATACACTGTAACATACATGTATCCAGTCCACGTGAGTAGGACCATCGTCATAATACACTGTAACATACATGTACCCAGTCCACGTGAGTAGGACCATCGTCATAATACACTGTAACATACATGTACCCAGTCCACGTGAGTAGAGCCATCGTCATAATACACTGTAACATACATGTAACCAGTCCACGTGAGTAGGACCATTGTCATAATACACTGTAACATACATGTAACCAGTCCACGTGAGTAGGGCCAATGTCATAATACACTGTCACATACATGTATCCAGTCCACGTGAGTAGAGCCATCGTCATAATACACTGTAACATACATGTAACCAGTCCACGTGAGTAGGGCCATCGTCATAATACACTGCAACATACATGTAACCAGTCCACGTGAGTAGAGCCATCATCATAATACACAGTAACATACATGTATCCAGTCCACGTGAGTAGGACCATCGTCATAATACACTGCAACATACATGTACCCAGTCCACGTGAGTCATTGTCATAATACACTGTAACATACATGTAACCAGTCCACGTGAGTCATCATCATAATACACTGCAACATACATGTACCCAGTCCACGTGAGTAGGACCATCGTCATAATACACTGCAACATACATGTAACCAGTCCACGTGACTAGGGCCATTGTCATAATACACTGTAACATACATGTACCCAGTCCACGTGAGTAGGACCATCGTCATAATACACTGCAACATACATGTACCCAGTCCACGTGAGTCATTGTCATAATACACTGTAACATACATGTAACCAGTCCACGTGAGTCATCATCATAATACACTGTAACATACATGTAACCAGTCCACGTGAGTAGGACCATCGTCATAATACACTGCAACATACATGTAACCAGTCCACGTGACTAGGGCCATTGTCATAATACACTGTAACATACATGTACCCAGTCCACGTGAGTAGGACCATCGTCATAATACACTGCAACATACATGTACCCAGTCCCGTGAGTCATTGTCATAATACACTGTAACATACATGTATCCAGTCCACGTGAGTCATTGTCATAATACACTGTAACATACATGTATCCAGTCCACATGAGTCATTGTCATAATACACTGTAACATACATGTATCCAGTCCACGTGAGTAGGACCATCATCTACACTGTAACATACATGTACCCAGTCCACGTGAGTAGGACCATCGTCATAATACACTGCAACATACATGTACTCAGTCCACGTGAGTCATTGTCATAATACACTGTAACATACATGTATCCAGTCCACGTGAGTAGGACCATCGTCATAATACACTGTAACATACATGTAACCAGTCCACGTGAGTAGAGCCATCGTCATAATACACTGCAACATACATGTAAACAGTCCACGTGAGTAGGACCATCGTCATAATACACTGCAACATACATGGAAACAGTCCACGTGAGTCATTGTCATAATACACTGTAACATACATGTAACCAGTCCACGTGAGTCATTGTCATAATACACTGTAACATACATGTATCCAGTCCACGTGAGTAGGACCATTGTCATAATACACTGTAACATACATGTAACCAGTCCACGTGAGTAGGGCCATCGTCATAATACACTGTAAAATTCACAACCCTGACATACCTGGTTTCTTGCCGGGAGATCTGGGTTTTGGCATGTTGGTCATATCCCTTAAAACGGGTGGCACACCAGGAAGAGTCGGCGCTTGAATCGGGGTTCCTCCGTCCGTGAGGGTCAGGTCAAGGGAGTTCTCCTGTGAAGGTGTGGTGGGGCGTGGCTGAGGGTCCAAGGCCATGCTGATATCTCCAAAATGATTGGTTCCAAGCATGTACATGTTCTCAAACTCCTCCTCCAGGTTGCGCTGTTTGTCCTCGCGATCTTCCATACGAGCATTTGGCGGCTCAAACACCTGTTTCTGTTAATCAAATATTAATTCATAGTCATTTGTGACGTACGACACGAATATTCTTGCTGACATCCTGGTATATTTCTTCAATTACAAATAATGCATAACAAAAGATTTCAGCATGTTTCTTTCCAGACAAAAATCATCTCAGATTTGATCTAGTAGATCTATGTCAAAGTTGTATGTTAAAAGAAATTCATGCCAACTTTCAACACTGTACAAATATTTAGGAGTAATAATACGTTATGAATAGAGGCAACACAGTTAGGCCAAAGCACAATCATCTCTGCAGACCCAATCCTCCCTACAAGCCCAATCCTCTATGCAAGCCCAATCCACCCTACAAGCCCAATCCTCCCTACAAGCCCAATCCTCCCTACAAGCCCAATCCTCCATACAAGCCCAATCCTCCCTACAAGCCCAATCCTCCCTACAAGCCCAATCCTCTATGCAAGCCCAATCCTCCCTACACGCCCAATCCTCTATGCAAGCCCAATCCTCCATGCAAGCCCAATCCTCTATGCAAGCCCAATCCTCTATGCAAGCCCAATCCTCTATGCAAACCCAATCCTCTATGCAAGCCCAATCCTCCCTACAAACCCAATCCTCCCTACAAGCCCAATCCTCCCTACAAGCCCAATCCTCCCTACAACACCCAATCCTCCCTACAAACCCAATCCTCCCTATACAATCCTCCTACAACCCAATCCTCCCTACAAACCCAATCCTCCATGCAAGCCCAATCCTCCCTACAATCCCAATCCTCCCTACAAACCCAATCCTCCCTACAAACCCCAATCCTCCCTACAAACCCAATCCTCCATACAAGCCCAATCCTCCATGCAAGCCCAATCCTCCCTACAAACCCAATCCTCCCTACAAACCCAATCCTCCCCTACAAGCCCAATCCTCCATACAAGCCCAATCCTTCATACAAGCCCAATCCTCCTTACAAGCCCAATCCTTCATACAAGCCCAATCCTCCATACAAGCCCAATCCTCTATGCAAGCCCAATCCTCCCTACAAGCCCAATCCTCCCTACAAGCCCAATCCTCCATGCAAGCCCAATCCTCTATGCAAGCCCAATCCTCCATGCAAGCCCAATATTCTAGACCAGGCTACATACAGCTCAGATCTCAACAATACGATTGGTTGATTCTGAGAAATCAGACATTTTGAGCTAGAATAACAAACATTGAGCTTTATTACTGTGTATTATGGTTGTAACTTACTGGTATACTGTGAACTATCCTCAGTCTTCTATCCCTGTCTGCTCTCTGAAGGTCACTGAGGTCATGGAGGATATTGTTATAGTCCTGTAATCAATACACGAGATATATAAGAATGTACAAGTCCTAGGCAATGCTTTGAGATATAAGAACTTACCTGGCCTGGGCAACACATTTAGATATCACAAGGTACTTGTTCTAGGCAACACATTGAGATATCAGAAAGTACATGTCCTAGGCAACACATTGAGATATCAGAATACCCTAGTCCTAGACAACACATCGAGATATCAGAAAGTACTTGTCCTAGGCAACACATTGAGATATCAGAATACCCTAGTCCTAGGCAACACATTGAGATATCAGAAAGTACTTGTCCTAGGCAACACATTGAGATATCAGAAAGTACTTGTCCTAGGCAACACATTGAGATATCAGAAAGTACTTGTCCTAGGCAACACATTGAGATATCAGAAAGTACTTGTCCTAGGCAACACATTGAGATATCAGAAAGTACTTGTCCTAGGCAACACATCGAGATATCAGAAAGTACTTGTCCTAGGCAACACATTGAGATATTAGAAAGTACGTGTCCTAGGCAACACATCGAGATATCAGAATACCCTAGTCCTAGGCAACACATTGAGATATCAGAAAGTACTTGTCCTAGGCAACCCATCGAGATATCTGAAAGTGTTTTTCATAGGCAACACATCGAGATATCAGAACATACTTGACCTTATCAATATATCGAAATATCAAAATGTACTTGTCCACTACTTGTCCAGTTTACATGGCTGATCAATGATCTGGCCATCCAGCTTACATTGAGCCATCCAGTTTACATTGAGCCATCCAGCTTACATTGAGCCATCCAGTTTACATTGAGCAATCCAGTTTACATTGAGCCATCCAGTTTACATTGCAGATCAATGATCTAGCCATCCAGTTTACATTGCAGATCAATGATCTAGCCATCCAGTTTACATTGCAGATCAATGATCTAGCCATCCAGTTTACATTGCTGATCAATGATCTAGCCAGCTAGCCATCTAATTTACATTGCTGATCAATGATCTAGCCATCCCGTTTACATTGCAGATCAATGATCTAGCCATCCAGTTTACATTGCAGATCAATGATCTAGCCATCCAGTTTACATTGCTGATCAATGATCTAGCCATCCAGTTTACATTGCAGATCAATGATCTAGCCATCCGGTTTACATTGCTGATCAATGATCTAGCCATCCAGTTTACATTGCAGATCAACGATTTAGTCATCCAGTTTACATTGCTGATCAATGATCTAGCCATCCAGTTTACATTGCAGATCAATGATCTAGCCATCCAGTTTACATTGCTGATCAATGATCTAGCCATCCAGTTTACATTGCAGATCAATGATCTAGCCATCCAGTTTACATTGCAGATCAATGAGCTAGCCAGCTAGCCATCCAGTTTACATTGCTGATCAATGATCTAGCCATCCAGTTTACATTGCTGATCAATGATCTAGCCATCCAGTTTACATTGCTGATCAATGATCTAGCCATCCAGTTTACATTGCAGATCAATGATCTAGCCATCCAGTTTACATTGCTGATCAATGAGCTAGCCATCCAGTTTACATGGCTGATCAATGAGCTAGCCATCCAGTTTACATTGAGCCATCCAGTTTACATTGCTGATCAATGATCTAGTCATCCAGTTTACAGTGCTGATCAATGATCTAGTCATCCAGTTTACATTGAGCCATCCAGTTTACATTGAGCCATCCAGTTTACATTGCTGATCAATGATCTAGTCATCCAGTTTACATTGCTGATCAATGATCTAGTCATCCAGTTTACATTGAGCCATCCAGTTTACATTGAGCCATCCAGTTTACATTGCAGATCAATGATCTAGCCATCCAGTTTACATGGCTGATCAATGAGCTAGCCATCCAGTTTACATGGCTGATCAATGATCTAGCCATCCAGTTTACATTGCAGATCAATGATCTAGCCATCCAGTTTACATGGCTGATCAATGAGCTAGCCATCCAGTTTACATGGCTGATCAATGATCTAGCCATCCAGTTTACATTGCAGATCAATGAGCTAGCCATCCAGTTTACATTGAGCCATCCAGTTTACATTGAGCCATCCAGTTTACATTGAGCCATCCAGTTTATATTGAGCCATCCAGTTTACATTGAGCTATCCAGTTTATATTGAGCCATTCAGTTTACATTGAGCTATCCAGTTTATATTGAGCCATCCAGTTTACATTGAGCCATCCAGTTTACATTGGAGCCATCCAGTTTACATTGAGCCATCCAGTTTACATTGGAGCCATCCAGTTTACATTGGAGCCATCCAGTTTACATTGAGCCATCCAGTTTACATTGAGCTATCCAGTTTACATTGAGCCATCCAGTTTACATTGAGCTATCCAGTTTACATTGAGCTATCCAGTTTACATTGAGCTATCCAGTTTATATTGAGCCATCCAGTTTACATTGAGCCATCCAGTTTACATTGAGCCATCCAGTTTACAGTATTCAGATCTTCACTGTTGTGGTTTACTAAGTGGGATGAAACTGGATACAAAAATGTCAACATTTGAATGCCCCACCATTGACAAGCAGCCACTCGGAAACGATTGGCGATACTAATTTGCATACAGTGCGCTATTTTTAGAATGTTCTTAAATTACGATCACGCGACTAGAATGCAAGTTGCTGCAGTAAAAGCCAAACAATTTTCGGCCTAATTCGTCATAATATGTTTTGTCAAAAAGACTACAGAGTACAATCAAAATGGTTTTTATTTGATGTGTTTGCCGAGGCACCTGGGTAATAACGGTTTATAATGAGTACAATTAAATTATAACAACCTTTTTTAGAAGTTATTTTTATTCATACAACTTTATTTTAGCTTGATTGCGAAACAAGTTCCTACAACTGATATTAATCACTCTCGCCACGAGGGAGAGAGAAACGGCAATGTGGAATTTAAAAGCCTTGCCTAAGGACAAAATCGTAACGGCTACAACTGGGTGCGAACCTCTGGGCCTTTTGCACCTGAAGTGAACGCGTACAACTGCACTATCATGACTTCCACAGGAATGTATCACGACTTCCACATGAATGTATCTTTAAACAAAGAAAGCCTTTAAACAATAATTCCCATCCATTAAATACTCATAAAATTATCTTGCCTCCCTGTATCCATCCGTCCCACTGACTGAACACAATGCTAGTAACATTATTTTTACACACAAAAATATTGGCATGAAAAACGAATCCACGAAAGAATCCAATTAATTTGATATGGGAACAATCATAAACTTGGCCTATATTCAGTTAATTATTGGATAATCTATCATTTGTGATAATTCTTAATCAATCTATTAATATAGATGCATTGTGTCTGATATAAACAGGGTCAGTTTGCCAGGACTCTTTTGTATTTATTACAAACACCAAAGAATTCAGTTTTAAAATTGGCTGGTAGATTTTTTTTATAATAAACGTAAGCAGTTATCATGTGACATAGTTTCCGGATCAAGTACGGGTAATGGTTTCCTACAATGTGTTAATATATCGCTGCCAAACATATGTCTGCACTGAAATAAACTCTCCTTGTTACAAAGATATTTTATTGATACCGTGAAACCCCTCAAAACCGGAATTCCCTCCCCTCTAAACCGAACAAATTTCTTGATCCCGAACAATTACCTTCCTTGTACATTATTGTAAAAAACACTCTGTAAACTGGAACCCCTCTTTTCCGAATACCAAACAGGTTTTTAAAAGATGTTGTGCATTTTCAACTGTAAATTTATCCAAGTAAACTGAGCAGCAACTTGTCTTGATCAAATATAAAACTGAACATTCATACAGCATTATGATTCAAGTTGCAGGCTATTTATACAATTCGACAGCAATCTGATGTATTTGCTGTCATAGTTCCGTTATGATTCAAGTTGCAGGCTATTTATACAATTCGACAGCAATCTGGTGTATTTGCTGTCATAATTCCGTTATGATTCAAGTTGCAGGCTATTTATACAATTCGACAGCAATCTGGTGTATTTGCTGTCATAATTCCGTTATGATTCAAGTTGCAGGCTATTTATACAATTCAACAGCAATCTGATGTATTTGCTGTCATAATTCCAGTTTAGACATTTAACTGTAATTGTTTTATTCATACATGGTGGCATGCTTACATGTTTCAGTAATTCCTTCTCCAGCGCGGCATTGTGTCGTAGCCTGGCACGCTCCAGCTGATCCTGTCGTAACCGCCTCAGTTCCAGCGCCCTCTCCTCTATCCGCCCAGCTTCCAGCACTGCTGCGTCTCTTCCATTCCTCTGATATAAAAGGACATATTTATCTATTCTGCTCAGTATTTTGGGAATGGGGTCAGGGCCCTTAATATTGGAGGTAGCATCTTGCTTAACCCTTTCCCTCATAGAAGCACCTCTTGACGCCTTTACCAATACATCAGACATTGACAATGTAGTAGCCAAACCAATGTTCATAATAAAGGTCAGAATCTCATGTAGTTCCAGTAATCTCTATGGAGGTGGGATATATATGGCGACTACTTATCCACTGCATGATAGCTAAATGGCTGTCGTTTGTATGGAGATATAATAGTATATTAACATAAATCTCTATGAAGGAAAGGTTTAAAGTCATATTCCAAAACACTAAATTGCTCTGTACAGTTAAACCTGTGTCAGTGGTCACATCTATCAACCCTTTCAACACTAAAGACATCTAAATAGGCTTACAAAAAATGTTGATCCAGATGAGCCGGCTCGTGATGAGCTGCCTAATCAGGATCTCCACTTTTTGCCAGTAATATTACTATTTTTAGATAAAATTACCCATTTTGATAAATGAACTGGTCCAAAATTTAATGTAGTTTTCTTATTAATATATTGTTCTAAAAATATCATGCACAAGTCCATGACAGTTACATGGTGTTTATTGGGTTACGCAACCTGTCTTAACCAGCCTGCTTCCAGATTCCCTTAGTATATTTATATATTTGACCTCTATTAAGCAACCACATGTGCTAAGCAGCCACATTCTGTGATTCACATTGGCTGGCTGCTTAACACAGGTTGGACTGTATACAAGCTTAAGTGTCCTGGATTTTCTTCCACCAATCTTAATAAAAACATCCTAATACATGTTTAAAGTGATTGGGTCTATCTCTACCTACGAGGCTCCCGCTACACCTGTGATACTCTTAATACAATTACATGATAAATTGTGACTTTGTCATTAGGAATATGAATGTAAGCTTAAATTGTAACTTTATATGAAAGTAACATTTCATACATTTTTCAGAGACACTTTCTATTATGTAAGAAACTGGCGTACCTGGTCCTCTGGTCCTGCTCGGTCCACGGCATGCTCATTTTGTAAATGATAATGTGACGTAGAGAACATGTTTATATCTGTTACCTTCACTGGCTCTGCAAGTTACAAAAAACTTCATTTAAAAATATGTCTAAACTTTTGCAAAACAAGCTTTAACGACTTATATATATCTTTCTCGTTTGCGCGGATGAAAACTTGTATGTGGTCATTCGTGTGGGCGTACCCGGCGGTGAGATTTCATGACACCCGTAACACGTCTCACGTACTTCCCGGTCCGAGGATCAAACCCGGGTTACATTGTGCTAAACAGACAGTTGTAAACATAGGGCACAATTAGTGAAAACAAACGGATATGTAGTCCAGTGGTAACACGCTGGACTGGTAATCCAGGGATCGCAGGTTCGATCCCCCGTCTGACCCTAATAAAATTAACAGACACAGTCTTTCAGATGGGACGTTAAACCGAGGTCTCGTGTCGGTGTTTTACACCGTGCACGTAAAAGAACCAGAGGAGACTCTGGAATGGGTCTCTGTCTGTATCATGCACTATCCTCCAAAATCTAAAATAACTTATCTTTTCAGGAGGCGTCGCTTATATGGGCAACTGGTAGCGACGATAAATAAACGTAAAAACACACACACAGTGAAAACAAATTTCTCATTTGTGTGAATTACACATACACTATTATAACATAAACACTCAAGATATTTGACATTACATGCCAATCATAACAGGGTTCATTCTAGGTCAGAATTTTTGGGAGAAGTGAGAAAGCGCATGATCGCTTCCTTAACTGGTGTTCTTTAATATACTTCTGCAAAATAGGGTTAAAATGCACAGTACAACCATTAAATACAACATTTGAATAGAAGGAGTGCTTTATAATGGGCCAGTGTATCTTACTAGACAAAATTTTGTTTGAAAATCGTAAAAATAAAAAAATATTTATTTATTTTTAGGGAGAAGTGGGGCCCCCAGAGGGCGAGGTCAGGGTCCCTAGGGCCATTAGTTCGCCCACATCGCCCTCTAGAATGATCCCTGCTATTATAACATAAACACTCAAGATATTTTACATTACAATAGAGATAATGCCATTGATATGCCAATCATAACCTATATATTTATTGAGTACAAATGGCGCTAAAATAAATGGGGAGTAACTTTTGTAAGATTTTCCTAGATTCCTCAGACAGAAAAGTCGGACAGTTCTTCAACAAAGGAAATTGTTTTATTTCATAACATTTACTTACAAACTGTTTTCATTGTATATCTAAATGAAAGGATTTGATCTCAGCTTTCTAAAAATGAACACAAATGAAAATAAGAAGCATTCTGAATTTTTTTTAAAATGGGATCAATTTGACTCACTGGATTTTTTAATGTCGAGTTTGTGCAGAGGGTCGGGCGGTGGTGGTGGCATGGATGCTATCTCTGCTGCTCGGGCCTTCTCAACTTCCAAAGCTTCCTTCCTGTAAACATATACCACGATAGTAAATATAGATTGGTAGAAGGCTGGACTAGAAGCTGTAGTGAAACATTTCCTGCTACTCAAAACAGAATTCTAAATATTACTGCCTCCTACAACTGTATATGCCACATATATATTGTGCGTATATTGCACGTGAATTACAAAATATTGCTTATATTATGGTTGTTTTCTTATAAACTGTTTAATTGATGTCCGTAATACATTTTCTGCATCATGACATGCCATCCTTTGGTCCGGCTAGTTGTCCAAATATCCGACCACATGTCCGACACCATATTCACATCTTCGAGAGAACTTCAACATCATTGACTGACAGACAGATTGGCAAATGCAAGGGGACAGTCTAATATATACAAAGGTTTTCATTCGACAGTATTATAGGCACGTGAATCAGTCAACAAATCTGATATTAATGACCTTTCTGTAATTTGTGTGTGTGTTTTAAGTTTATTTATCGTCACTACCGGTAGCCCATATGAGCGACGCCTCCTGAAGAGATTAATCATTTTAAATTTTTGGAGGATAGTGCAATGATACAGACAGAGACCCATTACAGAGTCTCCTCTGGTTCTTTTACGTACACAGTGTAAAGCACCGACACGAGACCTCGGTTTAACGTCCCGTCTGAAAGACTGACCTTTCTGTAATACAACTGCAGTCCTTTATATAGTGATTAGGGATGGCAACGAATATTCAAATATTCGCTCGAACGTCCGAATATTCGGAAACAAATTTTTTTTATATATTATATTGTCCTCAAAAATACCACCTGCTCAGTCACACGTTTTTGACTCACTCTGAGAATAAGAAAACTGCTAGGTGTAATCTATGCAAAGATTTAACATATTCGGGTACAATATCAATCTGAATAATCATTTGAAGAAGATGACATTTAAGTGTAAAACAGAAATTAGGTTAGTTTGGCAATTTTTATAAAAGTTTGAGTGATTTTGAGTTTTTGATAGAATTCTATCGAATATTCGAATACCTTCCCGACCGAATATTCGAATAGTATTATCGCTATTCGTTGTCATCCCTAATAATGATATAACGGTACTGAAAGAATAAACCGAATTTGTCAACACTGTCAATTAAATGTTGTAGAATCTGAATATCATGTTTTACTTAAATGCCATATGGAAGTCGTGATAGCGCAGTGGATGCGCGTTCGCTTCAGCTGCGAAAGGTCCGGAGTTTGAGCCCCGCTGGAGCCGTTACGATTGTGCCCTTAGGCAAGGCATTTAAATTCCACGTTGCCTCTTCTCTCTCCCTCGTGGCGATGGATTCCATCAGGAATGAGGTCTCGAGAGTGATTAATATAAGTTATAAGAACTTGTTTCGCAATCGAGCTAAAATAAATTTGTATAAACTAACTTATATGCCAGAAATAGTCTGATATTCGATCTAAATAAACCATACCTTGGCCGAATTTAAAGAAATTTAATTGTCTCATGTCAACGATAAAAGAAGAGTTCTTGTAAACATTTGTAAATTTTTAAAGGAAGCCTATGTGTTAAGAAATCAAATATTGTAATTAAGTGTGAATACATGTATCATATCATGCATCATATGTAAACTACCATATTAACCAAAGATTATTTCACTCATATTTGTTTGTGATTATATGTATATATGTAGTATGTATATATGATTATACTGTTCATTAACCAAAGGCATGTATTATGTGGATTTGCTAAATAAACTGTGCTATTGTTGTTACATCAAAGAAGCTATGCCATTACGTAGTAATACCCTGTCAATTACTACTGTTTCTTAAATGTATTGTATTTGTTTATATGAATATTTTACATTAAAACAATTCAAGATGGGTCTAGGTTTCAGTGAATATTTAGCTATACCGTTTGTTGAAATTTTCTGAAAAAGTTGCCTCGACTTATGGGCGGGTGCATGCAAAATACACGATTTTTAGCCCCAAAATACCAACTCGACTTATGAGCGAGGTCGACTTATGGCCGAGTATATACG
Organism: Archivesica marissinica; assembly: GCA_014843695.1. NCBI lineage: Eukaryota > Metazoa > Mollusca > Bivalvia > Venerida > Vesicomyidae > Archivesica > Archivesica marissinica. The sequence continues at coordinate 34,784,466 of CM026389.1, read as the reverse complement.
GTATATATGTAAATCTGTAACATGTTTTGTGATGTCTTTGCCATATTTCTATCATTGTAAATGGCCAAAGGCAATATAGTTACTGATTATGCCAATAAATTTGAAACTTGTTCTATATTAAACTATAAACTTGTTCACACCCCACCTGGCAATGATGTGTTTGTGAGCATCATGATTCTGCTGTACTGTGTCCTGCTTCAGTTTCTCTATGGCTGTTCGTCCTCGAGCATCTGCCCGCAGGTTCTCTGCACGCTGGATCAGCTCCCTCTCTTCTGACCAATCAGGCTGCAAATACACACAACTTTACTATAGTCCAACAAATCCAGTTACAGATACAAACTACCTTACTATAGTCTGTCCAATCTGGTTGCAAGTACAAACTACCTCATTATAGCAGGACCAATCAGGTAGAAGAAGATTCTACCATAATTTAATCGGACCAATTAGATTGTATATACAAACAACAGCTCCAGAGAGTGTTACGTTACAGAGTGACCTGGGTGTTATACACGGCTCTAGCAGGCTCCAGAGAGTGTTAAGATACAGGGTGACCTGGGTGTCATACACGGCTCTAGCAGGCCCCAGAGAGTGTTAAGATACAGGGTGACCTGGGTGTCATACACGGCTCTAGCAGGCTCCAGAGAGTGTTAAGATACAGGGTGACCTGGGTGTTATACACGGCTCTAGCAGGCTCCAGAGAGTGTTAAGATACAGGGTGACCTGGGTGTCATACACGGCTCTAGCAGGCTCCAGAGAGTGTTAAGATACAGGGTGACCTGGGTGTCATACACGGCTCTAGCAGGCTCCAGAGAGTGTTAAGATACAGGGTGACCTGGGTGTCATACACGGCTCTAGCAGGCCCCAGAGAGTGTTAAGATACAGGGTGACCTGGGTGTTATACACGGCTCAAGCAGGCTCCAGAGAGTGCTACGTTACAGAGTGACTTGGGTGTTATACACGGCTCAAGCAGGCTCCAGAGAGTGCTACGTTACAGAGTGACCTGGGTGTTATACACGGCTCTAGCAGGCTCCAGAGAGTGTTACGTTACAGAGTGACCTGGGTGTTATACACGGCTCAAGCAGGCTCCAGAGAGTGCTACGTTACAGAGTGACCTGGGTGTTATACATTGGAACTTCTCATGTTGATTAGGTACTTAGGTGCTGTAACTTGCATGTGTAAAGCACAATACACGAATCCTCAAAGTCTCGTCAGAGACACTTATGGTGGGAAATACTAAAATCTACTCGGATAAGCTGTAGCTGGGGATCAATGACATTTGGATAGTGAGTTTCGAGTGTTCACCATTCAGCCTCCTTACAGTTGAAGATGCACAGTGCATCGTACCTGTTGTGCTGCTTGCTTGTGTCCAACTCCGATGTTTCTCAGACTATTGTCGTACTGTTGTTCTAAATGACGTACTCGTTCGGCTTTCTCGTCATCAAGCTGGTTCTGAAATGTACAAGCAAATGTGCTAAGACACGGATCTTTCTCGTAATCAAGCTGGTTCTGAAATGTACAAGCAAACGTGCTAAGACACGGATCTTTCTCGTCATCAAGCTGGTTATGAAATGTACAAGCAAACGTGCTAAGACACGGATCTTTCTCATCATCAAGCTGGTTCTGAAATGTACAAGCAAACATGCTAAGACACGGATCTTTCTCATCAAGCTGGTTATGAAATATACAAGCAAACATGCTAAGACACGGATCTTTCTCATCATCAAGCTGGTTCTGAAATATACAAGCAAACGTGCTAAGACACGGATCTTTCTCATCATCAAGCTGGTTCTGAAATGTACAAGCAAACGTGCTAAGACACGGATCTTTCTCATCAAGCTGGTTATGAAATGTACAAGCAAACGTGCTAAGACACGGATCTTTCTCATCATCAAGCTGGTTCTGAAATGTACAAGCAAACATGCTAGGCCACAGATAAACTACACATGTCCTTTTTTGAACGGTTCAAGAACGTGGTAGGCCGTAGATAAACTAAATATGTCTGGTTTCTGAAAGATTATTCCTTTTAACATCAAACAAGATACTTTATCCGTACAGATATTTTATATCACTCACTATTTAGAATAATAATTAATATCAAATGATTAATATGTATACAGTTAAACCTGCGTTAGTGGTCACCTCTATTAAGCAGCCAACAAGCATTGAGCAGCCAGGTTCCAGATTCCCAATATGTTGTTCTATTTAACATAAACATTTGACCTCTATTGTGCAGCCACCTGTGCTAAGCAGCCACTTTCTGTGATTCCCTTGGCTGGCTACTTAAGACAGGTTTGACTGTACACGCATTTGGAGTAGTAGTCGGATATGGCATTAGTTTGGACATGTATTTATTATGTTTACTTTCCCGACACTAGTAATACTACTGCAGTTGTTCCCATTGATTCTAAATGGCTGTGTATGCATGCTACATGATATGTATTTTGGATTTCATTTGTTTTGGATGGGGTGGGATGGGGGAAGGTGAACAAAAACATATAATTCATTGATATGTCATTAGTGTGGTTTGCTGTGGCTGATATCAGCTCAAACTAGTTTGGTTTTCAGAAGCTAACCATACATGCCTCCGGCTCTCTGAAACCAGGGCAACTATGTGGAATAGTGGAAGTCGTGATAGTGCAGTGGAAGTTCAAGCCCCGCTGGAGCCACTGATTGTACCCTTAGGCAAGGCATTTAAATTCCACATGCCTCTTCTCTCTCCTTCATGGCGATGGATTCCATCAGGAATCAGGTCTCGAGAGTGATATAAGTTCAAAGAACTTGTTTTGCTAAAATTAATTTGTGATATGTTATATTTCGGGTTTTACGCCTGCATCAGCACCATTTTGGGCTATATCGCCAGCGGGCAATTTACCTAACAACACCTTTCCTGGGTAGGCTCCAGCGGTTAACCGGTACTTGGGTGCACCAACCTCCGTAAGAAACTGCCAACTTTTTCATATAAATGAGACACGGTCTGAGCGGGGCTCGAACCCGTGACCATCAGTGATGATAGGTTACAGTGGTATATCAGCGACCATAACCACTCGACCAAGGAGGCGGACGAAAAAATTAATTTGTATAAACTAAACAACTGTAGTTCTTACCCAAGCTTTGCAACTACTAGTAATTTCTACAAAGAAACAAAATTAGGAGGAAAAACTTCAAAGGTTGCTAATAACTACAGACAATCTCTAGATCCCCAAGTGGAATAGTCCTAACCTTTATATCGGTTGCCAGCTTCATAAGTTGCTTATGTTTCTCCTGTTTCACAGCATGTCGGATCTTAGCGGCATTCTCCTTGCTCTGCTCCCGGACCTGCTGGAGGCGGAGCTTGCGGCGTTTCTCTGTCTCCTCCTTCACAAGTGCTGCCTCCTCATTGGGGCTTAACCTCAGACGACCCTTCCGGATCCTCATTTTGTTACGATCCACTGAAAAATATATAAATGCTTCAATTACTGATACTATTTTCCAGATCCTTCTAAACACCATAATTATATTGTACATTCCACTGAAAATTATGCAAAATTAAAGGTTCAAGATTTTGCCTGATTTAGCCTCAGATATTCCTCATTCAGCCAGTTATAGATTTAGCCTCAGATATTCCTCATTCAGCCAGTTATAGATTTAGCCTCAGATATTCCTCATTCAGCCAGTTATAAATTGGTATCCTGGCAATGTGCATTTCAAACGACAAAGCAAACAAACGGATTAGAAAACATCGATAATTATGCAAAATTGTATTACATCGGCATCTGATCAATTCTATTTATTATCCGGATGTCGGGGGGGATTAGCTTATGGCTCAAGGCGGTATTTTCGACTGTCAAAATGCCATACAACGATACGGATTATCATTAATTAGCAAATATGCCCTCCAGAAATAAGGCGAAATGGATGTCGCCATGATGTCTATTTTAGCCGAAGTGGCGGGGAAAAAAGCGACCACTTTGCTCATGTCGCTCTCTAGCGTGAGCCCTGCAGATATGTGCTACATTTAGCCAGAAATGTACAGGATATAGCTAAATATATGGAAGAGGAAATCTTGTGAGGTGAAATCCTCATGCAATGGTGACACCTTCATTTTCAGGTTAGCGGTAATTACAAAAAGTTCATAGAAATCGAGGTTCGAATCTCGTCAGGGGTTCGTTGTGATATGGCCGGGTGGTGAGCCGCCAGCTAGTTAAATAATGGTTACCGATTGCCTACCTGCCTGTCGCCTGGCATACAAGCATAGGATTCAGCAAGTACTGATGTTCATAAAAAAGAGGTGTCTCATAAGTCAGAAATGGCTGGCCCTTTAACCATTTCCTTCATAGAGATTTTGGTTAATATACTATTATATAAATGGCAGCCATTTAGCCATCATGCAGTGGATAAGTAGTGGCCATATCTATCCCACCTCCATAGGTATTACTGGGACTACATGAGATTCTGGCCTCTATTATGAACATTGGTTTGGCTACTACATTGTCAATGTATGTCGTATTGGAATAAATGGCGTCAAGAGGTGGTTCTATGAGGGAAAGGGTTTATGAACATTGGTTTGGCTACTACATTACAATGTATGTCGTATTGGTAATGGCGTCAAGAGGTGCTTCTATGAGGGAAATGATTAAATAGGGGTGACACTATAATAAACAAACACTAGAAACATTTGGCTATGCCACAATCATTCTTCATAGCACAACCAAAACCCCTATACATATATATGGCTCATAATCTAAAACATGCGCACATTCGTGATGTTCACACTTCCTAGGGTTATTCTAGAGTGGAAAAATGGACAGGGTGCGAGTCAGAAAATGGGCAGGGTGCGAGTCAGAAAATGGGCATAAAATTCCGCGATGAAGTGTGGGATGGGGGGGCATTTTGGGGTTTAGTCCCTAGAAATGTTTGCTAACTTACGGTGATTGATCAACGAGACAGTAATGCAGTACATATTGGTGAAAAGGGTGGGCTAGTTCTAAGAATATGGTTAATGTACATTCAAGGATAGATTTGATATTGTCAATGTGCATCAAGTGCATCGAGGAAAGATTTGATATTTTCAATGTGCATCAAGGACCTCGAGGAAATATTTCATATATTGTCAATGTGCATCAAGTACATTGAGGAAAGATTTCATATTTTCAATGTGCATCAAGTACATCGAGGAAAGATTTGATATTTTCAATGTGCATCAAGGACCTCGAGGAAATATTTCATATATTGTCAATGTGCATCAAGTACATTGAGGAAAGATTTCATATTTTCAATGTGCATCAAGGACCTCGAGGAAATATTTGATATATTGTCAATGTGCATCAAGGACCTCGAGGAAATATTTCATATATTGTCAATGTGCATCAAGTACATCGAGGAAAGATTTAATATTGTCAATGTGCATCAAGGACCTCGAGGAAAGATTTAATATATTGTCAATGTGCATCAAGTACATCGAGGAAATATTTAATATTGTCAATGTGCATCAAGTACATCGAGGAAAGATTTAATATATTGTCAATGTGCATCAAGTACATCGAGGAAAGATTTAATATATTGTCAATGTGCATCAAGTACATCGAGGAGGAAAGATTTAATATTGTCAATGTGCATCAAGTACAAGCCGTATCTCGATCAATAAAATCATTTCCTTTATTCAAATATTGTACTGAAGGCATAATATCTCTAGGTATCAAGGTAGTTAAAGATTACCACATATGAGGATTATTCCTTCAAACTCTGGTCGACATACTAGTTGTAACCTCTTCTCCTGGTTCATCGTTATCTACGTTAACAATTCCTACTCCTTATTATTCCAGAACTTAATAAACTGCTTAGAGATAATTTTGAACACCTCCATGTATGTCGTTGTATAATTTCTCAGAGTTACATTTTACCCCATTCTCTCAAGTTATTTTTTAAATGAATAATGCGCAGTTCTACATTACCGGTATAATGCAATTTATTCCTATATAGTTTCACTCTTTAAAACTTTAACTGTAAAATGTAAATCTGTAAACCCTTTTCATTACATTTTCCTGAAGAGTTGTTTCAATAAGTTTCCCCTCCATCCGAATGAGTACTTTGCACCAATGTATATTTTGCACCGATGTATATTTTGCACCAACGTGTCCATCCAAATGAGTACTTTGCACCAATGTGTATTTTGCACAGATGTATATTTTGCACCAATGTATATTTTGCACCAATGTGTATTTTGCACCGATGTATTGTTGCACTGATGTGTATTTTGCACCGATGTATATTTTGCACCAACGTGTCCATCCAAATGAGTACTTTGCACCAATGTGTATTTTGCACAGATGTATAGTTTGCACCGATGTATTGTTGCACCGATGTGTATTTTGCACCGATGTATATTTTGCACCAATGTGTTTTGTGCACCGATGTATATTTTGCACCGATGTATATTTTGCACCAATGTGTATTTTGCACAGATGTATATTTTGCAGCGATGTGTATTTTGCACCAATGAGTACTTTACACCGATGTGTATTTTGCACCGATGTGTATTTTGCACCAATGTGTATTTTGCACAGATGTATATTTTGCAGCGATGTGTATTTTGCACCGATGTATATTTTGCTCCAATGAGTACTTTACACCGATGTGTATTTTGCACCAATGTGTACTTTGCACCGATGTGTATTTTGCACCAATGTGTACTTTGCACCTATGTATATTTTGCACCAATGTATATCTTTGTAAGTATGTGTATTTGTGTATTTCACCCCAATGGGTAATTATTTTGCTCCAAATATAATTTTACACCAGTGTGTAATTAGTTCCAAATAGTGTTTTAGTGTTTTGCAGCAATATATACTTCGTTCACCAACTCGGCATTCTGCACTCATGGTTAATTTGACCATGTTACTTTGCTCCTAGTTTGTATTCTGCACAAATGAACACACACCTTCATAAGAGTAGTTTGCACAAATGGGTAAATCGAGCTGACAAAATTCAAATCCAATATTTTAATACAATTTTAACATTTACGTTTACTCCACATTAAATATAATGACACAGTTAGTTTTTAATATTTGTAAAACTCTATGCCAACACAAAATTCCTCAAACATTTCAACTCAAAATTTTCCTAATAAAAAGATTTCACAAGAAATTCTGAATTTCCTAATGTAAGAAAGCATTGTCTCTGTCTTAAACTTCTGTTTTATCTAACTCCAAACAACAAATTCTTTTCTGTTTCAAAATATAACTGTATAACCAGATAAATTCCACCTGAGTGTATACATAAGTAACAAACAATCCTGGGCTTGTCTACGCACAGTACGACATCCTCACCGTAGGATACAAAGTGTGCAGTTAACGCACCATTAAAATGTATATAAAATACACAAAAAAGATAAGAATTGCCATTATTTTAGCCACATTAGATTAACAGTATATATCAATACATGCACTTGATATCAAAATGATTCACATTTCATGATCATTAGGTTTTATAAATCAATGCAATACTGCCCTAAACAACTACTTCAAATCAGGGACATAGTATCTGTCTAGAATCACGAGAGATTAGTTGATCAAATTTGGTGGTAAATCCACGATAAATTTCATGAATAAAGTTACAGATTCAGCACTAATATTACAATCTGGTCACATGGTCCAACGGGCAAGAATTCATATATATCATAATCGAACAATGAGAAACATTAGTCAGTTACTGCCCCTGAATACTCCTAATAGTATATTGGTCCATAATTGATTTCCTCTATTTTTATCGTTGTTTCCTTTGCACCACATGTTTTCCATTCTTATCCGTATTCTCGTCTTGTAATTATGAAATTATTAAATCTCGACAGATATCCTGTAGCATGACCAATAGACACCTTACTGTAAAAATTGGTTCAATTAATTAACACGATTTTGATAAAATTACATTTATCCTAACACAACATCTGTTTAGACGACAAGAGTAAAAACAAAGGATTCCAACGTGGAAGTCGTGATAGCGTAGTGGATGCGTGTTTGCTTCAGGTGCGAAAGATCTGGAGTTTGAGCCCTGCTGAAGCCGTTACGATTGTGCCCTTAGGCAAGGCATTTAAATTCCACATTGCCTCTTCTCTCTCCCTCGTGGCGATGAATTCCATCAAAGCAAGAAACCATTAAAGCACAAGACCGACATCAATACACGTGAAGTAACCCTGTTTGGTGCAACATATAGTAACCCTGTGGTGCAACGTGAAGTAACCCTGTTTGGTGCAACATATAGTAACCCTGTGGTGCAACGTGAAGTAACCCTGTTTGGTGCAACATATAGTAACCCTGTGGTGCAACGTGAAGTAACCCTGTTTGGTGCAACATATAGTAACCCTGTGGTGCAACGTGAAGTAACCCTGTGGTGCAACGTGAAGTAACCCTGTTTGGTGCAACATATAGTAACCCTGTGGTGCAACGTGAAGTAACCCTGTTTGGTGCAACATATAGTAACCCTGTGGTGCAACGTGAAGTAACCCTGTTTGGTGCAACATATAGTAACCCTGTGGTGCAACGTGAAGTAACCCTGTTTGGTGCAACATATAGTAACCCTGTGGTGCAACGTGAAGTAACCCTGTTTGGTGCAATGCATAGTAACCCTGTTGGTGCAACATATAGTAACCATGTTTGGTGCAATGTGAAGTAACCATGTTTGGTGCAATGTGAAGTAACCCTGTTTGGTGCAATGTGAAGTAACCCTGTTTGGTGCAACATGAAGTAACCATGTTTGGTACAATGTGAAGTAACCCTGTTTGGTGCAACATATAGTAACCCTGTTTGGTGCAATGTGAAGTAACCCTGTTTGGTGCAACGTGAAGTAACCCTGTTTGGTGCAATGTATAGTAACCCTGTTTGGTGCAACATGAAGTAACCCTGTTTGGTGCAACACATAGTAACCCTGTTTGGTGCAACATATAGTAACCATGTTTAGTATAACGTGAAGTAACCCTGTTTGGTGCAATGTGAAGTAACCATATTTGGTACAACGTGAAGTAACCCTGTTTGGTGCAACATATAGTAACCCTGTTTGGTGCAATGTGAAGTAACCCTGTTTGGTGCAATGTGAAGTAACCCTGTTTGGTGCAACATGAAGTAACCATGTTTGGTGCAACGTGAAGTAACCCTGTTTGGTGCAACGTGAAGTAACCATGTTTGGTGCAACGTGAAGTAACCATGTTTGGTGCAACATGAAGTAACTCTGTTTTGGTGCAACATGAAGTAACCATGTTTGGTGCAACATGAAGTAACCCTGTTTGGTGCAATGTGAAGTAACCCTGTTTGGTGCAACATATAGTAACCATGTTTGGTGCAACATATAGTAACCCTGTTTGGTGCAATGTGAAGTAACCCTGTTTGGTGCAACATGAAGTAACCCTGTTTGGTGCAACATATAGTAACCCTGTTTGGTGCAACGTGAAGTAACCATGGTTGGTGCAATGTATAGTAACCCTGTTTGGTTCAACGTCAAGTAACCCTGTTTGATGCAACGTGAAGTAACCCTGTTTGGTGCAACATGAAGTAACCATGTTTGGTGCAACATGAATTAACCCTGTTTGGTGCAACGTGAAGTAACCCTGTTTGGTGTAACATGAAGTAACCCTGTTTGGTGCAAAGTGAAGTAACCCTGTTTGGTGCAACGTGAAGTAACCCTGTTTGGTGCAACGTATAGTAACCCTATTTGGTGCAACGGGAAGTAACCCTGTTTGGTTCAACGTCAAGTAACCCTGTTTGATGCAACGTGAAGTAACCATGTTTGGTGCAACGTATAGTAACCCTGTTTGGTTCAACGTCAAGTAACCCTGTTTGATGCAACATGAAGTAACCCTGTTTGGTGCAACATGAAGTAACCATGTTTGGTGCAACATGAATTAACCCTGTTTGATGCAATGTGACAACGTGAAGTAACCATGTTTGGTGCAACGTGAAGTAACCCTGTTTGGTTCAACTCGCCCCATGTTGGAGTGACTCGAAGTATAAAAAAACAACAAATTAACATTGTATTGTTCAAAGAGCAAAGTATTAAAGTATGACTTCATTAATGTCAAATGCTGATCACAAAGGTCTTATACCAGCTCTTATCACAGAAACTCAAACCAGCCATTGTAACACACAGCTAGTAACCTTATCAAGCACAGTTAAACAATCTGTTTTGTTTGCATTTCCAATGAATAAACTTAAATTTTTTTAAATCGGTTCTATTGTTATTTTTACGTTTTGTTCGGATATGTAATTATTATAAATGGTTTAACTTTATTTCTCGATACATAAACAAGACAGTCAAACCTGTCTATAGAGACATCAACCGGGAATGGCAAAATATGGTCTTTATTTGGAGTTTAAAAAATCCTTGATGATTGGCCTGATTGGAGAGCAAAATAGTGGCCAACAGAGCTATTTGGTCCCTATATAGTCACAATACTGGCAGAAGAGCCCATGTAAGAACTATGGCAGATGAGCCCATGTAAGAACTATGGCAGAAGAGCCCAGGTAGAACCTTAGATCATCTGTACAAGCTTCATAATTACAAATCAATGCCCAACCAAGAATGTAGGAAGTACTTCCTCTGTACATACTCAGCACCATTAATAATGTAGGAAGTGCTTCCCATGTACATACTCAACACAACCAGGAATGTAGGAAGTGCTTCCCATGTACATACTCAACACAACCAAGAATGTAGGAAGTGCTTCCCATGTACATACTCAATACAACCAAGAATGTAGGAAGTGCTTCCCCTGTACATACTCAGCACAACAAAGAATGTAGGAAGTGCTTCCCATGTGCATACTCAACACAACCAGGAATGTAGGAAGTGCTTCCCATGTACATACTCAACACAACCAAGAATGTAGGAAGTGCTTCCCCTGTACATACTCAACACAACCAAGAATGTAGGAAGTACTTCCCATGTGCATACTCAATACAACCAAGAATGTAGGAAGTGCTTCCCCTGTACATACTCAGCACAACCAAGAATGTAGGAAGTGCTTCCCCTGTACATACTCAGCACCACCATGAATGTAGGAAGTGCTTCCCCTGTACATACTCAATACAACCAAGAATGTAGGAAGTGCTTCCCATGTGCATACTCAACACAACCAAGAATGTAGGAAGTACGTCGCCTGTACATACTCAACACAACCAGGAATGTAGGAAGTGCTTCCCATGTACATACTCAACACAACCAGGAATGTAGGAAGTGCTTCCCATGTGCATACTCAACACAACCAAGAATGTAGGAAGTACGTCGCCTGTACATATTCAATACAACCAAGACTGTAGGAAGTACTTCCTCTGTGCATACTCAATATAACCAATAATGTAGGAAGTACTTCCCATGTGCATTCTCAATACAACCAATAATGTAGGAAGTACTTCCCCTGTACATATTCAAAACAATCATTAATGCAGGAAGTACTTCCCCTATACATACTCAAGTAAATCACTATACAGGAAGTGCTTCCCTGTACATACTCAAGACAATCAATAATGCAGGAAGTGCTTCCCTTGTACATACTTAAGATAATTAATAATAGAGGAAGCCCTTCCCCAGTGCTTACTCAAAGACAATCAATAATGCAGTAAGCCTTTTCCATGTACATACTCCATACATGTGTAATCAATAAGACAGGAAGCCCTTCCCCTGTATATACTCAAGAAATCAATAATACAGGAAGCCCTTCCCCTGTGCATACTCAAGACACTGAATAATACAGGAAGTGCTTCCCGTTGTTATACTCAAGACAACCATTAATTCGAGAACTGCTTCTCTGTACTTATTCAAGACAAACACTAATGCAGGAAGTGCTTCCCCTTTTCATACTCAATACAATGAATAATTTTGGAAGTGCTTCCCTGTACATAATGATACTCAAGACAATCATAACACACACAGTAGGCCCTTCCCCTGTACATACTCCATATTCAAGACAATCATTAATCAGGAAGTGCTTCCCCTGTACATACTCAAGACAAGCATAAATGCAGGAAGTGCTTCCCTGTACATACAAGAAGTGCTTCCCTCTACATACTAAAACAATCATTAATGCAGAACGTGCTTCCCCTGTATATACTCAAGACAATCAGTAATCAGGAAGTGCTTCCCTGTACATACTCAAGACACTCATTAATCAGGAAGTGCTTCCCTGTACATACTCAACACAATCATTAATCAGGAAGTGCTTCCCCTGTACATACTCAAGACAATCATAAATCAGGAAGTGCTTCCCCTGTACATACAAGAAGTGCTTCCCTGTACATACAAGAAGTGCTTCCCTGTACATACAAGAAGTGCTTCCCTGTACATACTCAAGACAATCATAATGCAGGAAGTGCTTCCCTGTACATACAAGAAGTGCATCCGTACATACAAGAAGTGCTTCCCTGTATATACAGGAAGTGCTTCCCTGTACATACTCAATACAATCACTAATGCAAGAAGACATGATCAGTGCCATCTGATTTGGCTGTAAGCTGTTTGCAAAAGCGAGTAAATTATTCACGATTAGCGGGACAATGGTTAGTTTATACAAATTTAATTTACCTCGATTGCAAAACAATTTCCTACAACTTATATTAATCATTCTCGAGACCTCATTCCTGATGGAATCCATCGCCACGAGAGAGAGAGATCATCATGTGGAATTTAAATGCCTTGCATTAAGGGCACAATCGTAATAGCTACAGCTGGGTGCGAACTCCGGACCTTTTGCACCTGAAGCGAGCGCGCTATCACAACTTCCAGATAAGGGTTAGTATAGAATGTTGCACTTACTTTTCATCACTAGATACATCTTGGCCGAGTTTGTTTTCCAATCCAATCTCTGAATCAGTTTCTATCTCCCGCTTTGAAATGTCCGCTATTTTTACAATGCTCAAAATGCTAATTATTAATTATATAGATTAACATTCATCCCTCACACTGTTGATTAGTTGCTGTTTGCAAAAGTGATTTTTCTCCGCCGCTACCGTGCAAAGGGTTAAAAAATGTTAATTGGCAATTAATTGGTCATTTTCTCCTACTGTAATTGATTGAGAGCAACATCACCTATACACTAATGTTATCTCATTCTATCCAACTTGCCGGAACTTCATCTTTCCAGGCATAACTTCATAATGTCGTGATAGCACAGTGGTAGCATGTTCGCTTCAGGTGCGAAAGGCCCAGAGTTTGAGCCTCAGGCTCACTGGAGCCATTACGATTGTACCCTTAGGCAAGGCATTTAAATTCCACATTGCCTCTGATCTCTCTCCCTCGTGGCGATGGATTCCATCAGGAATGAGATCTCGAGAGTGATTAATATAAGTTGTAAGAACTTGTTTCGCAATCAAGCTAAAATAAATGTCTATCAACTAATTTCACCCTGTTTTCAAAACACAAATATATGAATAATCCGTGCCACATTACTTTACCGATATATCTGTGTAACCATGTTTCAATCTGAATTTTGTTATATCTTCTGTCCAAGTTTTAAAGTATGATGTCAATGTGTAACCATGTTTCAATCTGAATTTTGTTATATCTTCTGTCCAAGTATGATGTCAATAAATTTTACGTTCACGCTCATCTTTAAAATACTGTCAATACTTGATATGAACTGCAGCCAACTCGAAATATTATCAATTTCTCTATGGTACTACAGGCTATAGTCACTAAATATATCATCACCAGAAACAACAAACGTATAATGTTTCATACATAAACCAAATATTATTACAAAATAAAATAATAAATCACTAGAACATAATTAACATTATCCCAAATTTGTCTGCCCGGGCTAAAAATCCTAAATAAACAAAACATAGTAAAGATACATGAATATCATATCTATATGCCAGTAGACTCGTAACGTTAAATCAGATACGGACTGGTTGGTTGAGTAATTCACAAAAACATTATTGTTTTACACAAAACAGTAGAATGATCTTACATGTTTTTTCATGTTTCCCTATTATAAAAGGTTACGATTATATCCAGACATTTTATCTTAGTTAATTAACGTATGCACGTTAATGAGACAATGGTTGCTTTACAATTCAAATCATTTAAATGTATACTAAAAATGAGGTGTTGTTGTTTTAGTACCCTGTATGGATTTGAGCAATGACGAAGCAAAATTATTTTGTGCTCTGCAGAATATTTGAAAATGATTTTAAAAAATGTAGTTCTATTGATATAGGGCAGTAAATGTTTGTAATAAATTATGTTACTGTATAATAATACATGTTATTCTTGTACACCCAAACGACGTCAACCTAGAACTATCATTGAAGGCCTGCATAAGCACCATTTTTAGCTATATAGCCGGCGGGCAGTTTACCTGGCAACAATTTTCCTGGGCAGGGGCTCCAGCGGTTAACCAGTACTTGGTGCACCAACCTCCGTAAGAAACTGACAACTTTTTCATATAAATGAGATAGGCCCTGACCCAGGGGCTCGAACCCGTGACAATCAGTGATGATAGGTTACAGTGGTATACAAGTCAGTGACCTTAACCACGGAGGTGGACCACATGCATATCTGTACCCCCCGCCTCACCCATATAATTGTATCCACCTGCCTAACCCATAACATGCATATCTGTAACCCCCCGCCTCACCCATACAATTGTATCCACCTGCCTAACCCATAACATGCATATCTGTACCCCCCGCCTCACCCATATAATTGTATCCACCTGCCTAACCCATAACATGCATATCTGTACCCCCCGCCTCACCCATACAATTGTATCCCCCCACCTAACCCATAACATGCATATCTGTACCCCTGCCTCACCCATACAATTGTATCCCCCCGCCTAACCCGACTGAACTCGGCAAAAATAAGACCATTCACTAAGAGGCAATCTATGTGGATTACCAGAATGAGGTACCTGGCCTGGTGTAATTGATACTGTCTCTGCCTTGTAATCGAGAGGTTGCAAGTTCGAACCCGTCAGAACCGTGGTTGTGACGTTATCATAGCAACACACTTAACCCTTTGCCTGCTGAGTAAATAAAATCACATTTGCAAACAACATAGATCCAGATCGCGTCTGATCAGGATCTATGTTGTTTGCAATTCAGCCAAATGTATGAGCTCCACTATATGAATAACAAACAGCATTGAACCTGATAAGATGGCATGTTCTGTGCGCTGTCTGACCTGGTTCTATGCTGTTTGCAAACGTGATGTTTATCTTCCGCTAGCGTGCAAAGGGTTAAAATTTAATGGATTTGCAGTGCAACATGCTAACAACCACTGGACTACTGCAATAAGCTTTAAGCTAAACAAACTATAGTAATTGATTGGATTTCATAAAAGATTGAATTACATGTAGTTATTACGTGTGTACCCAACAAATTCATTTACATTCCAAGATGAAGAAAGACAGCCGTTGTTTCTTTAGTATTTTGTATAAAAAAGTTTTAATTCATTACCGTAGCCAGAAGCATATTTCAACCAAGGCAATGTAGGGGGTCCAGGGGCATGCTCCCCCTTAAAATTGTTGGGGTTTAGAAGTGCTTTCTGAATTAAAGAGTTTAGACGTATAATTATATACTGACCTTTCAGCTCTCTAGCGGTCAACAGTTTATACAGCAAAGGGATATTTTTGACATTTTATTTATTTTTTCATTTATTTTTTGGTTGCTTTGGATATTTTTAACCGAGGCAACTGCCTCGATGTGCCTCAGTGTGGCTATGGGCCTGTAATTAGAGAGCGCATGAACTTTTGGTTACATGCTATTTCCACAAGAGTCTGAAGCTTTGTCAGTTTAATTAAATCGACTTTATGAATATAAATTAATATATATTAATTATCTCATTAACTATAGTTTGTATGTGATTCAGTACACAATCCATAGTCTCCTATAAGACGACCCCACTACTTTGGTCTTGAAATCTGTGGGTTTTGGCAATAGCATAATTATAAGATGGGTTGGTAAAATGGACACCCAAGTATAAATGGCATGTTTGGCCAGTGCAAGTTGAAGGAAGAAATTGTCATTGTCAGAATGCTTTTCTAAACTGTAATTATGGATACAATAATACAACACATAAAATAATTTAAAAATTTCATTTTTTAGACGCGCTTATAAGACGGGAAGCCACTTTGAGGCCATAATTTGGTGGTAAAAAAACGTCTAATAGGCGAGTATGGACGATAGCCATCACGAATGTCCTTGTATAGCTTGTATAGCATATGTGTACTACAAGAATGTCCTTGTATAGCATGTATAGCATATGTGTACTACAAGAATGTCCTTGTATAGCTTGTATAGCATATGTGTACTACAAGAATGTCCTTGTATAGCATATGTGTACTACAAGAATGTCCTTGTATAGCATATGTGTACTACAAGAATGTCCTTGTATAGCATATGTGTACTACAAGAATGTCCTTGTATAGCTTGTATAGCATATGTGTACTACAAGAATGTCCTTGCTTGTATAGCATCCTTGTATAGCATATGTGTACTACAAGAATGTCCTTGTATAGCATATGTGTACTACAAGAATGTCCTTGTATAGCTTGTATAGCATATGTGTACTACAAGAATGTCCTTGTATAGCATATGTGTACTACAAGAATGTCCTTGTATAGCTTGTATAGCATATGTGTACTACAAGAATGTCCTTGTATAGCATATGTGTACTACAAGAATGTCCTTGTATAGCTGTATAGCATGTGTACTACAAGAATGTCCTTGTATAGCATATGTGTACTACAAGAATGTCCTTGTATAGCTTGTATAGCATATGTGTACTACAAGAATGTCCTTGTATAGCTTGTATAGCATATGTGTACTACAAGAATGTCCTTGTATAGCTTGTATAGCATATGTGTACTACAAGAATGTCCTTGTATAGCTTGTATAGCATATGTGTACTACAAGAATGTCCTTGTATAGCTTGTATAGCATATGTGTACTACAAGAATGTCCTTGTATAGCATATGTGTACTACAAGAATGTCCTTGTATAGCTGTATAGCATATGTGTACTACAAGAATGTCCTTGTATAGCTTGTATAGCATATGTGTACTACAAGAATGTCCTTGTATAGCATATGTACTACAAGAATGTCCTTGTATAGCTTGTATAGCATATGTGTACTACAAGAATGTCCTTGTATAGCATATGTTACTACAAGAATGTCCTTGTATAGCATATGTGTACTACAAGAATGTCCTTGTATAGCTTGTATAGCATATGTGTACTACAAGAATGTCCTTGTATAGCATATGTGTACTACAAGAATGTCCTTGTATAGCTTGTATAGCATATGTGTACTACAAGAATGTCCTTGTATAGCTTGTATAGCATATGTGTACTACAAGAATGTCCTTGTATAGCTTGTATAGCATATGTGTACTACAAGAATGTCCTTGTATAGCTTGTATAGCATATGTGTACTACAAGAATGTCCTTGTATAGCTTGTATAGCATATGTGTACTACAAGAATGTCCTTGTATAGCATATGTGTACTACAAGAATGTCCTTGTATAGCTTGTATAGCATATGTGTACTACAAGAATGGCCCTGTATAGCATATGTGTACTACAAGAATGTCCTTGTATAGCATATGTGTACTACAAGAATGTCCTTGTATAGCATATGTGTACTACAAGAATGTCCTTGTATAGCTTGTATAGCATATCTGTACTACAAGAATGTCCTTGTATAGCTTGTATAGCATATGTGTACTACAAGAATGTCCTTGTATAGCTTGTATAGCATATGTGTACTACAAGAATGTCCTTGTATAGCTTGTATAGCATGTGTACTACAAGAAATCAAATCATGCGACTTGTAGTTATAGATATAGTTTACAAACAAACATGGCGGAAAACGTGATTTTATTGCATAAAGCAGGGAAAACATGAATATGATAAAGCAACAAGGACATAGCTCATGCTCCCACTTGCAACGACATTACAACCATACGCAAACACTAAATCCCAACCTGCAACCTTGAAACCTGCACTTAATCCACAGGAGCCGGTCACAAGGTTTTCAAAAGGCCTTCATAAGTATTCTACATGTATAAAGTTATATTATACATATACATCTACAATACCAAAGCCTCTTAAAAACCATGTGACCGGCTCCTGTGACACTAACACTAAACCCCAACAATAGAAGTATAACCGTAGAAGATCCCTATACCACTCGAGTGTTTAAAACAACTCTAGTCATTAATATTACCAAACCACCAAAAAGAAAATGACCAAATTCACATTTGCCTACCAGAACCTGCTACAGTTTTCCGAAACAAACCTCACCAAAATGAGAACGTGTGCAGATGTACTTACTGAGTGCACTCGTACTTACATAGCTCTCTCTTCCACAGGTCAAGGCATTTGTACGGTACGATAAATCCAGCGACTGGGTATGACTGTGTCCTCATGTCGTACGAGTCAAAACTGCAGCAAAATGCCAGATACTGATCATCGTTCATGTTGAATCATTCAAATTCTTCTTTAAGGTTTGTAGTGACAATATCCAAGTTATTTCCAAGTATGTCAATATTTTCTACCATGATTTGTAGCTATAATAATGAATGACCTATACCATGAACATGTGAAATGCCCATGAGACAGTACATCCACTCAATTATCCATGTCATAGTATGTGCAGAATGAACCGTAGTTCATACATGTGCAAATATTCAAAAATTGGTGACTACAGTCAAACCTGTGTTAACAGCCATCTATATTAAGCAGCCAACCTGTATTAAGCAGCCAGCAACCAGATTCCCAGTGTGACAATTGGTTCAACATTTAACCTCTATTAAACAGCCACCTCTGCTAAACAGTCAATTTTCATCACTCCCTTGGTTGGCTGCTTAAGACAGGTTTGACTGTATAAGGACATGCTGAATAACGTTATATTTCATCCATTCAGTTTCAAAAATATTTAACAATAATTTTCCAAAATCATAGAATACATATGTATGAATTAACCCATTTCATTCTAGATACCGTTCAAACAGTATTTGCAAAGAACATAGATCCAGATCAACCGCCACGGAGCGTGCTGTCTTATCAGGCTATATGCTGTTTGCTATTCAGATGATCTTGCTAAGACACTTGGCTATGTAGCAAACAACGCTGCGGCTGATCTGGATCTATGTTGTTTGCAAAAGCCTTTAAATGTATCCAGAATGAAATGGGTTAAGTGAACTATTCACGCACATAAGTGTTAACACAGATCGATTCACGTATATATTTATATAATACATAACTATCAACAATGACGTTTTGCTTTTAAAATAAAACGTTGCCAGATTTATCGGAAAAGCACAGCTTAGCTCCTTGCATGCTAGCTGCGAAGATAACAAGTCAAATTTGTCATGATATTGCATTACAATTGTGTTTTAAACTTACTTTTAATGACATATTTCCAGAGTTTAAAAAACCACATAGGTGAATTGTCAGCTGATACAATTATTTTAACTATTTATATCTATGTAAACAATTAAAAGTGGCTGTTACAGTCACACCTGTGTTAGTGGTCACCTTCATTAAGCAGCCAACCTGTATTAAGCAGCCAGTTTCCAGATTCCCAATACCGTATGTTGTTTTATTAAATATGTCTGGTTTCTGAAAGATTATTCCTTTTAACATCAAACAAGATACTTTCACCTTACAGATATGTTATGTCACTAACTATTTCGAATAATAATTAATATCAAATGATTAATATGTATACAGTTAAACCTGCGTTAGTGGTCACCTCTATTAAGCAGCCAACAAGTATTAAGCAGCCAGTTTCCAGATTCCCAATATGTTGTTCTATTTAACATTTGACCTCTATTATGCAGCCACCTTTGCTAAGCAGCCACTTTCTGTGTTTCCCTTGGCTGGCTGCTTAAGATAGGTTTGACTGTAAATATTATATAGACTTCTGCATCTAATGTGTTTACAATTATCCATAAAATAAACATCATTTTGCATGTAACCGTAAACCAATTGTTAACAAAATTATATACAAGCTTCTTTTTCACCGCTGTGCTATTTATAATTAATTGAATTTCAATCCATTACGTTAAACATTTACTGCACCATAAACATCACTTTCAAGCTCCTGAATTAATTCGAGTTTGACGCTAGCAATTAAATAATATATTAATGTTGAATACACATGCAAGCTTCCAATCACTTTCATGCCCAGGTAAATAATACAATGGAGACCCATCATTTGTTTAGTTTATACAAATTTATTTTAGCTCGATTGCGAAACAAGTTCTTACAACTTATATTAATCACTCTCGAGACCTCATTCATGATGGAATCCATCGCCACGATAAGAGAGAAGAGGCATGTGGAAATTAAATGCCTTGCCTAAGGGGCCGGGCACAATCGTAACAGCTCCAGCGGGGCTCGAACTCCAGACCGTTCGCACCTGAAGTGAACGCGCCTCCACTGAGCTATCACGACTTCATCATTTATTTGGATACCCAGTCAGAAACAATGTTTCAGTAACATGTTTGTAAAACTCTAATGATCGCAGTCAAAGACTAAATTTCAATTTTCTGTTCCGTCTTGTTCTAGACTCTCTAGTGACTGCATATCGGCAGTCAAAATCTATATTTCTGTATCACCTTGCCATATAAAATTAAAACTCTCTAGTGACTGCATATCGGCAGTCAAAATCTATATTTCTGTATCATCTCGTCATATAAATTAAAACTCTCTATTTAATACATTTTTCCAAATTTCGGTTCCCAAAAATATAACACTTTAGTGTAAATTAAAATTACAATTTTTTTAAGTATCCATAGAAACTGCACACAAAAAAACGATGACAATTCCTCTGAAAACAATAATAATGGAAAAGAAATGCATGTCATGTCTGTCAGATAGTCAATTGATGGTAAAATGGGAGATGTTTGCTCCATACAGTAAGTCTTTATAATCTCCAACATAACATGTCAAAATTGCTTTCAAAGTTAATCCCACACCAACCAAATTATTCATACTTTCCAATATAAATCACAATAGTTTTTGCTACAATCAAATATTTCTGTAATCAATCAATTTACTCAACATTTACTTAAATTATGAACAAATTCCAGTTGATCGAACTATTTACAATATTCAAAATCCTCTAAATAAACATCATTCTCATTAATTAAATTCTGTCCTAAATCATCTTTTTCACCAAGTAACTACATTTACAACAACGGGATATTACACAGGGGCTGGGTTGACAGGGGGCTGTGATGACAGGGGCTGGGTTGGTTTAAACATATTTATTCCACTATATACATTCACAAAACAATACATGTACACAAAATAGTAAGTATATAGGAAAGGATTAAAACGGAAGCAGAGCTTATATAGTTTCTCTCCTTGCAGTTCAAAATACACAGTACTATATTGGACGGTGTGGAACTAATACATGCATACCAAGTGTGCATATTGTTTAGAAATTACAAAAATATAATATGGGCAAGAATGCAGAAAAAAGAGAAGATATTTGAGTATGTAGTGCAGGCAGAGAGGGGTAAAGTCATCAAGTGCCGGTCTTACAGGGGCTGGGTTGACAGGGGCTGGGATGGCAGGGACGGGGATGACAGGGACGGGGATGACAGGGACTGGGATGACATGGGCTCGGATGACAGGGGGTGGGTTGACAGGGTATTATGTCGATAATGCTACTGGTGTAGGATATACAGTACCGTGTATTATGTCGATGACGCTACTGGTGTAGGATATACTGTGTATTATGACGATGACACTACTGGTGTTGGATATATATCATATACTGCATTACATGTACATCTGATAATGAGTAAACGAGGACAGTCCACAAGACTTTATCTTTATTCTTCACCATTTATTTATCATCTAATCTTATACAACTTTAATGCGCGCTACATGACCTTAGATGTCGATGCGCCGTAAAACACCATTCATTCATTCATTAATCTTATACATTCATTTCTATTTACTCTCAAGTCTATTTCAGATTTCAACAACAAAGAAACCTGTCAAATGTAGAATTGATAAATCTGTATTTTTATGTAGTAATATGTACCATACTAAAGCCAATGGTGTTTCCATCAACTAGTGTATATAGCCAGTGATGTACCTAATTCATTGTAACCTGATATACAGAATGTGTATGTTGTAGAGTTGATTATATGTGTTTATTTGACAATAAACGAGTACAAGACTTTAGTATATAATAAATAAAATAAAGTTATCAGGCGTGTTGTTTTTTCATTTAATTAACCACCCTGTAATGCAAGTATTGATAGTCAAGGGAAATAATCTAGAAACATTGAAAGTATTGTCCAGTTACACCAAACACATATAATCAACCCTACGACATGTAGAGTGGTGGAACCTATGCTCGGCGTAAATCCCACATATATAATAATGGCGAGTATAAAATGTTAATTACACTTGCCGTACGTATATTATTATTTTCTTATGCCGTGAAACAACTTTCAAAAAACTCTTGTTGACAGCTTTAGCCTCTTAGCCCTTGATATGTGTGGTCTTTTGCCTTTTTTTATTTCTTAAAATGGAAAATTCAAAAACTTCCAACACGATATCAGACCAAACAAAACATGTACTATCAAATTTCTGGTCTGCATCTATATATTAACAACTTAACCAGACCTGCCAACTTCTGTTGGACTCCAAGAGGAAGATTTGACTCTCCAAAGAAGGAGATTTTTCACAGATGTTTTCTCATGCAAATATCATTTAAAAAATGTATTTTCATGAGCCAAAACCTACTTGACTGCAAACATGGCAAAATTCGAATTGCAGACTGTATACTGCAAACCGGTCACCATTGTTGTTCTTGGCAATATTACCGAATTGCAAGGTCAGCATCGATCGAGTTGAATTTGCCTGTTTATGATTTCCTTTTAGGAGGAGTGATTAGGAGGAGGCTCAGCACCCGACAATACACGTTTTAGGCATATTAATGCATTGACAGAGAGACTGATAATAAATTGTTTCCACCTTGAAGTTGTACTAAGTGTAATGTTTACCAGGGCCTCCTCTGACACTATCAGTTTTTGGTCAATGAAATATCATGGATAAACATTAGTTTGAACTACATGTAGTTGAGGCAAGTGATTATATCATCAAGTGATCTGTAACACACTTCTCCTCATTGCAATCATCATTATTACAGTCAAACTGTCATAGGAGACCATTCATGGTATATCATAAATATGGTCGCTGAGGCGAGGTGGTCTCTTAATAGGGAATGGTCAAGTGTGTGGATGATGTGAAGGAAAAATACAGGAACATTAGTTATTTAACACTTAGATATTATCAGTATACATGTATTAATTCAAATTGTTTTACATACATTGCTGCAGCAGCAAAAAATAAAAGATAAAAAAGTGAAGAGTAAAAATCACAGGCTAATAATAAAATCTAACCCTTCACCTCGTCGAGACCTCCACCCATGCATCTGTATACAGGTACATGTAGATAGTTCACGCACAGCTAGTGAATTTTGTACAGTGCAGGGACAGTTTATAAATCGGTGGGTATTCAGGTACATGTAGTTAGATCAGCACATATTTCACTGCAGCGAAAGTGTCCGTTTGGTATGTAACTTGTGGCACAGATCCGTTGACAATCTCATTATGGCGTCAATATCTTCCGATTTGGTGAAAATATGGCTGAAGTGAGTACAGTCTATAATCAGCTTTGTAATGGCAACTTTATTGGTGAAGTATCTCCTCCAGTTATCGACTCCTATCAATGAAGCGTCGAGGTGTTTCATCTTGGATAAGCCCTCTTTTCGGACCTCGTGTAGAACAGGACATGTGGTGAGCATGTGGACAATGTCTTCACTTTTTTATCTTTTATTTTTTGCTGCTGCAGCAATGTACAAGTACATCATCCACACACTTGTACATTGCTGCTGCAGCAATGTACACATCATCCACACACTTGTACATTGCTGCTGCAGCAATGTATGTAAAACAATATAATGAATTAATACATGTATACTGATAAGATCTAAATATTAAATAACTAATGTTCCTGTATTTTTCCTTCACATCATCCACACACTTGCTGGCTATCTACATTTTACTAATAACGACTCCCAAATTGGTATGATAATGTGGTACATGATTATTTGGCGTGCGCCTAAAGGACTTACAGCGACTCTACTTTGATGTTGAGATCAAAGGTAGACTGCTTTCATTTAGCAGGTTCCATCTATCTATCCATACCTACATGCACTGTACATAGCATGTCCAATTCACATTTTATAAGGCATAAAATTATATCATCGTGTTTATAGTCACTACCGGTTGGCCATATGAGCGACGCCTCCTAAGAGATTAGTAATGTTAGATTTTGGAAGATAGTGCAATGATACAGACAGAGACCCATTCCAGAGTTCTTTTACGTGAGCAATGTAAAGCACCGACACGAGACCTCGGTGCAAAGTCCCATCTGATTCTGAATGACTGTCAATACTATTAGGGTCATGCGGGGGATCGAACCTGTGATCCCTGTATTCCAACATGTTAACTACTGGAATACTGACCCACCTTAATATTATTGATGAAAGGATTAATTGTTTTAAAGGGTATGTTAATCCACCTATATCAACTACGATGTTTGCAAATAGGATGGCATTAGCATATAGATGCACCAAACAATTAACTTCACAGGTCATTAGTCGGAAAATATTAATAACTTCAAAATACCATGGAAGTTTTACCTAAACAGCTAAATAGGGAGAATGAGCAACGGGTTAGAGGGGTGTGAATCGCTGTATTTTTGGAGATATTCACAAAAGTTTCACCCATCCGATCGTGCAAGTTGTGAGTACATGTATAATTTCGGAATGGTTATGACACGAGAATACAGGTAATTTCGGCCCTCGGTAAATTCGGCCCAGTGATTTCAGCCCAGTGTTTTTTCTGTAGTAAGGTCGTGGGGGGAGGAGGTTGGGGGGGAGGAGGTTGCGAGTGGTGGGGGAGAATGGAGGACTAACTGTTTGGTAAGGACTAACTGTAAATTGCTATAGATCTGTTGTATTATCTATGTGTTCACTCTATGACTTGAAATTGCTGTTTATTAATACTGAGATCATTGTAGGCCTATATAATTGTGTACATTTGTGTAAAAACGTAATGCAGACTCGTTCGGTTTTATTCTATTTCAACAGTAGACATGTAGTATGCATGCAAAGAATTACTGTATGCAAACACACACTCATCATCCTATTTGTTAAATCAAATAACTGGGCCAAAATCACTAGGCCGAAAACACCGAGGGCCGAAATCACCGGATACCTGACACGAACGACTATGTACATTTTTCGTACAATATCTTTAATACGGTAATTAAATACTGTCTTTCAGTCTTTACACAAAATAAGATCTTCCGACTGCAATATAATATTGCGAAAATCTTAGACATTTGGTAACATTTTCAAAATTAAACATTAATGTTCCAGTAAACAGGTAAAGTCAATAACAATTAACATAAGACGACAACTTGACCACTGTTGACAAGGTGGTTTTTAAAATGAGCCTAATTTTGTTGCGTGCTTCATCTGCTTGCACGGGTGGGGGTAAATGATGTTATTTATTTTAGGACAACACTCGTTGTAGCTAACCTTTAATTCAAACTGTCCTAGTGTGTGCTGTTGTCTGTCATGTTTTTAAATGCAATTTTGATCGGCTCAATCTTTGACATGTCCAGACATAAACAAACTTTGAAGTTACCGCTTCCGTTCATGCGCACTGATATAGATAAAACCCGTTCTGTCATCCCGATGTGGAATGTTCGTTTTGGGGGTTTTGTGACTGTTTGATGAACCATTAAAAATGACATATAAACGGCGAGAAACATAATAAATCGGGTCGAGAATGGGTCGCGCGTTGCGTGCGAAGACATAGAGATCATGGAACATAAAACAAGATATATAATTACAAGAGATACGAGGACAGTTTAGAGTGACTCCTAAACAGGCACTATGTATTTTGATGCTTGTAGCGTAAGTTATGGTACAAGATACAAGATACAGGAAGCTTTATTTAACGTCGGATTACATTTACTAATAACATTAGCTAATAAGCTATTTTTCCGACAAACATATATTATAATCAAAACATAAGAAAAAACAGCTAAGAAATAAAAGTTGGTTTAAACATGAATACAACACAGGACATAGCATAATTAAAACATGTTAAAGCGAGCACCTAAAAGACAAAAATAAAATTAATACATTGTGTTAATAGTTTTAACAATTTAAAGATAACATACAGCTTAAGATACAAGCAACTATATAATATAGATAAATCTTAAGAATTCAAATAGAAATACACTATTGATTGATACACTGTGTTGTAGTTGCTGATCTTGGCCCGTGGCCTAAAAACTACAATAAGAACAAAAAATGTTAAGACACTGACAGGCAAAAAGGTACACTACTATGAAATTAAGATATGTTTTTAAAAAAACAGTTATCCCCCAAATCAGATTTGGAAAGGAACTGATTAGCAATTACCTCACAGGTATCTTAAAACAAAATACATAAAATGCAGTTAAAGCAACTATTGGTGGCATGCAAATTTATAGAACACTAAAACTAAGTTACAACAATCAAATTAGAACATCAAGCTAGCACAAATCATAAATTATAAACATAAAAAACACAAATAAAACACATAGCACACATTAATAAGCACATTAAGCATGAGGAAATAAGCGGACACGACTAGGTCGGGCTGAGTTTTCAAATAACATTACCCATCTAATCCACACGTTAACGAATATAGATGTGTGTTAGTACAGAGTGACTCCTGTATACTCCGGCATATATGTATTGAGTGTTCTCTATGGTGTTGCCAAGTGAAACAGTAAACAACAACTCATGAAAGTGATATAAATATCCTAGATATTTATTATAATTTATACCAAGCCCCAAATCCCGCAGGTTCGATCCCCCGTCTGAACCTAATAAAATTAACAGTCTTTCAGATGGGACGTTAAACCGAGGTGTCATGTCGGTGCTTTACACCGTGCACGTAAAAGAACCAGAGTATACTCTGGAATGGGTCTCTGTCTGTACCATTGCATCCTCCAAAATCTAAAATGACTAATCTCTTCAGGAGGCGTCACTCATATGGGCAACAGGTAGCGACGATAAATAAACGTAAAACACACACATATAATTTATATTACAAATAAATATCGTAACTAGACGTTACAGTGTCCAGATATCAAGTGAACTTGAATATTAAAACAATATAAAACAGTATGCTTAATTATACTCCAGGCTGAATATATACATGTATACTATAGTATCGTATGTATATGTTGGATACTAAGTTATTTAAAAGGTAATTAACACAAGGTTCTTACAGAAATCTTCTATAAACAGTATACATGATATGACAAAAATGTAACTAACCTGAAAGTGATATATATATCCTAGATATTTATTATAATTTATATTACAAATATATATCGTAACTAGACGTTACAATGTCCAGATATCAAGTCAACGAGGCATTACACAAGACACACGAGCATCATAGCTTTAGCTACGGGTGACAGGTTAGTATTCAGTTAGAATGTAATAAGGTAAGTATATAACGGGATTATTTGGTCACGGTCTCGAAAAAAGGCAATAGGATGTCAGGTAAAAGAAAGTCAAGTCAATACACTGCAATTTAATACCACCATGTTTTGTGATATATTTCAATTAATTCAAACGGCATTAAGTTCTGTCCTACGACAAACGCACACAAATTAATCACCTTAGTTTATAATATATGAGTGTTAACTAAACATCTTAGTACGCTCGCCCACATGGTTCACCGGAGGCGAGGGCAACTCAATCATCATTATCTGAATGTTCATCATATATCTCGCCAGTAGACCGGTGCAACCGGGGAAATCCGTAGTATACGTGATAAGACACACAACTCAATACCAAATACAATTACAAGACATTCCATTGGTACAATGCATCAAATGCGCTGCAAAATAGCTGTACACGTAAGAGTCATGCAGAGGTAATATTACATTTGAATTAGACGAAGAAATGTAGTAAATTAACTTTAAAAGTAACAAAATAAATATATTTATATTTTTACGTTATACTGCCGAACAATCAATTCTGATAATGACTGACAGAGTTTATTCTATATTGGAAAATAAGGCAGGGTGGGTCAGAAAAGAAGCAGGGTACATTTTGGGTAGCCTGGGAACAGGCGTCGATATATTTTGTCTGGTCAGTCAAATAAATATATATTTAACACTGAGACTATTAATTGGGCTGTATTTAGTTTCTGATAATGTCATTTTTCCAGAAATTAAAAAGTGAAAAATAGACTGGAACCCATGCGACATTTTGGGCCGCGAATAGGATATGTGCTAGCGGGGTTATTTGGGGTTACACACTAAATATTGTTGTCCATTTTAGTCATGTCATACCAAATGACGTAAATTATGTTCATGTTTCAATGAATATCAAATCACCATATCATTTTCAAAAAGTTTAAACTTTATTTATTTTACAATGATTGCGAAGCAAGTTCTAACAACTTATATTAATCACTCTCGTTGGCGCGGATGAAAACGAATATGTGGCTATTTGTGTGGGAGGAAACCGGAGTACCCGGAGAAAACCCACCTGTCCGATCTGGCGACCACCGTACCATCTCACATACTTCCCGGGCGATATTTTTTTTAATTGATGTTCCTGTAAAAATGACCTTCCAGCAACTGTAAAGTCCCATGTCAGACACTTTGCTGATGACTGCGTTATCTATAGAGCCATTCATTCTGCCCAAGACTCCATGCAACTACAGTATGATCTAGACAATCTAGCAGAATGGGAGCAGAAACGGAAGATGAACTTCAACATCAGTAAATGCCATATCATGCATGTCACACGATATAAGCGAAATATCACAACAGTATATACACTGCACGAACAAACTTTATCTACCGTATCCCAAGCAATTTAACTTGGTATAGAAATTTCATCCAATCTCTCATGGACTCTGCACATAAATAAAATAACCAATAAATCCAGTCAGAGCGTAGGCTTCTTAAAAAGGAATTTTCATTCAGCACGCAAAACAACTAAACAGGCTGCTTATAACTCTATTGTCAGACCTACATTAGAATATTGCTCATCAGTATGGGATCCACACACAGAGAAAGACAATGACAAAGTTGAAAATATTCAAAAACAGGCTGCACGCTTTGTCACCAACACATACAGCAAGACCCCGGGCACAGTCATAAATATATTGAATGATCTATAATGGAACTCCTTAGAAAGTAGACGAAAAACAGACCGGCTTACTCTGTTCTATAAAATGGTAAATAATCAGGTGGCTGTCAATCCATCAGAATATCTTACACCTTACAGCAGACAGTCACGCCATTACCACCATTTGGCATATCACATTTCATTCACAACAGTTGACTATTTCAAGTGCTCATACTTTCCGAGAACAGTTGTTCAATGGAACATACTGCCATCTCATGTAGTCAGCGCTGACTCTATCGCAGGATTTAAGTCAGCGCTGGCTGCATCAATGAACACACTTGTTTTTATCTTGTTCTTAGCAACTACTAACCTCTCTTTGCACACTTCTAGTATATGTACATATTGTAGGCTTAAGGGCTTTTAAGGTTTAAGGTGTTAGGTTGTTGCACCTTTTTTTATCACACTACCAGTGTCCTCTTTGGTGGAATAATAGTAGCTGAGGAGGCCTGGTAGCTCACTTTTCTAACCCACACGCATGGCCATAATAGCTCCATTATTGACTGTTAGCCATTAACAGAGAAGGAGAAGATGTTTGTTTAATCCATATAAATTTATATAAGTTTTACTAATTAAGTTATTGATTTACCAGTTTAAAATTCTGTATTGCTAACAATTACATTGCCTTTATCATATTACTTTGGGCGGTTCAGGACGAATCGACCATAGTTGAATGGGGAACTTCTTTTCTTCTTTCTTTTCCTCCGTATGCCCTTCCAATTATGGAACACCAAGATGATCCCTGGTCACATCTTGTAGTAGTATGATTATGTTGGCCGGAACATTCCTCATACACGTAGATAAAAATCACAGGCTAATAATAAAATCTAACCCTTCACCTCGTCGAGACCTCCACCCATGCATCTGTATACAGGTACATGTAGATAGTTCACGCACAGCTAGTGAATTTTGTACAGTGCAGGGACAGTTTATAAATCGGTGGGTATTCAGGTACATGTAGTTAGATCAGCACATATTTCACTGCAGCGAATGTGTCCGTTTGGTATGTAACTTGTGGCACAGATCCGTTGACAATCTCATTATGGCGTCAATATCTTCCGATTTGGTGAAAATATGGCTGAAGTGAGTACAGTCTATAATCAGCTTTGTAATGGCAACTTTATTGGTGAAGTATCTCCTCCAGTTATCGACTCCTATCAATGAAGCGACGAGGTGTTTCATCTTGCATAAGCCCTCTTTTCGGACCTCGTGTAGAACAGGACATGTGGTGAGCATGTGGACAATGTCTTCACTTTCCATTGCACAGCATTTACATAGTGGATCTTCAGTTTGTTGATTAAATCTATGTTTCGTAGCTTGTAGCATATATGTGCCCATCATCATGCGGTCTTTTGTAATACCTTTGTTTACGTCCGATACAGTCGAGTATAGGGTTCGCCAGACTGAGTGGGTTACACCTATTTGCAGTCCTGCTTTGGCCAATAACTTCAGAGATGATTTATCGATAATGTCACCATTCAATTTATCAGTCCAGTAACTGTTGACAGCTTGTTTTACTTGTATTTTCCAGCTCAGTTCAGTTGTTAGATGGTCCTTCAGTGTAGAGATATCTGGGAGTCCATATAGTAGTAGCACCTCAGCAACTCTATGGTAGAAGCTCAGATGACAGTCCAGGTTTACAGCTATTTGCCTTTTGCTTAGTTTTTGGATGGTTTCGTTTTCACATGATAGTATGTTGAACAGAAAACTCAGCTGACGTTTGTGGATTTCTGCTTCCACCGGCAGGGCTCCTAATAAGAGCTACACTATTCCAGTGGCAGTTCGGTCTGGAAGCGATTGCACTTTCCGCAGCATTTTCATATGGAACCTTGTTAACATTGATGTTTGCAGTAACGTCAGTGGCAACACCTCAAGACCATACAGAAGCCTGCATGAGGAGCACATAGCGTTGGTATATCCTAAGTGATACTGCTGGGTTACGCCCGTTTGACCCGTGAAATCCGGTATTTATCAGGGCGAAACTATCAGAACTAGGGCGAAACGAACCGGGACCGTATGGTGCGATACAGATTTTATCATTGTAATTTTGTATCCGAATATATTTAAAACGATTTCCGGATTCACTTTACGCGCTAATTTTCAATTTAAAAACAAAACAAAACGCACTGAAAACAAACTAGCAATCAATAATGTCTTGAGCGAATGGTTGCATTATGGGAAATTGGTAAGGGGCGTAACTGTCATACACAAAAATCATAATGATTTGCCTCCCTTTACCGATAATAATTATATACCTTTTTACAGAACTTTTTGTATATTTGGGGTTTATGCATTACACCAGGCTTTCTGGTGAAAGAAATTTCGCAGCGATGGTTATCAGCACGAGTTCTATAGATAAAAAGCAAAACTCGCACATAACAATGTACACATTAATTATGAAGATATTGACAAATAGTGTCATAGTAGTCGGACAAGTGATTGAGTCGTCATATATACGATGTCTTTACATGTCTACAGATTTTTTAACCTTGAGGTTGCATAGTGGGTGCCTGGATCCAATAGGTGCACACTACACATAAGCCCAACTTTCTACTCAAACTGTATGTAAACTATAATGAGTGAGGGAGTGGTCACTTTTCCATGCCATATAATAATGACCCCCCTATGTTTACACTGTACAAGTGAGGGGGGTCACTTTTCCATGCCATAGAATAATGACCCCCTGTGTGTAAACTATATGAGTGAGGGGGTCACTTTTCCATGCCATAGAATAATGACCCCCTATGTTTACACTGTACAAGTGAGGGGGGAGTCACTTTTCCATGTCATAGAATAATGACCCCCTATGTTTACACTGTACGAGTGAGGGTGTCACTTTTCCATGTCAGAGAATAAGGGGGTCATTATTATATGGCATGGAAAAGTGACCCTACCTCACTCACATAGTTAATATACAGGAGGGTCATTATTTTATGGCATGGAAAAGTGACCCCCCTCACTCATATAGTTTACATACAGGGGGGGTCATTATTCTATGGCATGGAAAAGTGACCACCCTCACTCATATAGTTTACATACTCGTCTTCTTGTCGTTCGCGAATCACATGGACAAGCCGGCAGCAAACACGAAATGGGCCGTCCTCCTCAGATCCTCCTGGCAGCCATGTAACTTTGTCTGGAGAGAAGTATCTGTTGCCCAGGTTGTTTTCCTCAGCCCATGAAGATTGGGACACTCCTGGAGGATGTGTTCTGCTGTCTGGTCCTCTACTTTGCAGCTGCAGGCAGTTGATGGAGCTAGTCCAAGCCTCCGACACATATGGAAGTTCAGGCGGTTATGCCCTGTTCTAAGCCGGAATATCGTGACTTGCTCCTGTCTGGTGAGAAGGTGGTAGTCATCCTTCTTGACTGTTAGCTTTGATGCAGATTTGATTATGGTGCATTTCTCCTTGTAAGTCAAATCTTTGTCTGGTTGCCTCTCGGTAGAACCTTGTTTGGCAAGCTGGTCAGCGGCTTCATTGCCAGGAATGCCTATGTGTGCAGGTACCCACTGGAGGACAGTTCTTTTAGTTACGCTGACTGTTCGAAGGGCTTCCATCAGGTGGGGTTCTTTGTTGTTAGACAGGGAATCCAGAACTGAGAGCGCATCAGTCAGGAAGACAACCTGGGCACACTCCACAGTGTTGTGTACTAGAGATGCTGCTGTTTCAAGGGCCTGTACTTCTGCCCCATAGTTGCTGCAGTGTACTCCAGTAGGTAGAGCAACTGACTGTGTGTGTCCATCTGGGTGTCGGACATACACGCCTGCTCCTCCGTTTGCTACTGCTCTTGTGGTTGAACCATCTGTGTAGACTTGTAGCCATGCTTCTCCAGGATAACTCTTGTCGATGTGTGCTAGTGTGAGGGCATGTTTGACGTCATCATGTTGTCTATCTCTGGATGTCATGTATGGGATTGTACTGCAGATGGTAACCTTGGATTCATCGCTAGTCAACCATGGCTTGGATAGAAATGGCGTTGGAGGCAATGTCTTGGCTGGGTGATGGCTGGTGTGCTTTCGAGCAAGCTTCTTGGACTGGTGGATGAAACTGCTTCGCTTTAGACGATTCTTCGTTAGTGCCTCAACTCTCTGCTTCATCGGTTGTTCTTCCTGACATCGAAACGTCTCTGTCTGTAGAAGAATTCTTGTGTCGCGACGTTCTTGCAGTGGCTGGATGGAAGTAATGTTCTCCATGGCCTTGATTGGAGTGCTCTTCATTGCACCTGTGATCAGCCTGAGAGCCTTGTTCTGAACCTTGTCGAGTGTCTGTTGGTTGGTCTTGGCTGATGTTGTCTAGGCGGTGGATCCATATTCCAGGTGAGGCCTGACCACACCTTGGTATATAATCTTCAGGATGTGATCATTGGCACCCCATGTGGTGCCAGCAAGCTTCCGAAAGATTGCAAGCTTGCGCTTGGCTTTGGCCTCTGCTTTCTGGATATGTGGCTTCTATGTCTGCCGTCTGTCAAATGTCACCCCCAAGTATGTTGGCTCGTTGTCCGTCTTCAAGGCAGTTCCACCGACTTTGATGGTTCCAGCTTTCTGTTTGGTGGAAAGTGTGAAGAGTGTGGTTGACGACTTCTCCTTATTAATAGAGATGCACCAGTCTTCTGCCCATGCTGTGAGCTTGTCTGCGGCCATCTGCATTCTGTATGTGACAGTCGTTGCATGTTATGTTCTTCAACACACCACATGACCAAATCGTCAGCATAGAGTGCTGCTTTGATACCTTTTGGGAGCTCTGCAAGCAAGTCATCGATGAAGATGAGGAACAGTGTAGGCGAGATCACTCCTCCTTGAGGAACACCGTGTCGGATGAGGAATTCCTTGCTCTTCTGGTTGCCAACAAGTACTCTGACTCTGCGATTGTGTAGGAAGGATTTGGTCCATCGGAGCATCTTGTCGGCAATTCCGCATCGTTGCATCTTGACCAGCAGCCATCAGTCCAGACTTTGTCAAAAGCCTTCTGGATGTCTATCCAGGTTGTAAAACTACCTTCTGGCCTTGGAATGCATCCTCAACTTCCTGAACGAGGTATGTTGCCGGGTCCTCTGTGCATCTGAACTGTCGGAATCCTGCTTGTTCCTTGGATAGGAGGTTTTCTGTCTCAAGGTACCACATGAGTCTCTTGTTAACTATCCTCTCCATTGTCTTGACCACACAGCTAGTGAGACTAATAGGGCGATAGCTGGAAGCTTTCTTTCTATCCTTGCCGTTCTTGTAGATTGGGATAGCGTTGGCTTCCTTCCAGACCTGCGGAACTATGCCTTCTTCCCAGTTAAGATTGAAGATGTCAAGAAGTTTCAGCATTCAGCATGGCTGAGCATCCAAGATGAGTTAGCATCTCATTGGAGATTCAATCTGGTCCAGGTGACTTCCTCTTTTTCAGTTGTCTGAGCGCTGTGTACAGTTCCTGATATGTAAGTGGAAGTTTCATGGAGTCTTGTTCCGTATGCCTTTTACTTCTATCCTTCTGTTCTTTCCGTGCCTCTCGTTGCTGTTGGCGTGTGACTTTGATGTTGCCCTCTTTCTGGTAGGCTTTGGCGAGACAGTCTGCAGTCTCTTTGCCGGTCAACAGTTTCCCATCCTCATCCAACGTGATTTTCTGTCTGCTATTTTCTTCATCATTTAGCTGTTTCATGAGCCTCCACAACTTCCTCCCGTCCTTCTCAAGGTTCAGGGCAGCAGTTTTCTCCCTCCAACTTCGTTGTGTAGCTTCCAGTTTAGATTTAAACTGTGCCTTTGCTTTCTGAAGTTGTTCATGGTTTTCTTGTGATGGCTGTTCTTCTGCCCTGTTTCTTGCTTCAGTGAGTTCATCTTGGAGGGTCTGCAACTGATTGGTCCAGTAGGGTTTGTATTCTCTTCTCGCACCTCTAGGGATGGTTTCATGGGCAGCTTTGAGTATGCAGCTGTTGAACTCTTTCACCACGTTGTTAGATCTGGAGAGGTAGTAGTGTGCCATCGCCTAGAGTAGAAGGTTGGTACATCATAGGGCTGGTTGACAAGAATCAATTTGTGCTCATCCTACTAGTCCTCCACTTCATACCCACGCCTATCAGACTGTGCATATCCCCAACTCTGGGAATGACTATTGAAGTCACCAACAACCATGTATCGACTGTTTGAAGCTTCAATAGTGTCAAGGGCAAGGACTTTGTCATTTGGGCAGTAGTAGTTGACGAGGTTCAACTCAGTTGATTTGGTCTTGATCTTGAACTCCTGGTATACCGCTCCTTCAAGGTAGGTTTTCACTTCGCTCGCATTGATGTTGTTCCGGACTAGAGTGAGCACACCACCTTTGTGTCTGTCTTGTCGGTCTGCTCGAGGGCACTGGTAGCCTCGTACTTTGAACGTCTTTGTTCAAGTGTGTTTCCTGTATGCAACAAACACGTACTTCTTTGTCCTGTAGTACTTGCTCCAGTTCAGTATTTTTGTTAAAGACTCCTCCAGTATTCCACTGCATGAGCACAAGAGGTTTCTGCTTCACATTTCGGCCAGTAGCTGTCCTTCGCCGTCCCCTGGCTCCACAGGGCGGCTTAGGGTGACCTCCAGTAGCTAAGGATGGGTTCCTTCGAGGTATGGAACCGGCACTGTACCTGCCTGGCGGGTCTAACAGGTCCAGCACCATCTCGGTTTACTCTTTCTGTCATTGTGATTCATTTTGCGTTTATGCGTAGTACCGTGGTTTATTAGAATGCGCCGTTCGGCCCAGTACTTCCGGCTTCAGCATTCGAGGTTTCTGTTGGGGTTACCTCACCCGTAGGCTAGGACTTTTAAGGCGGTCCATATATTCGCCTGATGCACCCGTTGTGGGACACGTGGAGTATTTAATAGGAGTAGCTTTGTCATGTGCTATCCTGCCCCGTCCTGGTAGGTACACCGCCATATGGTCCGGGACTGCTTATTTGATTCACAGCTAACCCCCATATCTGAGGGCCGTTCCCCTATCCGCCACCTGAGGACCCGCTGGGTAGGGGATGATCGCCCCACTACTGAATTGGAAGCAGCATGGACCCAGAGTTTACATACTGGGGGGGGTCATTATTTTATGGCATGAAAATGTGACCTCACCCCCCCCTCACTCATATAATTAATATACAGGGGGTGTCATTATTCTATGGCATGGAAAAGTGATCACCTCACTCTTACTGTGTAAACATGGGGGGTCATTATTCTATGGCATGGAAATGTGACCCTACCTCACTCACATAGTTAATATACAGGAGGGCATTATTTTATGGCATGTAAAAGTGACCCCCCTCGCTCATATAGTTTACATACAGGGGGGTCATTATTCTATGGCATGGAAAAGTGCCCCACCACACTCATATAGTTTACATACAGGAGTGTCATTATTCTATGGCATGGAAAAGTGACCCCACTCACTCATATTGTTTACATACAGGGGTGTCATTATTCTACGGCATGGAAAAGTGACCCCCTCACTCGTATTGTGTAGACATAAGGGGGTCATTTTTCTATGGCATGGAAAAGTGATCACCCTCACTCATATAGTTTTCATACTGGGGGGTCATTATTCTATGGCATGGAAAAGTGACCACCTCACTCTTACTGTGTAAACATGGGGGATCATTATTCTATGGCATGGAAAAGTGACACCCCTCACTCATATTGTAACGTTTATATACAGGGGTGTCATTATTCTACGGCATGGAAAAGTGACCCCCTCACTCATACTGTGTAGACATAAGGGAGTCATTATTCTATGGCATGGAAAAGTGACCCCACCTCGCTCATATAGTTAATATACAGGGGGGTCATTATTCTATGGTATGGAAAAGTGACCCCCCTCACTCATATAGTTAATATACAGGGGGGGGGGGTCATTATTCTATGGCATGGAAAAGTGACCCCCCTCACTAGTACTGTGTAGACATTGGGGGGGGGGGGGTCATTATTCTATGGCATGGATTAGTGACCTACCCTCAATCAGATAATCTACACTAAGGAGGTCGATCACATCCTATGCATGGAACAGTTTCTTGCACTGGGAGGCACACGTTATAAAACATAATGTTATCTGTCCTTGCTCATACAATAATAAAATATTATGTATACTATTATGAATGATATAAAACATGTACTGTGCTTTCAAAGTAAAGTAATAATACCGTTGGAATATTACACTACTGTATAGGTAAGGCAATATACGATAGCTTACAGGTACTGTAAAATAAAGTCAGACGACCATTAAAAGTATTGACTATAAATTGTAGGTCAATAGTCGATAAAAAACTAGACTATGATAACATGATTGCGTCTACTCAACCTGACATAGTATTAGGCACAGAGTCATGGTTAAAACCTAAACATTACGATAACGAGATTTTCAGCCCGGAACTGGGATACACCCCTTTCAGAAGAGATAGACAGAAGCAGACTGGGGGAGGGGTATTCATTGCAGTAAAAAATTCCCTGATAGCACAAGAAGTCACGCACCTTCACACCGATTGTGAAAACATATGGGTTAAAATACAACTCCAAGGTTCCAAGCCACTGCTCGTCTGCTCCTACTATAAGCCCAAAGAACATGACCCCCATAGTACTAATGAATTCAATAAATCCCTCTCCATGGCCACAAAAACCAGTGCAACCGTATGGGTTGGTGGAGATTTTAATATGCCCAAAATGGACTGGTCCAATATTTCCCCAACCCCAGACTGTAAGCTGCAATCCCACTACAGTGATTTTATTAATATCTTATTTGATAATAACCTCACACAAATGGTCCAAGACCCCACACGCGGGAACCATATCCTTGACCTGTTCTTGACAAACAACCCCTCCAGAGTAAACAGAGCCCAAGTTATCCCAGGTATCAGTGACCATGATGCAGTCCTGGTTGTTATTAATACCTCCGCCCGAGTGAAACCACAAAAGCCCCGCAAAATCCACCTATATAAGAAAGCAGATTGGGATGGTCTCCGGTCACATATTACCAATCTACATGAATCCCTCTCCAAATCCAAAACATATATCAGTGATTCAGTAGCAGACCTTTGGCAATCCATTTCCAAGGGTCAATACTTTTATCCCGTCCAAAATGTCATCCACTAAAAACAAATTGCCCTGGATTAAGGTTGAACTAAAACGCCTATTCAGGAAACGTGATAAAGCATTCAGGAAATATAAGAAAAGTAAACAAACCACACACAAAGAACACTATCTTAAACTAAAACACCTCTGTAGAAAACAAACTAAAATAGAATATCAAAAATATCTAGGTGACATACTTAACGTAAATACCAGCAATTCAGATGAACAACAACAACAACCTGAAACCAAGCCAAACAATAAAAAAATCTATTCACTACTAAAACACTCCAGACAAGACTCTGTTGGAATAGATTCGCTTAAAAAGCACAATAAACTACACACAGCAGACACAGACAAAGCCACAATACTAAATGAACAATTTCAATCTGTCTTCACCCCCAAGTCCCCTGTTTCTCTAAAATCCCTGGCTGAAATGAAAGTACAGGATATGGCAGATACAGGTAGAGAGACCTCACACCCAACGTTTAGCTCACACGACCCTATGCCAGATATCGACATCTCTGTTAATGGCGTTGAGAAACTCCTCAAAAACCTCAACCCCCATAAGGCTGCAGGACCAGACCAAATTAGACCAATAGTACTCAAAAACACCTGCAAAGAAATGGCCCCAGTCCTATGTGAACTTTTCAAAATGTCTCTGCAGACCAGTACCCTACCTGATATCTGGAAAATGGCAAATGTAGCCCCTATTTATAAAAAAGGCACAAAGTCC
Source organism: Archivesica marissinica (assembly GCA_014843695.1). NCBI lineage: Eukaryota > Metazoa > Mollusca > Bivalvia > Venerida > Vesicomyidae > Archivesica > Archivesica marissinica. The sequence continues at coordinate 34,745,401 of CM026389.1, read as the reverse complement.
GACCCTGCAAACTACCGACCAATCTCTCTTACCTGTATCCTGTGCAAAACCCTGGAACACATTGTCTCATCTAGCGTAACAAAGCACTTCACACAAGCAAACCTCTTCTATGAACTACAGCATGGTTTCCGAGAAAAAAGGTCATGTCAAACCCAACTCCTCATGCTAATAGACGACATCCTCAAATCCATAAACCAGAGAAGTCAAGTTGACTTAATACTCCTTGACTTCTCAAAAGCCTTTGATATGGTCAACCATGAAAAGCTCCTGTATAAGCTACATTATTATGGCATAAGGGGTCAAACTCTCTCATGGATTAAAAGCTTCCTAGACAACAGGTCACAGTCCGTCGTAGTCAATGGCTCTAAGTCCAGTACCATACCAGTCTCCTCCGGTTTCCCACAGGGTTCGGTCCTCGGACCACTCCTCTTTCTCATATACATCAATGACCTCCCAGATTTTGTCAAACACTCTAAAGTCCGCCTCTTCGCCGATGACACAGCTCTTTATCTTTCTCTGACTGTTTCTTCTCATTCCAGCCTACTACAGCAAGACTTACACCAGCTTGAACAATGGGAATCCAAATGGGAAATGAAATTCAATCCATCAAAGTGCCAGGTTATTCAGATCACCAAATGCAAACTAGTCATATCCACGAAATATCGTCTGCACAACACCTTCTTAGAAACTGTTTCTTCAGCAAAATACCTGGGAGTAACAATATCAAGTGATTTAAACTTTAACAAACACATAGACAACATCAGTAAAAAAGCAAGTCAAACATTGGGTTGTCTAAGACGAAACATCAAAGTGCACTCAGAAAGGTTAAAATCAACAGCATACAAGACACTGGTAAGGCCCCAGCTTGAGTATAGCTCCACGGTTTGGTCACCGTATACGGCAGTTCTCATAGACCAGCTTGAGTCTGTACAGCGCAGAGCTGCCCGCTGGGCCAAACAAGACTACGGCCGAACGTCCAGTGTCACAAAAATGTTGAACTCCCTAAATTGGAGACGCCTTGACCTTCGTCGCATCGACCAAAGATTGGTTATGTTCCACAACATCCTCCATAACCAAGTTGCCATTCAAGCTGAAAACTACCTTACCCCAAATACAAGATCTTCCAGAACATCCCATTCGCAAGCATTCCGACAGATCCAAACAGTGACTGACTACCATAAATATTCCTTCTTTCCAAGAACCATTGTCCACTGGAATGCTTTGCCCCCAGATATTGTCACCTTGTCTGGCCCACAGTTCAGTCTGGCTGTAAGTCGGATTGAACATGTTTCTCCCTAAATAAACCTGCCCTGTTCTTAACCTGTTTTTAACCAACCTAACATCATTCTTTTATCATCTTTTATTTCATGTCTTACTAACATTCTTGTCAGTTGACGCGCGTCAAAGTCTAAGGTCCCCATCAGGGGTTTGACTAATAGGAAGATAGATACTGTGATTTATTGTTTAATACTGCTAACAACCTGACTTACCTATAATGCAATAGTGTATCGAATGTTTGTTTACAACAGTTATTACTTTACTTTGAAAGCACAGTAACACATGAGTGTCACAGTTGATTGCAGTGCTCCAACAATAAGGTTTTATTGCTTTATTATGGGTATTTTCACACCTGTGGCAAAATTAGTTAGCCACACAAGTCAGAATTATAATGGTTAACAGCATATTATATAGTTGTACACATTTTCTGGGAACATGCATGAATATGATAAGAATGGTTAGTACTGTGCTATTTTATGGTATTTATTTTGAGCTGCATGGTTTCAAATACCAATTAAACCTGCATTATTGTATTATACCTAGGGGTAGTTCAGATTACTGTACACAGTGATCTATTATTGTATTATACCTAGGGGTAGTTCAGATTACTGTACACAGTGATCTATTATTGTATTATACATAGGGGTAGTTCAGATTACTGTACACAGTGATCTATTATTGTATTATATCTATGGATAGTTCAGATTATTGTACACAGTGATCTATTATTGTATTATACCTAGGGGTAGTTCAGATTACTGTACACAGTGATCTATTATTGTATTATACATAGGGGTAGTTCAGCTTACTGTACACAGTGATATATTATTGTATTATATCTATGGGTAGTTCAAATTATTGTACACAGTGATCTATTATTCTATTATACCTAGGGGTAGTTCAGATTACTGTACACAGTGATCTATTATTGTATTATACATAGGGGTAGTTCAGATTACTGTACACAGTGATCTATTATTGTATTATACATAGGGGTAGTTCAGCTTACTGTACACAGTGATCTATTATTGTATTATACCTAGGGGTAGTTCAGATTATTGTACACAGTGATCTATTATTCTATTATACCTAGGGGTAGTTCAGATTACTGTACACAGTGATCTATTATTGTATTATACCTAGGGGTAGTTCAGATTATTGTACACAGTGATCTATTATTCTATTATACCTAGGGGTAGTTCAGATTGCTGTACACAGTGATCTATTATTGTATTATGCCTAGGGGTAGTTCAGATTACTGTACACAGTGATCTTCCATATCCCTCAGAAATAAACGTCGAAATTCGACCTTGATGAACGGCCCCTGAAGCCCTAAATAGGGACACTTATACCAGTGACTTTGCATAGACATGGGCCCACAGCCAATACACAAATAACACATACAAGGATAAGTTTCTACCTTGGGGATGGATACCCAAAAATTGGCTTCTCTAATGCTACTATTTGCATTAAAATATATATAAAACAAATAGCCGATATTTATTCAACGGCCCACTGAGCCTTAAATAAGGAATGTGACAACACTGTCTATGTATGAGTATGAGCCCGGATCCAATAGGCACACAATACATATAAGCCCAACTCTCTACCTTTTTTTAAATTTAAGTTTATTTAACGTCGCTACCGGTTTCCCATTTGAGCGACGGGCAGTTTACCTAACAACACCTTTCCTGGGCAGGCTCCAGCGGTTAACCAGTACATGGTGCACCAACCTCCGTAAGAAACTGCCAACTTTTCATATAAATGACACACGGTCTGAGCGGGGCTCGAACCCGTGACCATCAGAGATGATAGGTTACAGTGATATACAAGTCAGAGACCTTAACCACTCGACCACGGAGGAGGTTGGATACCAAATGTATAGGCTCTTCCATATCACTATGTAATTTCAGAAATAAAAGTCGAAATTCAACCTTGATGAACGGCCCCTGGGGCCCTAAATAGGGAGAGTAACACCAATGACTTTGCATAGACATGGACCTACAACCAATACACAAATAACACATACAAGGATAAGTTTGTACCTTGTTGATGGATACCCAAAATATGGGCTTCTCTAATGCCACTAGTTGCATTAAAATATATGTGAAACTAATAGCCGACATTTATTTAACAGTCCACTGGGATTAAATAAGGAACGTGATAGCACTAACTATGTATGAGTATGAGCCCGAATCCAATAGACACACCATATATATAAGCCCAACTTTCTACCTTGGAGTTGATAATTTCAGAAATTAACGTCGAAATTCGACCTTGATGAACAGCCATGGGTATAGAAATTTGGTAGTCAACCACAAGGTATAACGTTAGGCGTATGTGTACTATGTGTCGGTTGGATTCTGGCTCATATCCATGCATAGCCAGTGGAGTCATATGGCTTATTTAATGCCCAGTGGACCGGTGAATAACTGTCTGCTATTTGTTTCATATATATTTTTATTGCCGATAGTGGCATTAGAGAAGCCCATAGTTTGGGTATCCATCCCTAATGTAGAAACCTATCGGTGTATGTGTGTATTGCTTGTGAGTCCTCGCCCATGCATATTCAGTGGTGTCACATTCCTTATTTAAGGCCCCAGGTGTTGCTCATCAATGTCGAATTTCTGTTATATTTCTGAAATAAGATAGTGATATGGAAGAGCCCTTAAATTGGGTATCCAACCCCAGGGTAGACAGTTGGGCTTATGAGTAGTATGTGCATATTGGCTCACACCCATTCATAGCCAGTGGTGTCACATTCCTTATTAATAGCTCAAAACACTGTTAACCAGTATTGCAGTGTTCTCAATTTATTTCACCTTATTGCTTGCTATAGAGAGTACGCATTCACAAACGGATAACCGTATTTTACTCTATATGCATTTTCTTATAAATTGAATGATTCATTGATTGGGTAAAAGTCGTTATAACAAAATGCCTCCGAGAAAGAAAATAAGAGAAAGTCCAAAGCAGAAATCTGCTCCAATGGAAGTTGATGTTGTCAATGAACAAGACGAAGCTGCGCAAGATTCTATTGCTAGTCGAGGCTTTCGTGAAGAAGGTGCTATGCAATTTTTAGTGGGTGGGGTATATATCCAGTATCTGGATCTTGTTGATATGTTGAAGTACCACTGCTGATGGTATTCCACAATATCTATCTTCCGCTAATGTCGAACACCTCGCGGGGACGTAGACATGTTGCGCGTCAAAAACCGCAAAGAAGTTAAAAATATGCTGTAATTAACCTATAGCAGCTATATTATTATTATCCCCAGTGACCCTAATATCGGTGAATACTAATAAGCGGTGATATCAGAATTAATCCAAATGAACCACACATGTTTATTTTGTGCTTACTATTGACAATTTCCGTCGGCTTTCTGCAACTATCCATAGCAAAAAATAGCTGAAATGTCATTTGTACGGGTAAATTTAACGTAATTTATTCAAAACTTGTTTTTTCCTCTTACAGTTACACTCGTAAGTTTTTATTCATGTTGTCAATATTTAGATGAATTTGTTATCTATCGGCTACATTTGTAAGGTGCCCGCTACTCATGTGACGTCACATGATTGCCGTATATGGCATTTATTGCTATTGGTATGAACTTGTGAGGTGAAATTTACATGGTCACCGGTCATTGGTATCACCGCGTAAATAAAAGATGGAGGCATGTGCTGTTGCTTTCACTTTGTTTTTGTTTTTGTTTTTGATTCAGTTATGATTTATTTCTTACTAACTAATATTGCATACAATAAAATAAATATGATTATGCTTAATTGAGAGTGAACATTATTTGCACAGCCTCATTTTGGAACCACAAATACACAGGCTATTGCTTAGTCACCGGTTACCGGTATACCCAGGATAATATAATAGCTTAAGGAATGGCGGAGTGGAAGTCATGATAGCGCAGTGGATGCGCGTTTGCTTCAGGTGCGAAAGGTCCGGAGTTCGAGCCCCACTGGAGCCGTTACGATTGTGCTCTTAGGCAAGGCATTTAAATTCCACGTTGCCTCTTCTCTCGCGGCGATGGATTCCATCAGGAATGAGGTCTCGAGAGTGATTTATATAAGTTGAAATAACTTGTTTCGCAATCGAGCTAAAATAAATTCGTATAAACTAAGGAATGGCGAGCAGGACGGGAGAGGGTAACTAGGTAATTTTCAATGGGAATAGCAACAAGATCATTATGAATTTTATACATAAGGGATAACCTATTGTCAATACACCGTTGATCTAGTCTGCGTAGATTTAATATACTGCACATGCTGCCTATGACAGGGTGACGCCCCCACATTTCTGTTTTTATGTATGTATGTTCCATTAAATTTATTATTTATCAATGTCAAACCACTTGCGGGGACCTAGAGTCTAGACATGTTTTCCTGGGCAGTCTAAGCCAACCTAAGCATTTAACCAGTATTATGTGGTGTGATATGCCTTGCTCAATGACATTACATACGTGGCCTGACCCAGTATCGAATCCGGGACCCAGTATCGAATCCGACGTCATAGTCCAAATATTTAGACTTGAAAAATGTAACATTTACTATCAAGGCATTTTTCAGAGTCTAAGCGCTAAACCTCAATTACGTGTAGCATTATTTATAATCTAAAACGTTTTTATAAATTAAAATTGTTAACAAGATGAACACACAAACCGTTGTTTGAATTCTGCAAAGTCTTTAACGTTTCTTGACACAATATTATACAAGAAATCAACGTTTAAATTTCATGGGAGAGTTTCACCCCATTCTATTTCGTCCATTTTGAATATTTGGTTATTACGAAAAGCCAAAATAGAAGTCATTAGACAAAATTGTTTTGAAGATTTATCTCCCATGCAATTATGGGGAACCTAATAAGATTTTGTTCAATATCAAATTGTTCATAGGCATGAAATGTACTAACAAATAATTCATTCAGATTTCTTTATGAAGGCCATTGCACAGAAACAGTGGGAGAATCACACCTGTCGATTTCAAACGGCAAAATCGTATGCACAAGGTCAAACAATATATTTAAACGGTGTTTATATATCTATATTTATGATATTCTTAACACCAATGCACACATTTATAACCATTCATGTCCGGAAAGCTTCAAAATCTTGGTCAGAAATCCGGCCATCGGATCAGGGCGGAAAGTGCTATGCGAAAATGAGCTTTAAAGATAAGACCTCGAAATAACAGATCGAAAACAAATTATGTTGAGGTCTTATATATAGGACTACCGGCGCCACTACTAGTACTAGCCACCATTAGTGGTGTCCATGGTCCATTGGTGGAGCGTCGGAATGAGGGGTCACATGTTTGATACACGCAGCACACTAAACAATTTTAAGAACTGGATAGACTGTTACGGTGTAGATGACAAATACACTTACTGGAATGGAGTACACAATCAAAAGGCTGTTCTAGAAGCTAAGACGACTTGCAGCATGCATGTAGTGTTAAGTGTACTTCAGCAAGGCACCTCGTATACATAGTTTAATACTTGTTACCTGCTTGGGTCTGCTAAGCCCTCGCAGGAAAGCATGTGTAGGTCTCCAAAAATGGTAAGCAAACATTAAAGACCTGGGCCCCGTTTTATCAACAACGTCGGTCGCAAGTCGGTCTTATCTTAAGACCGCTACTTGCGACGTTTCCTGCGACAATCGTACGACCGTTTTATCAACACGGTCGTAAGTCTTCGGTCGCAGCTAAGATTTTCTTTCGTCGTACGACCTTAAAAACAGTGACACAGTCCGAAATGTAAACTTCCGGTGCACACATCTTCGCGCGCAAATGTCAACATCGGACATGTTTAAAACACGGCGCCCCTGTATATATTATTCATAACTTCTTTATTTCTTGGAATATGTTAATATTTCTTATATCGAATTAAACCTTACGCGCAGGCCTCTCCAGACATGAAATCTATATTAAATCCAATATGACGTAGTTGGTCAAATCCGTAGAAGAGATTTTTTAACACGCCGGTATTGGAAAGGAAAACACGGCCCCACTAAATCGTCCTTGTTACTGTGAATGTATAATCTATTTCAGTATAACTGGTATGTTTCCATCGTGCAACAATATTTTAAATCTGATACGTTGTTTTCATATATTGAATTGTTAAACATTTCAGACTTTTTATTATACTTTAAATAACTTATACATCGTTTTTGCATAAATGCAAAACAGTGCTACCACCCCAAACCTTCTTTGCTAATAGGATTATGTTGTTAAATATTATTTCATTTTCAAGGGTATGTTCCAGATTTGTGTCTGTAAATAATGTTGAGGCAATTGAATAGGGCCTACGGTATTTACATGTTACCACAATATCTAGTGATGTAAATACTGAATAGACTCCATTCATTAATACACACTTTTGTATCAGCATGTCTTTTTATAACGGCGATTCTAGTATATATAATATACAAATGCACAAGCTGTCATAGACTGGTTATACATTAGTCGTATATATCTGTGTGATGAGATTAATGGATCAAATACAGACGGGTCAATAGTTCAGTGGTGAACACATTGGTCTGTAGATCCAAGGTTCGATCATCAGTCTTTAAGTCCGTGAATAACACCGTTCACGTATAATACTCTGATAATACTCTGGCATGGGTCTCTGTTTGTTTTTGGGGTTTAATGTATCACCAACAGCTCAAGTAATATGGTGACTTTCCAGCTATTATTGGTGGAGGAAGATCCTGGGCGCCCCTCCATACAGTATGTCAAGTGTGAAAGGTCACCTGTCTGGGTAGAACCACAAACATTCCGAATAGTTTCCTTGCACAAAATAATCTGACACCCCTGGTGAGAGTCTAAACATCAGCTGTGAGAGGCAAGTGATTCGAAGTCAACAACATTAACCAATCGACCACATACTCCGTCTCTGTCTCTATCACTGCAATATCCTCAAAAATCTAAAATGACTAATCTCTTCAAGAGGCGTCGCTCATATGGGCAACCGGTAGCGACGATAATTAAGCTCAAAAACACAATAGATCAAAGACGATGATAAATGGTCGCTTTAACTACCACATTGTTGTCAAGTTAACTTGGTCGGTAAGTTATATTGAAACTATTTATAACCAGCACAATCATGGATCATGGATGTTAGGAAGTAGAACTATTCTAAATTTCATTATTTATAATGTCAGTGCAAATATACCCCAATATAATTGTATAATACATATAGAGATACATATTGACACTTGTAACATTACTGATAATATGGGTAATGCAGTTTTTAATCCTCGCATATATGGAATAGAATTATCATAGAATTGCCAAGATGAATTGGTTTAAACAATATGTATTGCAAACCATAAAACACATACAACAACATACATAATGAAAAGGATTAAGTAGGAAGCTAAAAGTAACAATGCTTTGAATTTGTGGTACAAAGATGTGTTTGTTGAAATGTTGGCAGCACGTACGTTTAAGGACTCGAGCAAAGTCATTTATTACGTCACATATTGTTGTCTAAGTACGATTTAGCCCATGGCACAGTTGCATCATTTTCTATCATAAAAACACTTTTCAGCCAAAAGAAAATTTGTTTGTTAAGTGAATGATCGAATAATACTTTACTCAAAAACATAGAAAGCTATTAATACCACTCGTGACTAGCTTCACACTTGGTAATAATGCTTTCAATGTTCATTTGGTGAAATATTATTCGATCATACACTGAAACAAACACATATCCTCTTATAATTATATCGTAGGAACAAGAAAGAAAAAACAATAAAAAACTAGATCACATGGGCTTTTTACCCCGTTCGAGACCCCGCTATACCATACTAAATCATAGTCTTTCAGATGAGAATTTAAACAGAGGTCTTGTGCCGGTGCTTTACACAATGCAAATAAAAGAACCAGAGGAGACATCATTGCGCTATCCTCCAAATCTAATATAACTAATCTCTTCAGTAGGTGTCGCTAAAATGGGCAACTGGTAACTATGATAAATAAACGTAAAACACTCACAGGTATTCATGTATTATGTATATCAACATATATATTGTATCGGATTGCTTTGTGTAATGTTACAGCTTCTGTTACAGTGTAGTGGGAAGTATATTGAAGCAGTTACATTTTCACTCCAACGTCTGTCTGTCACACCCTATGCAATCTGATACAACAAATTATATTTACTGTGAATCTATTTTCGTGTTTTGTTGCATCAACATTTCTGATTTCATAGTAAAAGAAGATTTGTTGCACAAGATATAGATTGAAGATCTGTAGTGAACACAGGATAGACAATCTTGTTTGTACACAGGCTTCAATACCATATAATTACCAGGGTGTTTTCATGCACATCTAATTTTGCTTGTTTGGCATACATAAAAATATATATATATATATATCTATTGTTTGCTTTATTTGTGGAAACCTTAAATTTCTTTCATAATTTTTAAAACTGTGCCGCTTGTCAAAATGAAATCTTAATAGTCTATAAAAGAAAAGTACCAAACAGTATGCATTTGTATCACCGGATAGTTGCTCAGTTTTCATCAGTTTTCAAGATTTCTAAACTGTAAATATGACAGCTAAGATTAGTGTCCTTAAATCAAGTGGTGTTGACAGAGGCATGAACTGATCTGTTGAAATAGTGTTGTCCACTCTTGATTTTCTTGGCCATGCTATCACACAATCATAGATCAATAGACCATCAACTGAGCCAACTGTATTCTGTATAATATGGCACTTCCGATAAAAATCCTGCTGTACATCAATTAAAGCCATATCATCAGGGAATCTGCAAGAAATAACATATAAAAACTCTTAAGTTCTACATTTCTATCTGATAAATTTGAACACTGGAATGATTGTGAACAAAATTTGGACATGCATCATTAATATTAAGCATTTGTGAGGGTGGACCCGACAGATATTAATTTTTTTAAGAACAATGTATAAGTGATTAGTAGTGTATGTACATTAATAAGATGGAAACTATTCCATAAATCTGGGTTGCTGTGTCACAGTGACGAAACTAAATATATTTGGAGTTTGGCCTAATTCTGTTTTTGAAAAAACTATGGTTAACTTTTGTGTTTTTACATCGTTCTTCATTGTTAATGTTAGAATAATCAACTGTATAAATATTACTTACTTTACAACATTTTCGAAACAAGATTATAATATTAAGCACTCTCATTGAAAGCGTATAATTATGTAGTCATTCGTGTGGGACATAACCGGAGAAAACTCACATGTCCGATTTGGGGACCACCGTACCATCTCACACACTTCTCAGTCAGTGTAAGGAACCCGGAATGCATTGACTAGAAGCGAGCATGCTAATCACTACGCTAATCAGACAGCTAATCGAATAAACTTAGCAATTAATGATCATATCGAAAAGAGTTCACCTACCTGTTGATGCCATGAAAATCTGCGACTTTGGACAATAAATCACCCTTTGATAGGTATCTAAATCAATAAGCATCTGAAATGAACAAAACGTTTCAACTATTATTGATACATAAAACAGTCAGTGTTTTCAACACACTATAATTATATTACAATGCAACTTTGTGGTCATTTGTTGTGGTAGTAGTTCGTAACCCAATATACATGTAAACACAGAGTTCGATATATTCCGATTGATTTCAAACTGGACAGTGTATCTATATATAATTATGGTCATCCCGACTCATCGTGTCTATCATCGCATTAAGATCAATCATGACAACTTGTAATATGGATTACACTTCTTGTGGCTGTCCAATTCGCGCAGTAGTTAGCCATGTTCGCTTCTCACCAATTCAACCCTGGTTCGATGGACAGTATGTGATATGGTACGGTGACAGATTGAACAGGACAATTTCCTCCGGGCGTCCGTGCCATGGTGTCGGATTTGGAATCAAACTGTCCCATGTTCGATACTCGGTCAGTCCACGTATGTAGTGTCATTGAGCAAGTCACCTCACAGACATAGTTTAGTACTGGTTAACCGCTTAGGTCGGCTAAGCCTGTCCAGAAAAACATTTGCATTTGGACACGTGGGGACGTTTAATTATGTGTACGAATACAGTAGCAATACACGAGCATTTAAAAAGAAACAGACGACATTATAAACACAAGCATTTAATTCTCTATCTGCACACTGTATCAATGCACTTAGTTAATGCGTTGCAGAAACAGAATACGTATCGTCATTCAGTTCCAAAAACATAATAGTGTCACGACTTGTGTGTAGTATCGATATAAATAGCGATAGATTCTTATGGAAGTAGCGTCCCTTGTAATCTTAAAATAGAAATAAGGGCCTACTGTACAGAAATGTGTACGCAAATAACACTGATATGCACCTTAATAATGCAAGATATAGAAATATATCAATTTCACTTTACCTAGGTCAAACCGGGTATCGAATGAGAGTGGTTGGTCCCCTTGTCCAAGTCATTCCCCCACCATATCGTCAAGCTAGACAATCCATAGCCTCGTCCTGCGATATCGGGACAGGATATTGGTGGCACACGTCTCCAATGTCTCTACCGGCCCTGAATATTCTTGCATCACGTCTCTGATGCACGGATTCTGCTGATTCGGCCGCCATTTTTAAGACTTTTTCCGAAGTTGCGACTGCATCGAACCAGTCGTAAAGTTAAGACTTTATTTACGATATCTTAGCTGCGACTTTGTTGATAAAACGGACCGTGGTCTTAACTTAGACGTTACGAAGGCGTAACTCGGTCTTAAGCAATAATCTTAACTAAGACTGACTTACGACCGTTGATAAAACGGGACCCAGGCCCAGAGATTATAAAACTTTTCTCAGATCTCAAGCTCAAGGGATATGATTGGTTGATTCTGAGTGTTACTGTCAGCTGAACCAATCAGACGATTGAGACTGAGTTTTGAGATTGGAGAAAAGTTTTATAATCGCCAGGCCAGGACAGACAGAACATACCAGTACCACTGTCTTCCGTCTTCGTGAACCATAAACTTCCCATTAAAGAAACGAGTGTCGAATATGATATAGTAATTAGTATTACTATTGTCCAGGAGGACGATACTTAACGAGATGTTATTTATAACATGTGTCGATATGATGCTGATATACTATGTGTAATGTCTACATGTGCATCGGTATGAATCCACAGCTGCGACTGACCAATGATTATCTATCTGTCCTCGGTGTTAACCGATTGACTTGAGCATGAGTATGAATCCACAGCTGCGACTGACCAAAGATTATCTATCTGTCCTCGGTGTTAACCGATTGACTTGAGCATGAGTATGAATCCACAGCTGCGACTGACTAAAGATTATCTATCTGTCCTCAGTGTTAACCGATTGACTTGAGCATGAGTATGAATCCACAGCTGCAACTGACTAAAGATTATCTATCTGTCCTCAGTGTTAACCGATTGACTTGAGCATGAGTATGAATCCACAGCTGCAACTGACTAAAGATTATCTATCTGTCCTCAGTGTTAACCGATTGACTTGAGCATGAGTATGAATCCACAGCTGCAACTGACTAAAGATTATCTATCTGTCCTCAGTGTTAACCGATTGACTTGAGCATGAGTATGAATCCACAGCTGCAACTGACTAAAGATTATCTATCTGTCCTCAGTGTTAACCGATTGACTTGAGCATGAGTATGAATCCACAGCTGCAACTGACTAAAGATTATCTATCTGTCCTCGGTGTTAACCAATTGACTACATGTATGTCGTCACCACTGTATACATTTGTGATTTTTTGACAAAATAATTAATTGTTAAAATTTTGTTTTATTACTAAAGATTACGGGGAAATAGAAGTGCCACCAGCACCAGAAACTGTCGCCTCATACGATATCAACGGACCCAGACTGATGATCACAAAAATAGTAAATGAGAACTTCAAATCCTACGCTGGGGTCAGACCACTCGGTCCATTTCATAAGGTATGTCGTGAAAGTCATGATAGTGCAGTGACGCGCGTTCGCTTTAGATGCGGAAGGTCCGGAGTTCGAACTCCGCTGGAGCCGTTATAATTGTGCCTTTAGACAAGGCATTTAATTTCCACGTTGCCTCCTCTCTCTCTCTCTCTCTCTCTCTCGAGTGATTAATATAAGTTGTAAGAACTTGTTTCGCAATCGCGCTAAAATAAATTTATATAAACTAAGGTATGTCCTAATAAAACATGGATGTTTCTTGTAACCCAACCAACTATCATTTTCACAGCCCTAGTTAAGTTGGCATCAACAGTGATGGAGTTCAGGCCTACATGCATAATCTCTCTGGATAAGTGGTCATCGACAATGTAATATTTCATTGTGTTTGATCTTACAGTGGTCAGAATGCTGTTTCTTTGTGTTTGATCCTATGGTAACGGTTAATGAAATGCTGTTTCTTTGTGTTTGATCCTATGGTAACGGTTAATGAAATGCTGTTTCTTTGTGTTTGATCCTATGGTAACGGTTAATGAAATGCTGTTTGTGTTTGATCCTATGGTAACAGTTGATGAAATGCTGTTTCTTTGTCTTTGATCCTATGGTAACGGTTAATGAAATGCTGCTTCTTTGTGTTTGATCCTATGGTAACAGTTAATGAAATGCTGTTTCTTTGTCTTTGATCCTATGGTAACGGTTAATGAAATGCTGTTTCTTTGTGTTTGATCCTATGGTAACGGTTAATGAAATGCTGTTTGTGTTTGATCCTATGGTAACAGTTGATGAAATGCTGTTTCTTTGTCTTTGATCCTATGGTAACGGTTAATGAAATGCTGCTTCTTTGTGTTTGATCCTATGGTAACGGTTAATGAAATGCTGTTTCTTTGTCTTTGATCCTATGGTAACGGTTAATGAAATGCTGTTTCTTTGTCTTTGATCCTATGGTAACGGTTAATGAAATGCTGTTTGTGTTTGATCCTATGGTAACGGTTAATGAAATGCTGTTTGTGTTTGATCCTATGGTAACGGTTGATGAAATGCTGTTTGTGTTTGATCCTATGGTAACGGCTGATGAAATGCTGTTTCTTTGTGTTTGATCCCATGGTAACGACTGATGAAATGCTGTTTGTGTTTGATCCTATGGTAACGGTTGATGCAATGCTGTTTGTGTTTGATCCTATGGTAACGGTTGATGAAATGCTGTTTGTGTTTGATCCTATGGTAACGGTTAATGAAATGCTGTTTCTTTGTCTTTGATCCTATGGTAACGGTTAATGAAATGCTGTTTGTGTTTGATCCTATGGTAACAGTTGATGAAATGCTGTTTCTTTGTGTTTGATCCTATGGTAACGGTTAATGAAATGCTGCTTCTTTGTGTTTGATCCTATGGTAACGGTTAATGAAATGCTGTTTCTTTGTCTTTGATCCTATGGTAACGGTTAATGAAATGCTGTTTCTTTGTGTTTGATCCTATGGTAACGGTTAATGAAATGCTGTTTGTGTTTGATCCTATGGTAACGGTTAATGAAATGCTGTTTGTGTTTGATCCTATGGTAACGGCTGATGAAATGCTGTTTCTTTGTGTTTGATCCCATGGTAACGACTGATGAAATGCTGTTTGTGTTTGATCCTATGGTAACGGTTGATGCAATGCTGTTTGTGTTTGATCCTATGGTAACGGTTGATGAAATGCTGTTTCTTTGTGTTTGATCCTATGGTAACGGTTGATGAAATGCTGTTTCTTTGTCTTTGATCCTATGGTAACGGTTAATGAAATGCTGTTTCTTTGTGTTTGATCCTATGGTAATGGTTAATGAAATGCTGCTTCTTTGTGTTTGATCCTATGGTAACGGTTGATGAAAATGCTGTTTCTTTGTCTTTGATCCTATGGTAACGGCTGATGAAATGCTGTTTCTTTGTCTTTGATCCTATGGTAACGGTTGATGAAATGCTGTTTCTTTGTCTTTGATCCTATGGTAACTGTTAATGAAATGCTGTTTCTTTGTGTTTGATCCTATGGTAACGGTTGATGAAATGCTGTTTGTGTTTGATCCTGTGGTAACGGTTAATGAAATGCTGTTTCTTTGTGTTTGATCCTATGGTAACGGTTGATGAAATGCTGTTTCTTTGATCCTATGGTAACGGTTGATGAAATGCTGTTTGTGTTTGATCCTGTGATAACGGTTAATGAAATGCTGTTTCTTTGTGTTTGATCCTACTGCAGTCAGAATGCTGCTTCAAAAACCAATACTAAACAAGACAGCAGTAAATATCTTTATTAGCGTGACAAACATACAACATCCATCAATGCACCACATGACCCCATCCAGTATTAATTTATAATAGTCGTGTTTGATTTGCATTTCAGAGCTTTACCTCCATTGTCGGTCCGAATGGTAGTGGCAAGTCTAATGTGATAGACTCGATGCTGTTTGTGTTTGGATACCGAGCGTCTAAAGTACGACTGAAGAAGTTGAGCGGCCTTATCCACAATAGTGAGCACCACCTGAACATCGGGAGTTGTACCGTGATCGTGTACTTCCAGAAAATCATCGATACAGGGGTAATGTACAGTCAAACCTGTGTTAGTGGTCACCTATTAAGCAGCCAACCTGTATTAAGCAGCCACTTTCTGTGATTCCCTTGGCTGGCTGCTTAAGACAGGTATGACTGTACTAAAGTCTGTCCCACCTATCAATGTTTCAGTTTACAGAACTGTTGTATGAAAGACGGTATATATATCTGAATGCTTTAGGGTACAGAACTGTTGTATGAAAGACGGTATATATATCTGAATGTTTCAGGTTACAGAACTGTTGTATGAAAGACGGTATATATATCTGAATGCTTTAGGGTACAGAACTGTTGTATGAAAGACGGTATATATTATACAGTTATTTCATGGGTGTTTGGGGAACAGTCAAAACTATTGTCCCGAGGTATCAGGTAAGACTTTCGAACTGTTTTCCCTGATACCGAGGGACAATACTTTTGACTGTTCCCCAAACACCCATGAAATAACTGTTTTATTACCTAATGCTTTATAACGTTTTTTGTACTCAGAGAGTCCCTATTTTCTAATAAAACATTGAGTTCATCCTCAGTCATGTCTTCAAACCTAGCCTGGGCCATAATTCAAGATAAATTTCTGTTTTTCCCAGTTTGTCGGCTGATGACTAATCAATCATCATTTGTAAACGCTTGGTTTTGGTCTAAAAGCCGGTACGCCGGTAAGTATGCAATAACATACGGAAAGGAATTAATGAACGGAAAGGAGGGCTTCACATAATGTATATCGATGACTTCAAGCGCAGTCGGAGTTAAAATGTATTCGGGACGTATTTTTTACTTTGACTTCCATAACACCCTATTGCGCATCCTACTGCGCACAGTGAAAGCATACTCAGAGTATGATTGGTTCAAAAGTCTAGTATGAAACAGTTCAAATTATTGCCCGGTCAACAGTTCGAACTGTTGCCCAGACCTGAGCGAAGGATCAAAAATGCAATGAACAGGCCAAAATAACGAATTACAAGTTATATAGAGCATTAGGTAATAAATCTGAATGCTTCAGTTTACAGAACTGTTGTATGAAAGACGGTATATATATCTGAATGCTTATATGCTTATTATGGTTATAGAACTGTTATATGAAACCAGACCTGGGGTCGATTACTTGCCAATGTAATCGATTACAATTACTTTGTACATCTACGATTCCTGATTACAATTACATTTCTAAGAAATGTAATCGATTACGATTACTTTATACATCTACGATTCCTGATTACAATGTACTACAAACTACATTGTACATGTACCACAATGCAGGCATTTGAAATGAGCTCTTATTATGTGGGGTGTAAATTAATGGACTATAGAATTGCAATTTATTTGCACTGTACTACTGGCAAAGAGAATATTTCTGTTGTTTGTTTAAACTTAATTTATTTGACAATGATTGCAAGCAAGTTTGAACAACTTATATTAATCACTCTCGTGCAGATAAAAGCGTAAATGTGGTTATTCGTGTGGAAGAAACCGGTGTACCCGGAGAAAACCCACCTGTCCGATCTGGCGACCACGTACCATCTCACATACTTCCCGATCCGAGGATCAAACCCTAATCGAGCCCAGGTTGTATTGTTGTTTGCTAATTGGCGTGTTGTGTTATGGCAGGCCGGGGAGGATGAATATACAGTCGTGTCTAACTCGGAATTCAACGTGTCGCGTACAGCCTTCAAAGACAATTCATCGGTGTACAGTATCAATGGGAAGCGGTCCACATACAAGGAAGTTGGTAACTTGTTGCGGGGTAGTGGAATAGATCTCGACCATAACAGATTCCTCATTCTTCAGGTAATAACTTCAACATACTTCTTCTTGCAATAAGACAATACAGTTATTTACAACCTGTCAGTATCTTTTCGGTATTTAAGCTTCCTTTGCTCCCATTTTCGCTGGCCTTGACATTTACGTTACTTCTGTCAATGTAAACAATGCATGCGGCAAATAGATTTGGTTCCGTTACTGACGGGGAACTAGAATCTAGGAGGCTATCGCTTCATTCTAGCTTTACGCCGATTTATTTGACTAAATTAAGTTCAGAAAAGAATTGAACACTTTAAACATTCGGAATCAAAAGGTTTAGAAAGCTGCCATTTTTTCTTGTGGCCCTGCATGAGTAATTTACTGACCATCCACAGTCTCATGTACGGTCATCACGTGACTGCATTTGACCAATGGAAAGGATAGAATTTAGTTGAAGGTGCAATAATACAAAATGCTTCATAGGAGTGGGTTTCTCCCAGGTCTTAAGAGAGACCTTCAAAATGGGGATACGTTTAGTGTATACAAGGCAGAAGTCTGTCAAGCCAACTGTTCTATTTATCGTCTGTCCTCTAGTAGATCCAGCCCTGGTACCCGTGGGTGATAGGTCCATCAGTACCCCTGTCCAAATTTATCTGCTTGAATGTATTTGTTTGTTGTTGCTGCAGGGTGAAGTGGAACAGATAGCAATGATGAAGCCGAAGGGACAGACGGAGCACGACGAAGGCATGCTCGAATTCCTGGAGGACATCATTGGCAGTAACCGCTTCAAGGAACCCATAGAAGTACTCGCTAAACGAGTAGAAACACTCAATGAACTGAGAGGTGAAAAGGTAGGTAACCCATAGAAGTACTCGCTAAACGAGTAGAAACACTCAATGAACTGAGAGGTGAAAAGGTAGGTAACCCATAGAAGTACTCGCTAAACGAGTAGAAACACTCAATGAACTGAGAGGTGAAAAGGTAGGTAACCCATAGAAGTACTCGCTAAATGAGTAGAAACACTCAATGAACTGAGAGGTGAAAAGGTAGGTAGCCCATAGAAGTACTCGCTAAATGAGTAGAAACACTCAATGGACTGAGATGTGAAAAGGTAGGTAACCCATAGAAGTACTCGCTAGACGAGTAGAAACACTCGATGCACAGAGAGGTGAAAAGGTAGGTAGCCCATAGAAGTACTCGCTAAATGAGTAGAAACACTCAATGCACTGAGAGGTGAAAAGGTAGGTAGCCCATAGAAGTACTCGCTAAACGAGTAGAAACACTCAATGCACTGAGAGGTGAAAAGGTAGGTAACCCATAGAAGTACTCGCTAAACGAGTAGAAACCTTCAATGCACTGAGAGGTGAAAAGGTAGGTAACCCATAGAAGTACTCGCTAAACGAGTAGAAACACTCAATGCACTGAGAGGTGAAAAGGTAGGTAGCCCATAGAAGTACTCGCTAAATGATTAGAAACACTCAATGAACTGAGAGGTGAAAAGGTAGGTAACCCATAGAAGTACTCGCTAAACGAGTAGAAACACTCAATGCACTGAGAGGTGAAAAGGTAGGTAGCCCATAGAAGTACTCGCTAAATGAGTAGAAACACTCAATGAACTGAGAGGTGAAAAGGTAGGTAACCCATAGAAGTACTCGCTAAACGAGTAGAAACACTCAATGCACTGAGAGGTGAAAAGGTAGGTAACCCATAGAAGTACTCGCTAAATGAGTAGAAACACTCAATGAACTGAGAGGTGAAAAGGTAGGTAACCCATGGAAGTACTCGCTAAACGAGTAGAAACACTCGATGAACTGAGAGGTGAAAAGGTAGGTAACCCATAGAATGTACTTGCTACTCTGAGTGTAAACACTCAATGAACTGAGAGGTCACTAGGTACATAGCCAGTAGAAGGTACTCGTTTATCAAGTGTAAGCACCTAATGAACTGAGAGGTCACTAGGTACATAGCCTGTAGAAGGTACTCGTTTATCAAGTGTAAGCACCTAATGAACTGAGAGGTCACTAGGTACATAGCCTGTAGAAGGTACTCGTTTATCAAGTGTAAGCACCTAATGAACTGAGAGGTCACTAGGTACATAGCCTGTAGAAGGTACTCATTTATCAAGTGTAAGCACCTAATGAACTGAGAGGTCACTAGGTACATAGCCTGTAGAAGGTACTCGTTTATCAAGTGTAAGCACCTAATGAACTGAGAGGTCACTAGGTACATAGCCTGTAGAAGGTACTCGTTTATCAAGTGTAAGCACCTAATGAACTGAGAGGTCACTAGGTACATAGCCTGTAGAAGGTACTCGTTTATCAAGTGTAAGCACCTAATGAACTGAGAGGTCACTAGGTACATAGCCTGTAGAAGGTACTCGTTTATCAAGTGTAAGCACCTAATGAACTGAGAGGTCACTAGGTACATAGCCTGTAGAAGGTACTCGTTTATCAAGTGTAAGCACCTAATGAACTGAGAGGTCACTAGGTACATAGCCTGCAGAAGGTACTCGTTTATCAAGTGTAAGCACCTAATGAACTGAGAGGTCACTAGGTACATAGCCTGTAGAAGGTACTCGTTTATCGAGTGTAAGCACTCAATGAACTGAGAGGTCACTAGGTACATAGCCTGCAGAAGGTACTCGTTTATCAAGTGTAAGCACCTAATGAACTGAGATGGGAAAAGATAGGTAACCCATGGAAAGTACTCCCTCAGTTGTCTCACTTCTCCTAGTTTGGAGTTCAGGGAGTAGTTGTTATTCATATATACTGTATAGGAAACAACTTAGCTTGGATACCTGCAACTTATCCCTTGGGTACTTGAAGCTTCTCCTTTTATTACATGAAATTTCTCCCTTACATACCTTAAACTTCTCTCTTGTATACATGAAACCAGGGCCCTCGCTGGCAATCCCCATTGGCGATGTTGGCGATTGCCAGCACGGGCCCTGGGATTATGCATGTTCTCCACAACAATAGCTGAAACTTCTCATTTGTATACATTAAGCTTCTCCCTTTGTATACCTTAAGCTTCTCTCTTGTATACATTAAGCTTCACCCTTTGTATACCTTAAGCTTCTCTCTTGTATACATTAAGCTTCTCTCTTTGTATACATTAAGCTCCCAACATTAAGCTTCTCCATTTGTATACCTTAAGCTTCTCTCTTGTATATATTAAGCTTCACCCTTTGTATACCTTAAGCTCTCTCTTGTATACATTAAGCTTCTCTCTTGTATACATTAAGCTTCTCTCTTTGTATACATTAAGCTTCTCTCTTTGTATACATTAAGCTTCTCTCTTTGTATACATTAAGCTTCTCTCTTTGTATACATTAAGCTTCTCTCTTTGTATGCATTAAGCTTCTCTCTTGTATACATTAAGCTTCTTCATTTGTATACCTTAAGCTTCTCTCTTGTATACATTAAGCTTCACCCTTTGTATACCTTAAGCTTCTCTCTTGTATATATTAAGCTTCACCCTTTGTATACCTAAGCTCTCTCTTGTATACATTAAGCTTCTCCCTTTGTATACCTTAAGCTCCTCTCTTGTATACATTAAGCTTCTCTCTTATATACATTAAGCTTCTCCCTTTGTATACCTTAAGCTTCTCTCTTGTATACATTAAGCTTCACCCTGTGTATACCTTAAGCTTCTCTCTTGTATATATTAAGCTTCACCCTTTGTATACCTTAAGCTCTCTCTTGTATACATTAAGCTTCTCTCTTGTATATATTAAGCTTCACCCTTTGTATACCTTAAGCTCTCTCTTGTATACATTAACTTCTCTCTTTGTATACATTAAGCTTCTCTCTTGTATACATTAAGCTTCTCTCTTGTATACATTAAGCTTCTCCCTTTGTATACCTTAAGCTTCTCTCTTGTATACATTAAGCTTCACCCTGTGTATACCTTAAGCTTCTCTCTTGTATATATTAAGCTTCTCCCTTTGTATACCTTAAGCTCTCTCTTGTATACATTAACACCCAACCAACCCCAAAAACCACCCAACCAACCCCAACAGCTTCTCCCTTTGTATACCTTAAGCTCCTCTCTTGTATACATTAAGCTTCTCTCTTATATACATTAAGCTTCACCCTTTGTATACCTTAAGCTTCTCTCTTGTATACATTAAGCTTCACCCTGTGTATACCTTAAGCTTCTCTATTGTATATATTAAGCTTCTCCCTTTGTATACCTTAAGCTCTCTCTTGTATACATTAAGCTTCTCCCTTGTATACATTAAGCTTCTCCCTTTGTATACCTTAAGCTTCTCTCTTATATACATTAAGCTTCTCTCTTGTATATTTAAGCTTCTCTCTTGTATACATTAAGCTTAACCCTTTGTATACCTTAAGCTTCTCTCTTGTATAAATTAAGCTTCACCCTTAGTATACCTTAAGCTCTCTCTTGTATACATTGTGCTTCTCCCTTTGTATACATTAAGCTTCTCTCTTGTATACATTAAGCTTATCTCTGGAATACATTAAGCTTCTCTCTTGTATACATTAAGCTTCTCTCTTGTATACATTAAGCTTCTCCCTTTGTATACCTTAAGCTTATCTCTTGTATACATTAAGCTTCTCCCTTTGTATACCTTAAACTTCTCATTTGTATACCTGAAGCTTCACCCTTTGTATACCTTAAGCTTCTCTCTGGTATACCTGAAGCTTCTCCCTTTGTATACCTTAAGCTTCTCTCTGGTATACCTGAAGCTTCTCCCTTTGTATACCTTAAGCTTCTCTCTTGTATACCTTAAGCTTCTCTCTTGTATACCTTAAGCTTCTCTCTTGTATACATTAAGCTTCTCCCTTTGTGTGCCTTATATTTTCCCATGTATCCATTAAGCTGTTCCCTCGTATACCGTAAGCTTCTCTCTTGTATCTATTAAACTTCTCCATTTGTATACCTTAAGCTTCTCTCTTGTATACATTAAGCTTCTCCCTTTGTGTGCCTTATATTTTCCCATGTATCCATTAAGCTGTTCCCTCGTATACCTTAAGCTTCTGTCTTGTATCCATTAAGCTGTTCCCTCGTATACCTTAAACATCTTCCATTTTTGAAATTGTAGCATCAACTCAGGTTATTAATAAACATGTTGGAAGTGTAGTAATGTATAGTTTCCATTGAACAGATGAACCGCGTGAAAGCCGTGGAGAAAGACAAAGATGATCTGGAAGAAGCAAAGAACGAAGCTGTCAAATTCCTGACCCTAGAGAACAACATCATGAAACTGAAGAATAAACTGTACCAGAAATACGTGTAAGTACATTCCAATCCAGTAAATGCAGAGAGTACCGTAATCGTTTGAGTATCGGTCGCACTGGAGTATAAGACGCAGTTAAAAAAACAGAGAAATTCCAGGGAAAAACGTATTTGCTGTATAAAACGCAGCTTTGAAGAAAAGGACTTTGAGAAAAAATAGTATGGAACATTTATTTCCCTTTGTTGTAATACGCCATTTGTCGTTTTTGAGTCTTTGAAATATGGAATTTAGTTCTAAACTGGAGTATAAGACGCACAAGACTTTTGGATACTATTTTGGAGGAAAATAAGTGTGTCTTATACACAAACGATTATGGTAGCTTAAATTACCGGAAGTGTAAATATAGTTTTCATTGATTGAACATTCAGAATTACAGTCCAACCTGTTATAAATAAATATGAATATAAACCTAAGTGGCACTTGTCTCTTTAAGCCACCATTTTGACCAATGAATAAGCAGTTGTCAGCACATTTTGACCTGTTGTGAGAGACCATTCTGTCAACAAACACGTAGACGGGTCCAGTGGTTAACATGTTGGACTGTGAATCCAGGTGTCGTCGGTATGATATCTTGTCTGACCATAATAATATTATAACAGTCATTCTGATTGGACTGTAAACCAAGGTCTCGTGCATTGGTGCTATAAAAGTAAAGTGTTTGTTTATTATAGTGTCAACCCTATTTAAAGGGCCAGCCATTTCTGACTTATGAGACACCTCTTTTTCATGAACATCAGTACTTCCCGAATCCTATACTTGTATGCCAGGCTGGTAGGCAATCGGTAACCATTATTTAACTAGCTGGCGGCTCACCAACCGGCCATATCAGAACGAACCCCTGACGAGATTCGAACTTTCGACCTCCCGCTCCGTAGGCGGACGCCTTATCCACTATGCCACGGAGACGGTATATGTACTTGTATGTAAAAGAACCAGTGATTATTCTGGAGTATCTTCTGTATCATCCTCCAAAAAATAAAATAACTACTTTGTAATTTTATATTTTAATTGGTGTGACGATAACTAAACGTATAAAACAAAAACAACTTGCAGATGTTCGTGCGCGAAGAATGAGGAGAAGGCGAAGGTTGAGTATGACCGCGTTAACACCGGTATGGAGGAGTTCAATAGGAAGATGGCAGAAATCATGGAGGAACGTCAGGGGAAGGCCAGGAAACAGAAGAAAATACTCAAGTAAGTACCTGGTAGCACCTCGACCCACATTCTCCATTTACCGTTATAAACCCGTTTAATAATGATTATTGTACGGTCGGTATAACTGGTAGCACCTCGACCCACATTCTCCATTTACCGTTATAAACCCGTTTAATAATGATTATTGTACGGTCGGTATAACTGGTAGCACCTCGACCCACATTCTCCATTTACCGTTATAAACCCGTTTAATAATGATTATTGTACGGTCGGTATAACTGGTAGCACCTCGACCCACATTCTCCATTTACCGTTATAAACCCGTTTAATAATGATTATTGTACGGTCGGTATAACTGGTAGCACCTCGACCCACATTCTCCATTTACCGTTATAAACCCGTTTAATAATGATTATTGTACGGTCGGTATAACTGGTAGCACCTCGACCCACATTCTCCATTTACCGTTATAAACCCGTTTAATAATGATTATTGTACGGTCGGTATAACTGGTAGCACCTCGACCCACATTCTCCATTTACCGTTGTAAACCCGTTTAATAATGATTATTGTACGGTCAGTATTAATTAATTTCTAAATGTTCATCCAAATGTTGTCCAAAATCGGTGAGGTGTGAACAATTACTAATATATTTTATGTGTGCTGTGATATATTTGAGGGAGATTACATCGTATTGAGGGGTGGGGATGAAAATCTAATGTAAAATGATATTATCATTTATTCAAGAAAACAGTAGTTTTATGAAAGATTGTTTTATTTTGTAATTGTATGTTTATCTTCTTTCAATTAAATTTTAGTAAATACCGTCTGTATGTAGTCTATTACACCATGATGTGTTTTAGGGCGTTTGATGATCTAACAAGGCTGTGTGAAGAAACTCTGTCTGTCTGTCTGTCTATATTTAATATATTACACCATGATGTATTTCAGGGACTTTGATGATCTAACAAGGCTGTGTGAAGAAACTGTCTGTCTGTCTGTCTATATTTAATATATTACTCCATGATGTGTTTCAGGGCGTTTGATGATCTAACAAGGCCATGTGAAGAAACTCTGTCTGTCCGTCTGTCTGTCTATATTTAATAAATTCACCATGATGTATTTTTAGGGCGTTTGATGATCTAACAAGGCCGTGTGAAGAAACTCTGCCTGTCTGTCTATATTTAATAAATTCACCATGATGTGTTTTAGGGCGTTTGATGATCTAACAAGGACGTGTGAAGAAAACAAGGAGAAGTTTTCGGATTTTGAGAAAACTGATGTGAAACTGAGGGAGGACCTGAAACACTCTAAAGTCAAGGGAAAGAAACTGGAGAAAAGTACAGAACAGGAGAAGAAGAAGGTATACAGATAGCATAGACTAGAAACAACCAAATCTCACGGCTGATTGGTCAATCCCACAGAATATCAGGACTGATTGGTCAATCCCACAGAATATCAGGACTGATTGGTCAATCCCACAGAATATCAGGACTGATTGGTCAATCCCACAGAATATCACGACTGATTGGTCAATCCCACAGAATATCACAACTGATTGGTCAATCCCACAGAATATCAGGACTGATTGGTCAATCCCACAGAATATCACGACTGATTGGTCAATCCCACAGAATCTCGCGGCTGATTTGTAAATCCCACTGAATCTCATTTGTAAATACCACAGAATCTCGCCGCTGATTGGTCAATCCCACTGAATATCACGACTGATTGGTCAATCCCACAGAATCTCGCGGCTGATTTGTAAATCCCACTGAATCTCATTTGTAAATACCACAGAATCTCGCCGCTGATGGTAAATCTCATGGCTGATTGGTAAATGCCACAGAATATCGCCGCTGATTGGTAAATCTCATGGCTGATTGGTAAATGCCACAGAATATCGCCGCTGATTGGTAAATCTCATGGCTGATTGGTAAATGCCACATAATCTCGCCGCTGATTGGTAAATCTCATGGCTGATTGGTAAATGCCACAGAATATCGCCGCTGATTGGTAAATCTCATGGCTGATTGGTAAATGCCACAGAATATCGCCGCTGATGGTAAATCTCATGGCTGATTGGTAAATGCCACAGAATCTCGCCGCTGATGGTAAATCTCATGGCTGATTGGTAAATGCCACAGAATATCGCCGCTGATGGTAAATCTCATGGCTGATTGGTAAATACCACAGAATCTCGCCGCTGATGGTAAATCTCATGGCTGATTGGTAAATGCCACAGAATATCGCCGCTGATTGGTAAATCTCATGGCTGATTGGTAAATACCACAGAATCTCGCCGCTGATGGTAAATCTCATGGCTGATTGGTAAATACCACAGAATATCGCCGCTGATGGTAAATCTCATGGCTGATTGGTAAATGCCACAGAATATCGCCGCTGATGGTAAATCTCATGGCTGATTGGTAAATACCACAGAATCTCGCTGCTGATTGGTAAATCTCATGGCTGATTGGTAAATACCACATAATCTCGCCGCTGATTGGTAAATCTCATGGCTGATTGGTAAATACCACAGAATCTCGCCGCTGATTGGTAAATCTCATGGCTGATTGGTAAATGCCACATAATCTCGCCGCTGATTGGTAAATCTCATGGCTAATTGGTAAATGCCACATAATCTCGCCGCTGATTGGTAAATCTCATGGCTGATTGGTAAATGCCACAGAATCTCGCCGCTGATGGTAAATCTCATGGCTGATTGGTAAATACCACAGAATCTTGCTGCTGATTGGTAAATCTCATGGTTGATTGGTAAATACCACAGAATCTCACCGCTGATGGTAAATCTCATGGCTGATTGGTAAATACCACTGAATCTCATTGGTAAATACCACAGAATCTCGCCGCTGATGGTAAATCTCATGGCTGATTGGTAAATGCCACAGAATCTCGCCGCTGATTTGTAAATCTCATGGCTGATTGGTAAATGCCACTGAATCTCATTGGTAAATACCACAGAATCTCGCCGCTGATGGTAAATCTCATGGCTGATTGGTAAATACCACAGAATCTCGCCGCTGATTGGTAAATCTCATGGCTGATTGGTAAATAATACAGAATCTTGTAGCTGACTGTACACACGCACTATGTATTTTTGTCAATCTTTCATATTGCGCCATTGTAATAATAATAACCGGGTTCCCACTGTCAGCGAAAATATTTGGCACAACTTTTCTTTAAAAATAATTTGGCGCAGCATGTTTTGTCAAATACATGGCTTCAAATATTTATCTGTGAATTATATGGCTCTTGGTGGCGCCAGGATTTTCAAATTGGGTCCAGTTTTTTTCAGTTGGCGACAGAAGTGGTGCAGACAAAAATTCCGACAGAGAGAACCGTGTGTAAGTCTACATTTCGTAATCGTAAGTTGTGTTTATCTCCAGATTGAGGAACTTCAAGAAGTACCGGAGCAGGCACAGAAGAGTATCGACGACTTGCACAAGAAACAGGAGAGATTGGAGAAGGAGAAACAGAAAGAGGAAGTGAAGCTGAAGGAAGTGATGGACAGTCTGAAAACAGAAACACAGGTAATAAGCTGAAGGAAGTGATGGACAGTCTGAAAACAGAAACACAGGTAATAAGCTGAAGGAAGTGATGGACAGTCTGAAAACAGAAACATAGGTAATAAGCTGAAGGAAGTGATGGACAGTCTGAAAACAGAAACACAGGTAATAAGCTGAAGAAAGTGATGGACAGTCTGAAAACAGAAACACAGGTAATAAACTGAAGGAAGTGATGGACAGTCTGAAAACAGAAACACAGGTAATAAGCTGAAGGAAGTGATGGACAGTCTGAAAACAGAAACACAGGTAATAAACTGAAGGAAGTGATGGACAGTCTGAAAACAGAAACACAGGTAATAAACTGAAGGAAGTGATGGACAGTCTGAAAACAGAAACACAGGTAATACCGCATCACCTGTTTGTTTAATCATATTTTATTTCACTCTATTAGGACACAGAATCTACATACAATACTATATGCAAAGAAAGCAAAAATGGGTCGAGCCACAAGTTCTTGCAACATTAGAGACGGCTCTTCCCTTAGGGTTCATGCTACAGGGTGAAGTTGCCGAAAACTGTGGCAATGATTTTGATGTCACTGTTAAAATCGTGAAAAAAATTGCCACAAATATGTTTTACGATATTCTTGTTAATTCGATTTGACACCTGTATATCCTTTTCCTTCATAGAGATTTAGGTTAATATATTATTATATCTCCATATAAATGACAGCCATTTAGCTATCATGCAGTGGATAAGTAGTCACCATATCTGTCCCACCTCCATAGATATTACTGGAACTACATGAGATTCTGGGCTTTATTATGAGCATTAGTTTGGCTACTACATTGTCAATGTATGTCGTATTGGTAATGGCATCAAGAGGTGCTTCTATGAGGGAAATGGTTTATGAACATTGGTTTTGCTACTACATTGTCAATGTATGTCGTATTGGTAATGGCGTCAAGAGGTGTTTCTATGAGGGAAAGGGTTTATGAACATTGGTTTTGCTACTACATTGGCAATGTATGTCGTATTGGTAATGGCGTCAATAGGTGCTTCTATGAGGGAAAGGGTTTATGAACATTGGTTTGGCTATTACATTGTCAATGTATGTCGTATTGGTAATGGAGTCAATAGGTGCTTCTATGAGGGAAAGGGTTTATGAACATTGGTTTTGCTACTACATTGTCAATGGATGTGGTATTGGTAATGGCGTCAAGAGGTGCTTCTATGAGGGAAAGGGTTTATGAACATTGGTTTGGCTACTACATTGTCAATGTATGTCGTATTGGTAATGGAGTCAAGAGGTGCTTCTATGAGGGAAAGGGTTATGGAATATTGGTTTGGCTACTACATTGTCAATGGATGTGGTATTGGTAATGGAGTCAAGAGGTGCTTCTATGAGGGAAAGGGTTTATGAACATTGGTTTGGCTACTACATTGTCAATGTATGTCGTATTGGTAATGGAGTCAAGAGGTGCTTCTATGAGGGAAAGGGTTTATGAATATTGGTTTGGCTACCACATTGTCAATGTATGTCGTATTGGTAATGGAGTCAAGAGATGCTTCTATGAGGGAAAGGGTTTATGAACATTGGTTTGGCTACTACATTGTCAATGGATGTGGTATTGGTAATGGCATCAAGAGGTGCTTCTATGAGGGAAAGGGTTTATGAATATTGGTTTGGCTACTACATTGTCAATGGATGTGGTATTGGTAATGGCATCAAGAGGTGCTTCTATGAGGGAAAGGGTTTATGAATATTGGTTTGGCTACTACATTGTCAATGGATGTGGTATTGGTAATGGAGTCAAGAGGTGCTTCTATGAGGGAAAGGGTTTATGAACATTGGTTTGGCTACTACATTGTCAATGGATGTGGTATTGGTTATGGCGTCAAGAGGTGCTTCTATGAGGGAAAGGGTTTATGAATATTGGTTTGGCTACTACATTGTCAATGTATGTCGTATTGGTAATGGAGTCAAGAGGTGCTTCTATGAGGTAAAGGGTTTATGAACATTGGTTTGACTACTACATTGTCAATGTATGTCGTATTGGTAATGGCGTCAAGAGGTGCTTCTATGAGGGAAAGGGTTTATGAACATTGGTTTGGCTACTACATTGTCAATGGATGTGGTATTGATACTTGCATCAAGAGGTGCTTCATTGAGGGAAAGGGTTAAGGAACATTTGTTTGGCTACTACATTGTCAATGTATGTCGGATTGGTAATGGCATCAAGAGGTGCTTCTATGAGGGAAAGGGTTAATGAACATTGGTTAGACTACTACATTGTCAATGTATGTCGTATTGGTAATGGCATCAAGAGGTGCTTCTATGAGGGAAAGGGTTAATCTCCGAATGCCAAGCACCCGCTGGCATGACTATTCATTGCTGCTTGATCACTACGATTGTTATCGACATGCGGATGTTGGCATTGCCGAATGAAAGGAAGACAGATTGGCACCTTTGTTCGGCAATAATCATTACGAACTTCATGTCGTTTTCCATGTTCTGGTTACTTCAAGTAAAATTCACAACCTGCAGTTTTCTAATTACTAATTATCATTTAACATTTATTTTGCTGGAGGGAGAAGTCATTTGTCTCACCCTGCGCATATGTGTACCTATATTATCTGTGTTACACTTGTACCGGAGGTACCTATATAATATGTGTTACTCTTGTACCTATATAATCTGTGTTACACTTGTACCTATATAATCTGTGTTACACTTGTACCTATATAATCTGTGTTACACTTGTACCTATATAATCTGTGTTACACTTGTACCTATATAATCTGTGTTACACTTGTACCTATATAATCGGTGTTACACTTGTACCTATATAATCAGTGTTGCACTTGTACCTATATAATCTGTGTTACACCTGTCCTGTACCTATATAATCTGTGTTACACTTGTACCTATATAATCTCTGTTGCACTTGTACCTATATAATCTCTGATACACCTGTACCTATATAATCTGTGTTACACTTGTACCTATATAATCTCTGTTACACTTGTACCTATATAATCTCTGTTACACTTGTAGGGTCTACAAGCTGAGAAAGACAAGAAAGAGGAGAAATTACTGGGACTGCAAAAATCTGTAAATGAAACCAAATCCAAGGTAATAAATATATAAGATTGTTGAAACATGGTGAATTCTGTAGCTGGGCATGCGAGGGGGGGGGGGGAGCAGTCATATTGGGAATGTTGCATGGTGATTTCTGTAGCTGGGCATGCGAGGGGGGGGGGAGCAGTCATATTGGAAATGTTGCATGGTGATTTCTGTAGCTGGGCATGCGGGGGGGGGGGGAGCAGTCATATTGGGAATGTTGCATGGTGATTTCTGTAGCTGGGCATGCGAGGGGGGGGAGCAGTCATATTGGAAATGTTGCATGGTGATTTCTGTAGCGGGGCATGCGAGGGGGGGGAGCAGTCATATTGGAAATGTTGCATGGTGATTTCTGTAGCTGGGCATGCGAGGGGGGGGAGCAGTCATATTGGAATTGTTGCATGGTGATTTCTGTAGCGGGGCATGCGAAGGGGGTGGGGGGGGCAGTCATATTTGAAATGTTGCATGGTGATTTCTGTAGCTGGGCATGCGAGGGGGGGGGGAGCAGTCATATTGGAAATGTTGCATGGTGATTTCTTTAGCTGGGCATGCAAGGGGGGAGCAGTCATATTGGAATTGTTGCATGGTGATTTCTGTAGCTGGGCATGCAAGGGGGGAGCAGTCATATTGGAATTGTTGCATGGTGATTTCTGTAGCGGGGCATGCGAGGGGGGGGTGGGGCAGTCATATTGGAAATGTTGCATGGTGATTTCTGTAGCTGGGCATGCAAGGGGGGAGCAGTCATATTGGAATTGTTGCATGGTGATTTCTGTAGCGGGGCATGCGAGGGGGGGGTGGGGCAGTCATATTGGAAATGTTGCATGGTGATTTCTGTAGCTGGGCATGCAAGGGGGGAGCAGTCATATTGGAAATGTTGAATGTTGAGAACTAGGGCCTAGTTACATTTCTGCATAAATATAGTACGCTGTTATTATACACACATCATTAAATTACATGGTGTCACACCTCCCTCTGTTCATTTACTTTTGCGCCATAGTGGTGTAATGTATCTTATATCTGGCCTTGAGGTTATAAAACTTCTCTCCAATCTCAAAATCACTTGCCCCTCACCACTGCATTAGTGGGAGTCGAATTCTTTACGGTGAGGAAGCTGTCCAGCTGGCTTGCGGGAGGTTGTTGGTTCTACCAGGGTGCCCTCCCTTGCATTAAATACTGCTCGGAGGGTCACCAGCGGTCTTCCGCTAGTAATAGCTGGGGAGTCGCTAAATGACCTAAGCTGTATGTGCGACTTCGAACCCCAGAAACAAACGTGCCAATCTCTGACTCGACCAATCATGAGATTTATAACCTACGGCCATGTTGTGTGTGTTTTACGTTTATTTATCGTCGCTACCGGTTGCCCATATGAGCGACGCCTCCTGAAGAGATTAGTCATTTTAGATTTGTGGAGGATAGTGCATGATACAGACAGAGACACATTCCAGAGTCTCTTCTGGTTCTTTTACGTGCACAGTGTAAAGCACCGACACGAGACCTCAGTTTAATGTCCCATCTTAAAGACTTAATTTTATTAGAGTCAGACGGAGGATCGAACCTGCGATCCCTGGATTACCAGTCCAGTGTGTTACCACTGGACTACAGATCCGTCTGTAGCCATGTTGTTCGCTAGAAACCAAAGGTTTAATACTGCAAGCCCCACCAGAGCCACAGTGGTGGTTTCCTAAGGCTGGACACTTCAATCCACATTGCCCTTGCTCTCTCATCGTGATGGACTCCATCAGGTATGATGTCTCGAGAACGATTAATCTAATGTTGAGAGAACTTGTTTTGCAATCAAGCTAAAATACAACTTCGATATTTGCTCTCTAAACCAACAATTGATATCCAATCACCTGATAAAGTAATGTTCGAATCACGTAGAATAGAGTTCGTCATTTTTTAAAAAAAATTAGTTTTTATTTTATTTATTCTTTATAAAAGTTTGTTTCCATCATACCCTTGTACTTGGAACTACTACAGTATAATGCATGTGTTCCAGGTGGAAGTGGCACAGTCTGAACTGGACTTGTATCTTAGTAACCAGACGCAGGAATCTAACAAGCTGAAAGAGATGACGAGAAAACTGGAGAAAGCTAAAGATAATCTCAGAGATAAAAGCAAGTAAGTGTTGCCTAGTGGAGTTAAGCAAAGCAGATGTTATTATTAGCTCACTATCTCCCTCATATGTTATAGTTGTTATTTATTTATCGGGATTTATTGAAAATTATTTTTAAAAATTGGCCATGGGGGTTTGAAGGTCATATATTTGTATTGTAACCCCCGTTTTATTTATTAATGCTAGCCTGGGAACATGCGTCGATATATTTTGCCTTTTCAGTCAAATAAATATATTTTAACACCGAGAATATTAATTGGGCCGCATTGAGCAGCTGATAATATCAACGCCTGGGGAAACTTGACGGGTTGTCCGTGTAATTATTGACTAGTATTAATCCTATTAATATTAGCACTTGACTTAATTAATGACGTACTTGAATCAAAAGCGAGGCACTGCAATGTTGATAAACTTTATAATTGGCCGCCATTGTTTATGGGTCAACTGAACGATAAATAGTTTTAAAAAGTACAATGTGCGTCTGAATTGACATATTTACTCAAGATTTAAGTCGTCCTTTCTTCAATTACGCCGAATCGACCCATTACCACCTAATAGTAATAAACGTAATTGCGAAACAAGTTCTTACAACTTATATTAATAACTATTGAGATCTCATTCCTGATGGAATCCATCGCCACGAGGGAGAGAGAAGAGGCAATGTGGAAATTAAATGCCTTGCCTAAGGGCACAATCGTAACGGCTCCAGCTGGGCTCGAACTCCGGACCTTTCGCACCTGAAGCGAGCGCACATCCACTGCGCTATCACGATTTCCACGTTTAATGTTTAATGCTAGAGAGAATATCGTAACATTTGTGAACTAGATGAACATTCTCTAATGTAAAGGAGAGAACATTGAATACACTCACAATCAATTTATGCAAATTATCTTATTGGTATACAGTCAAACCTGTGTTAGTGGTCACCTCTATTAAGCAGCCAACCTGTATTAAGCAGCCAGTTTACAGATTCCCAATCGGTTGTCTTATTATATATTAGACCTCTACTAAGCAGCCACCTGCACTAAGCAGCCACGTTCTCTGACTCCCATGGCTGGCTGCTTAAGACAGGTTTGACTATTGTCTTTCTGTCATGGGGATTATTCATTTATCCTTCGTATCTTGTAGATTGGAGACTTATTGGTATATTCTCTTACATTCATGGGGATTATTCATTTATCCTTCGTATCTTGTAGATTGGAGACATATTGGTATATTCTCTTACATTCATGGGGATTATTCATTTATCCTTCGTATCTTGTAGATTGGAGACTTATTGGTATATTCTCTTTCATTCATGGGGATTATTCATTTATCCTTCGTATCTTGTAGATTGGAGACTTATTGGTATATTCTCTTACATTCATGGGGATTATTCATTTATCCTTCGTATCTTGTAGATTGGAGACTTATTGGTATATTCTCTTTCATTCATGGGGATTATTCATTTATCCTTCGCATCTTGTTTGTTTCTTGTAGAGCCATGACAGAGCTAGAGAAACGTCTTCCTGACGTTGAGAATTCTCTTGAAAAGGCACACACAGATCTAAACAGTACTGCTAAACGAGAATCGGAGATTGCAGAGCAGGTAAGACAACATTACTACATACAATCATCGTTTTCAAGATATTCGTATAAAAATAATACAATATTTTATGTCAAGGCTCAAGCTGGACTCAAATGTTACGGAGAAGCCACAATTGGCTATTGGAGACATAGAGATTACCATTAATTAGCAAGTATGCCCTCAAAAATTAAGATGAAATGGATGTCGCCCTGATGTCTATTGTCGGCGAAGTTACGGAAAATAAAGCGACCATGGCTCCGAGGTTATAAAACTTTACTCCAATCTCAAACTCGAGTCTCAAGCTTCTGATTGGTTTAGCTGTGTGTAAATATCAGACTCGACCAATCAAATCACTTGAACTCGAGTGTGAGATGTGAGAAAAGTTTCATAACCTCCGACCCATTTCGCTCTAATCGCCCTCATGTCTGAGTCATGTGGTTTCCAAGCATATATTATATAATAAATCGTTTTTCATTATTATGTTTTTCATAGCTAGATCTGTCTTGTAGAATATTTATATGTGATATTGATACTGTAGAAAATGAAGTCATTCTACGGGGCATAAGAGTGTAGCACATACACTTTTCTTAGTGATCGCCCAAAGAACAGAGCTATGCCCTTTAATTGACTAAAATCCACTAATGTGTCCGTCCAGAGCCAGTTCTGTGTGTGATATCAGTTCATTGAATTGACTTTTGTATCTCTTTGCGTTTTGCCATTCGTGAGAATTTTTATCATGCACTGAAACAAACAAATATCCTCTTGATGATGATTGAGTTTATTTACCCTCACCTCCGGCGAACCATGTGGGCGAGCGTAATATCCTTTTGATGATGATTGAGTTTATTTACCCTCGCCTCCGGCGAACCATGTGGGCGAGCGTAATATCCTCTTGATGATGATTGAGTTTATTTACCCTCGCCTCCGGCGAACCATGTGGGCAAGCATAATATCCTCTTGATGATGATTGAGCTTATTTACCCTCGCCTCCGGCGAACCATGTGGGCAAGCGTAATATCCTCTTGATGATGATTGAGCTTATTTACCCTCGCCTCCGGCGAACCATGTGGGCAAGCGTAATATCCTCTTGATGATGATTGAGCTTATTTACCCTCGCCTCCGGCGAACTGTGTGGGCGAGTGTAATATCCTCTTGATGATGATTGAGTTTATTTACCCTCGCCTCCGGCGAACCATGTGGGCGAGCGTAATATCCTCTTTGTATGAACTTTAAGTATTTATAGAACAATTTTGAATGATCTGTTTTGTTGTATGATTTGAATTGAAAGCATAACTTCAATAATGTATAAATTTACTCGGTCCTTGATCTACGACATCCATTAAGATATAAAGTGCGGAAGTCATTTTTCTGTGGTGAAGATTTGTGATATATAATGAAATCAGCGGGGTGTGGAAATCTCCAAAAAAAATTCAAGACTTGTAGCTCCATAATCCAGAAATTAACAAACATACATTTTGGATGAGTTCTTTTTTTTTTGGCACTAGCCTTTATCAAAGTGATTAATATAAGTTGTAAGAACTTGTTTCGCAATCAAGCTAAAATAAATTTGTATAAACTAATTCTCCATCAGCTTAGTTCCCAATTGTCATTATTGTATAAATAACAAGATGGGAGTAATTCATCTAAAGTGATTGGCGTATGACGTCTGTATTGTCACCTAAGCGGGAATTCAAAGACTTCCATTATAAGTTTACATATGTTGATGTAAAGGTTAAAATTAAATGCTGTCAATTTGGCATTTTTATGAATGTGCTATTAGGGCTATCAGACTTTGGTGTTCTTTTTCTATCTAGAATTTTGTTAGTTGAATTTGCGCCCTGCCATGATTAAAAACTAACGGTTCTGCAATGAATAGAGTAATTTGTAAACATTCGTAAAATAAAACATTGACGTCTCGGATTGAACACTGTCCGCTGACAAAGCTGGGTTTGGTAAATGTTTTATACATAACCATCATGGTGGAAAGTTTACATTTCCAATTTCCGCAGACTACTTTGTATTGTTTCCTTGATAATCCAACATTATTTTTTTTTAAACCAAACATTTTTTTTAACAATTTGTTTTATAATTACAATGTATCTGCTTGTCTGCGGAAAACTAAGATGCACAATTCCACTTGTTCATTCGACAAATTGTAAGGGTTGGTCGGACAAATCGGGCACATGATTTCCTCACCCCTGATTATACACTACTATGTAATAAAAATAGGGATGGCAACGAATGTTCGAATATTCGAATATTCGTTCGAACGTCCGAATATTAAAAAAAAATTCAAATCAAATTTTAATAAATTGCAGTTAACTTAAAAGGATATATATGTTTGTTTAAATTTCAATCAATTAAGTTTCGAAAACAAAGAATGACCCAATGCGTGCCCGAAGGTGAGAAATGTCATCGCGATTTGGCTCCAAATAACAAAGGAGGGTGTTGACATGTTGTTCACACCTTACAGGGGTCACTAATTGATTAATGCATATTTGACGGGACACAAACTGAGAAGCATTTGTTTTACAGGTACTAACTGTAGCCCTTGAAAACATACAAAGAGTTTAATGATTCACACTAAAACATGACTGTCCCTGGTCATTATGATTACCGTCGAATGAAAGTGAAATTACAACTAGCAAACCACCGAGTAAAAGAAGGAAATTAAGCTTCTTAATGTATGACACCCCCGAGAAAGAACAATCGGACAAACTAAAATCGTACTTGCTAGAAAAAATGGATCCCCACTGTAAACCCCTAGAATGGTGGCGACGAAACGAACACACATTCCAAAAAGTGGGCAAGTCGCAAAGAAAGTACTAGCCGTTCCGGCAACGTCAGTTCCGTCGGAACGTATTTTCTCCGCCGCCGGACTCTTGATAAACAAATTAAGGAATAGATTGTCCAGTGACCTTGTGGACAGCATCATATTCTTGAATAAAAACAAGCTGCCTAAGGGGTGTGACATGCATGTAGGTGACACTAACTAGTGTTGTTAAATAGAATGGCCAGCTCTACGGGACACTGTTTGTGTTTGTTTGTTTGTTCCAATCTAATATAAAGAGATTGTGTTCACTAATTAAAATTAGTTTATTTCTTCAAACTTATCCCCATTCAGAGAAACGAAATTTTATTTTCACAAACCCACTAAGTCTTCTTTTATTTACCAAGTCAACAAGCGGAGTTGTTTATCAATCAACACAAGCCGCATATTTAAAACTCCGACAGTAGACTTCACGTCTACATAATTCTAACATGCCACCACTTTCAATAGAATGGTGTTACCTGTCAGCGATGCAAGCGAAAGTTGGAGAAATTTGCGAATATTCGTTCGGAAGATCATCCGAATATTCGAATATCACAATCACCATTCGTTGCCATCCCTAAATAAAAATGATTTAGTCTTGTTTAAATTGGGTACATGATTTCCTCACCGCTGATTATAGACTACATGTATGTAATAAAGATGATTTATTCTTGTTTAAATTGTTAGATTCGTGCAGTAAGACACAAGGTAGAAGAAGCTCGCAGCGCACTCGAGACCAACAAGAGTAGGGGAAAAGTGAATGACTTTGTCATGAATCTGAAAACATCAGGAACATTGCCTGGAGTTCACGGCAGACTTGTAAGTTATTTTCAGTGTTTGGCACTTAGCCTGGAGTTCACGGCAGACTTGTAAGTTATTTTCAGTGTTTGGCACTTAGCCTGGAGTTCACGGCAGACTTGTAAGTTATTTTCAGTGTTTGGCACTTAGCCTGGAGGTCACGGCAGACTTGTAAGTTATTTTCAGTGTTTGGCACTTAGCCTGGAGGTCACGGCAGACTTGTAAGTTTTCAGAGTCTGCTAGTTGCGTGGAAGTCATGGGAGACATATTGATTTTGTACTTTCTGTTTGTCCGTATGTCTGTCACAAAGTATATCCGTACAAGATATTCTAAACCCTTCATGGAACTTCTCATGAATGATCAGTAGCAAGCCAAGTTGTGCATATCATCTTTGTGTTCCACTCGGTTGTGCATATCATCTTTGTGTTCCACTCGGTTGTGCATATCATCTTTGTGTTCCACTCGGTTGTGCATATCATCTTTGTGTTCCACTCGGTTGTGCATATCATCTTTGTGTTCCACTCGGTTGTGCATATCATCTTTGTGTTCCACTCGGTTGTGCATATCATCTTTGTGTCACTCGGTTGTGCATATCATCTTTGTGTTCCACTCGGTTGTGCATATCATCTTTGTGTTCCACTCGGTTGTGCATATCATCTTTGTGTTCCACTCGGTTGTGCATATCATCTTTGTGTTCCACTCGGTTGTGCAATATCATCTTTGTGTTCCACTCGGTTGTGCATATCATCTTTGTGTTCCACTCGGTTGTGCATATCATCTTTGTGTTCCACTCGGTTGTGCATATCATCTTTGTGTTCCACTCGGTTGTGCATATCATCTTTGTGTTCCACTCGGTTGTGCATATCATCTTTGTGTTCCACTCGGTTGTGCATATCATCTTTGTGTTCCACTCGGTTGTGCATATCATCTTTGTGTTCCACTCGGTTGTGCATATCATCTTTGTGTTCCACTCGGTTGTGCATATCATCTTTGTGTTCCACTCGGTTGTGCATATCATCTTTGTGTTCCACTCGGTTGTGCATATCATCTTTGTGTTCCACTCGGTTGTGCATATCATCTTTGTGTTCCACTCGGTTGTGCATATCATCTTTGTGTTCCACTCGGTTGTGCATATCATCTTTGTGTTCCACTCGGTTGTGCATATCATCTTTGTGTTCCACTCGGTGGCATATATCTTTGGTTGTTGAATGGTTCCACTCGGTTGTGCATATCATCTTTGTGTTCCACTCGGTTGTGCATATCATCTTTGTGTTCCACTCGGTTGTGCATATCATCTTTGTGTTCCACTCGGTTGTGCATATCATCTTTGTGTTCCACTCGGTTGTGCATATCATCTTTGTGTTCCACTCGGTTGTGCATATCATCTTTGTGTTCCACTCGGTTGTGCATATCATCTTTGTGTTCCACTCGGTTGTGCATATCATCTTTGTGTTCCACTCGGTTGTGCATATCATCTTTGTGTTCCACTCGGTTGTGCATATCATCTTTGTGTTCCACTCGGTTGTGCATATCATCTTTGTGTTCCACTCGGTTGTGCTATATCATCTTTGTGTTCCACTCGGTTGTGCATATATCATCTTTGTGTTCCACTCGGTTGTGCTATATCATCTTTGTGTTCCACTCGGTTGTGCTATATATCATCTTTGTGTTCCACTCGGTTGTGCATATCATCTTTGTGTTCCACTCGGTTGTGCATATCATCTTTGCGTTCCACTCGGTTGTGCATATCATCTTTGTGTTCCACTCGGTTGTGCATATATCAT
>CM026389.1:34593012-34704752 GCA_014843695.1 Archivesica marissinica | reverse complement strand
CTACTGAATGATTGGACTACTGAATGACTGGAATACTGAATGAATGGACTACTGTATGGATGGGCTACTGTATGAATGGGCTACTGAATGATTGGACTACTGTATGATTGGACTACTGTATGATTGGACTACTGAATGACTGGGCTACTGAATGTCTGGGCTACTGAATGTCTGGACTATTGAATGACTGGACTATTGAATGACTGGGCTACTGAATGTCTGGGCTACTGAATGTCTGGGCTACTGAATGTCTGGGCTACTGAATGTCTGGGCTACTAAATGTCTGGACTATTGAATGACTGGACTATTGAATGACTGGGCTACTGAATGTCTGGGCTACTGAATGTCTGGGCTACTGAATGTCACACAAACTGGACTACTGAATGACTGGACTACTGAATGACTGGACTACTGAATGACTGGACTACTGAATGTCTGGACTACTGAATGTCTGGACTATTGAATGTCTGGACTACTGAATGACTGGACTACTGAATGTCTGGACTACTGAATGACTGGACTACTGAATGTCTGGACTACTGAATATCTGGACTACTGAATGACTGGACTACTGAATGACTGGACTACTGAATGTCTGGACTACTGAATGACTGGACTACTGAATGACTGGACTACTGAATGTCTGGGCTACTGAATGTCTGGGCTACTGAATGTCTGGACTACTGAATGTCTGGGCTACTGAATGTCTGGGCTACTGAATGTCTGGGCTACTGAATGTCTGGTCTACTGAATGACTGAACTATTGAATGATTGGGCTACTGAATGTCTGGGCTACTGAATGACTGGACTACTGAATGTCTGGGCTACTGAATGACTGAACTATTGAATGATTGGGCTACTGAAAGATTGGCCTACTGAATGACTGGACTACTGAATGACTGGACTATTGAATGACTGGGCTACTGAATGACTGGAATACTGAATGACTGGGCTACTGAATGACTGGACTACTGAATGACTGGACTACTGAATGACTGGGTTACTGAATGACTGAACTATTGAATGACTGGGCTACTGCATGACTGGACTACTGAATGATTGGACTAGTGAATGTCTGGGCTACTGAATGACTGGACTATTGAATGGCTGAACTATTGAATGACTGGGCTACTGAATGACTGGACTACTGAATGACTGGACTACTGAATGACTGGGTTACTGAATGACTGGACTACTGAATGACTGGGCTACTGAATGTCTGGGCTACTGAATGACTGGACTATTGAATGACTGGACTACTGAATGACTGGACTACTGAATGACTGGACTATTGAATGACTGGACTACTGAATGTCTGGACTATTGACTGATTGGACTACTGAATGACTGGACTATTGAATGACTGGACTATTGGATGACTGGACTACTGAATGACTGGACTACTGAATGACTGGACTATTGACTGATTGGACTACTGAATGACTGGACTATTGACTGATTGGACTACTGAATGACTGGACTATTGAATGACTGAACTATTGAATGACTGGGCTACTGAATGACTGAACTATTGACTGATTGGACTACTGAATGTCTGGGCTACTGAATGACTGAACTATTGAATGACTGGGCTACTGAATGACTGGACACTGAATTACTGGACTACTGAATGACTGGGTTACTGAATGACTGGAATACTGAATGACTGGACTACTGAATGACTGAACTATTGAATGACTGGGCTACTGAATGACTGGACTATTGACTGATTGGACTACTTAAGACGGGTTACTGAATGACTGGACTGTTGACTGATTGGACTACGAATGACTGGACTATTGAATGACTGAACTATTGAATGACTGGGCTACTGAATGACTGGATTATTGACTGATTGGACTACTGAATGTCTGGGCTACTGATTGACTGAACTACTGAATGATTGGGCTACTGAATGACTGGACTACTGAATGACTGGACTACTGAATGACTGGGTTACTGAATGACTGGACTACTGAATGACTGGACTACTGAATGACTGGACTACCGAATGACTGAACTATTGAATGAGTGGGCTACTGAATGGACTGGACTATTAACTGATTGGACTACTGAATGTCTGGGCTACTGAATGACTGGACTATTGACTGATTGGACTACTGAATGACTGGGTTACTGAATGACTGGACTATTGACTGATTGGACTACTGAATGACTGGACTATTGAATGACTGAACTATTGAATGACTGTGCTACTGAATGACTGGGCTACTGAATGACTGGACTATTGACTGATTGGACTACTGAATGTCTGGGCTACTGAATGACTGAACTATTGAATGACTGGGCTAC
Source organism: Archivesica marissinica (assembly GCA_014843695.1). Classification (NCBI taxonomy): domain Eukaryota; kingdom Metazoa; phylum Mollusca; class Bivalvia; order Venerida; family Vesicomyidae; genus Archivesica; species Archivesica marissinica. The sequence goes on along the minus strand of CM026389.1, from coordinate 34,702,439 downwards.
TGAATGACTGGACTACTGAATGACTGGACTACTGAATGACTGGGTTACTGAATGACTGGACTACTGAATGACTGGACTACTGAATGACTGGACTACTGAATGACTGGGCTACTGAATGACTGGGCTACTGTATGAATGGGCTACTGAATGACTGGGCTACTGAATGACTGGACTACTGAATGACAGGGCTACTGAATGACTGGGCTACAGAATGACTGGGCTACTGAATGACTGGGCTACTGAATGAATGGGCTACTGAATGACTGGGCTACTGAATGACTGGGCTACTGAATGACTGGGCTACTGAATGACAGGGCTACTGAATGACTGGGCTACAGAATGACTGGGCTACTGAATGACTGGGCTACGGAATGACTGGGCTACTGAATGAATGGGCTACTGAATGACTGGGCTACTGAATGACTGGGCTACTGAATGACTGGGCTATTGAATGACTGGGCTACTGAATGACTGGGCTACTGAATGACTGGGCTACTTAATGACTGGGCTACTGTATGACTGTGCTACTGAATGACTGGGCTACTGGATGACTGGACTACTGAATGACTGGGCTACGAATGACTGTGCTACTGTATGAATGGGCTACTGAATGACTGGACTACTGAATGACTGGACTACTGAATGACTGGGCTACTGAATGACTGGACTACTGAATGACTGGGCTACTGAATACACTACAATGACTGTCACTGAATGACTGGGCTACTGAATGACTCACAAAACAGGGCTACTGATGACTGGGCACTGAAAAGGCACGGAATTACTGGGATACAAACTGGGCTACAATGAATGAACACTGAATGACTGGGCACTGAATGAATGGACTACTGAATGAATGGTCTACTGAATGACTGGGTTACTGAATGAATGAACTACTGAATGACTGGACTACTGAATGAATGGGCTACTGAATGAATGGACTACTGAATGAATGAACTACTGAATGACTGGACTACTGAATGACTTGGCTACTGAATGAATGGGCTACTGAATGAATGGACTACTGAATGAATGGACTACTGAATGACTGGACTACTGAATGACTACTATGAATGACTGGGCTACTGAATGACTGGACTACTGAATGACGGACTACTGAATGAATGGGCTACTGAATGACTGGGCTACAGAATGACTGGGCTACTGAATGACTGGACTACTGAATGACTGGACTACTGAATGAATGGCTACTGAATGATGGGCTACTGAATGATGGACTACTGAATGAATGGACTTGAATGACTGACTACTGAATGATGGACTACTGAATGACTGGATACTGAATGATGGACTACTGAATGAATGGACTACTGAATGACTGGACTACTGAATACTGGACTACTCTACTGAAACACACAAAAACACCACAAACACAAAAAACACAAACCACAAACACACAAACACACAAACACACAAAACACAAACCACAAACCACAAACCACAAAACACAAACACACAAACCACAAACCCACAAACCACAACAACACAACCACACAACACAAACCACAAACACACAAACCACAAACCACAAACACACAAACACACAAACCACAAACCACAAACACACAAACACACAAACCACAAACCACAAACACAAACACACAAACACACAAACCACAAACACACAAACCACAAACACACAAACACACAAACCACAAACCACAAACACACAAACCACAAAAAACACCAAAACACAAACACACAAACCACAAAAACACAAACCCCACAAACCACAAACCACAAACCCAAACACACAAAACACAAAACACAAACACACAAAAACACAAACCCCCAAACCACAAACCACAAACCACAAAACACAAAACACAAACACAGAATGACACTGAATGAATGGGCTACTGAATGAATGGACTACTGAATGAATGGGCTACTGAAAGAATGGACTACTGAATGACTGGTCTACTGAATGACTGGGCTACTGAATGACTGGGCTACAGAATGAAAGGGCTACTGATTGACTGGGCTACTGAATGAATGGGCTACGGAATTACTGGGATACTGAATGACTGGGCTACTGAATGAATGAACTACTGAATGACTGGGCTACTGAATGAATGGACTACTGAATGAAGGTCTACTGAATGACTGGGTTAATGAATGAATGAACTACTGAATGACTGGACTACTGAATGAATGGGCTACTGAATGAATGGACTACTGAATGAATGAACTACTGAATGACTGGACTACTGAATGACTGGACTACTGAATGACTGGACTACTGAATGACTTGGCTACTGAATGAATGGGCTACTGAATGAATGGACTACTGAATAAATGGACTACTGAATGACTGGACTACTGAATGACTTGGCTACTGAATGACTGGGCTACTGAATGACTGGACTACTGAATGAATGGACTACTGAATGACTGGGCTACTGAATGACTGGACTACTGAATGACTGGACTACTGAATGACTTGGCTACTGAATGAATCGGCTACTGAATGAATGGACTACTGAATGAATGGACTACTGAATGACTGGACTACTGAATGACTGGGCTACTGAATGACTGGACTACTGAATGACTGGACTACTGAATGACTGGAGTACTGAATGACTGGACTACTGAATGACTGGACTACTGAATGACTGGGTTACTGAATGACTGGGCTACTGAATGACTGGGCGGGCTACTGAATGACTGGGCTACTGAATGACTGGGCTACTGAATGAATGGGCGGGCTACTGAATGACTGGACTACTGAATGCCTGGACTACTGAATGACTGGGCTACTGAATGACTGGACTACTGAATGAATGGACTACTGAATGACTGGGCTACTGAATGACTGGACTACTGAATGACTGGACTACTGAATGACTTGGCTACTGAATGAATGGGCTACTGAATGAATGGACTACTGAATGAATGGACTACTGAATGACTGGACTACTGAATGACTGTACTACTGAATGACTGGGCTACTGAATGACTGGACTACTGAATGACTGGACTACTGAATGAATGGGCTACTGAATGACTGGGCTACAGCATGACTGGGCTACTGAATGACTGGACTACTGAATGCCTGGACTACTGAATGAATGGGCTACTGAATGACTGGTCTACTGAATGACTGGACTACTGAATGAATGGACTACTGAATGACTTGACTACTGAATGACTGGGCTGCTGAATGACTGGACTACTGAATGACTGGGCTACTGAATGAATGGACTACTGAATGACTGGACTACTGAATGAATGGACTACTCTACTGAATGAATGGACTACTGAATGACTGGACTACTGAATGAATGGACTACTGAATGACTGGACTACTGAATGACTGGGCTACTGAATGAATGGACTACTGAATGACTGGACTACTGAATGACTGGACTACTGAATGACTGGACTACTGAATGACTGGGCTACTGAATGACTCGACTACTGCATGAATGGACTACTGAATGAATGGACTACTGAATGACTGGGCTACTGAATGACTGGGCTACTGAATGATGGGCTACTGAATGAATGGGCTACTGTATGACTGGGCTACTGAATGACTGGGCTACTGAATGACTGGGCTACTGAATGACTGGGCTACTGTATGACTGGGCTACTGAATGACTGGGCTACTGAATGAGTGGACTACTGAATGAATGGACTACTGAATGAATGGACTACTGAATGAATGGACCACTGAATGAATGGACTACTGAATGAATGGACTACTGAATGAATGGACTACTGAATGAATGGACTACTGAATGAATGGACTACTGAATTACTGGACTACTGAATGAATGGGCTACTGAATGACTGGGCTACTGAATGAATGGACTACTGAATGACTGGACTACTGAATGAATGGACTACTGAATGACTGGACTACTGAATGACTGGGCTACTGAATGACTGGGCTACTGCATGCTGGGCTACTGAATGAATGGGCTACTGAATGACTGGGCTACTGAATGACTGGGCTACTGAATGACTGGACTATTGAATGACTGGACTACTGAATGACTGGGCTACTGAATGACGGGCTACCGAATGACTGGGCTACTGAATGATGGGCTACTGAATGAATGGGCTAATGAATGACTGGATTATTGAATGACTGGACTGCTGAATGACTGGGCTACTGAATGACTAGGCTACTGAATGACTGGACTACTGAATTACTGGACTACTGTATGCCTGGGCTACTGAATGACTGGACTACTGAATGACTGGAGTACTGAATGACTGGACTACTGAATGACTGGACTACTGAATGACTGGGTTACTGAATGACTGGGCTACTGAATGACTGGGCGGGCTACTGAATGACTGGGCTACTGAATGACTCGGCTACTGAATGAATGGGCGGGCTACTGAATGACTGGACTACTGAATGCCTGGACTACTGAATGTCTGGGCTACTGAATGACTGGGCTACTGAATGCCTGGGCGGGCTACTGAATGACTGGACTACTGAATGCCTGGACTACTGAATGACTGGGCTACTGAATGACTGGGCTACTGTTTGAATGGGCTACTGAATGACTGGACTACTGAATGACTGGACTACTGAATGACTGGACTACTGAATGACTGGGTTACTGAATGACTGGGTTACTGAATGACTGGACTACTGAATGACTGGACTATTGAATGACTGGACTACTGAATGACTGGGTTACTGAATGACTGGACTACTGAATGACTGGACTATTGAATGACTGGACTACTGAATGACTGGATTACTGAATGACTGGTTTACTGAATGACTGGACTACTGAATGACTGGGTTACTGAATGACTGGACTACTGAATGACTGGACTACTGAATGATTGGGCTATTGAATGACTGGACTACTGAATGAATGGACTACTGAATGACTGGGCTACTGAATGACTGGACTACTGAATGATTGGACTACTGAATGACTGGAATACTGAATGAATGGACTACTGTATGAATGGGCTACTGTATGAATGGGCTACTGAATGATTGGACTACTGTATGATTGGACTACTGTATGATTGGACTACTGAATGACTGGGCTACTGAATGTCTGGGCTACTGAATGTCTGGGCTACTGAATGTCTGGACTATTGAATGACTGGACTATTGAATGACTGGGCTACTGAATGTCTGGGCTACTGAATGTCTGGGCTACTGAATGTCTGGGCTACTGAATGTCTGGGCTACTAAATGTCTGGACTATTGAATGACTGGACTATTGAATGACTGGGCTACTGAATGTCTGGGCTACTGAATGTCTGGGCTACTGAATGTCTGGACTACTGAATGACTGGACTACTGAATGACTGGACTACTGAATGACTGGACTACTGAATGACTGGACTACTGAATGTCTGGACTACTGAATGTCTGGACTATTGAATGTCTGGACTACTGAATGACTGGACTACTGAATGTCTGGACTACTGAATGACTGGACTACTGAATGTCTGGACTACTGAATATCTGGACTACTGAATGACTGGACTACTGAATGACTGGACTACTGAATGTCTGGACTACTGAATGACTGGACTACTGAATGACTGGACTACTGAATGTCTGGGCTACTGAATGTCTGGGCTACTGAATGTCTGGACTACTGAATGTCTGGGCTACTGAATGTCTGGGCTACTGAATGTCTGGGCTACTGAATGTCTGGTCTACTGAATGACTGAACTATTGAATGATTGGGCTACTGAATGTCTGGGCTACTGAATGACTGGACTACTGAATGTCTGGGCTACTGAATGACTGAACTATTGAATGATTGGGCTACTGAAAGATTGGCCTACTGAATGACTGGACTACTGAATGACTGGACTATTGAATGACTGGGCTACTGAATGACTGGAATACTGAATGACTGGGCTACTGAATGACTGGACTACTGAATGACTGGACTACTGAATGACTGGGTTACTGAATGACTGAACTATTGAATGACTGGGCTACTGCATGACTGGACTACTGAATGATTGGACTAGTGAATGTCTGGGCTACTGAATGACTGGACTATTGAATGGCTGAACTATTGAATGACTGGGCTACTGAATGACTGGACTACTGAATGACTGGACTACTGAATGACTGGGTTACTGAATGACTGGACTACTGAATGACTGGGCTACTGAATGTCTGGGCTACTGAATGACTGGACTATTGAATGACTGGACTACTGAATGACTGGACTACTGAATGACTGGACTATTGAATGACTGGACTACTGAATGTCTGGACTATTGACTGATTGGACTACTGAATGACTGGACTATTGAATGACTGGACTATTGGATGACTGGACTACTGAATGACTGGACTACTGAATGATTGGACTATTGACTGATTGGACTACTGAATGACTGGACAATTGACTGATTGGACTACTGAATGACTGGACTATTGAATGACTGAACTATTGAATGACTGGGCTACTGAATGACTGAACTATTGACTGATTGGACTACTGAATGTCTGGGCTACTGAATGACTGAACTATTGAATGACTGGGCTACTGAATGACTGGACTACTGAATTACTGGACTACTGAATGACTGGGTTACTGAATGACTGGACTTCTGAATGACTGGACTATTGACTGATTGGACTACTTAATGACTGGGTTACTGAATGACTGGACTGTTGACTGATTGGACTACTGAATGACTGGACTATTGAATGACTGAACTATTGAATGACTGGGCTACTGAATGACTGGATTATTGACTGATTGGACTACTGAATGTCTGGGCTACTGATTGACTGAACTACTGAATGATTGGGCTACTGAATGACTGGACTACTGAATGACTGGACTACTGAATGATTGGGTTACTGAATGACTGGACTACTGAATGACTGGACTACTGAATGACTGGACTACCGAATGACTGAACTATTGAATGACTGGGCTACTGAATGGACTGGACTATTAACTGATTGGACTACTGAATGTCTGGGCTACTGAATGACTGGACTATTGATTGATTGGACTACTGAATGACTGGGTTACTGAATGACTGGACTATTGACTGATTGGACTACTGAATGACTGGACTATTGAATGACTGAACTATTGAATGACTGGGCTACTGAATGACTGGGCTACTGAATGACTGGACTATTGACTGATTGGACTACTGAATGTCTGGGCTACTGAATGACTGAACTATTGAATGACTGGGCTACTGAATGACTGGACTACTGAATGACTGGACTACTGAATGACTGTGTTACTGAATGACTGGACTACTGAATGACTGGACTACTGAATGACTGGACTACTGAATGACTGGGCTACTGAATGACTGGGCTACTGTATGAATGGGCTACTGAATGACTGGGCTACTGAATGACTGGACTACTGAATGACTGGGCTACAGAATGAATGGGCTACTGAATGACTGGGCTACTGAATGAATGGGCTACTGAATGAATGGGCTACTGAATGACTGGGCTACTGAATGACTGGGCTACATAATGACTGGGCTACTGAATGACTGGGCTACTGAATGACTGGGCTACTGAATGAATGGGCTACTGAATGACTGGGCTACTGAATGACTGGGCTACTGAATGACTGGGCTATTGAATGACTGGGCTACTGAATGACTGGGCTACTGAATGACTGGGCTACTGAATGACTGGGCTACTATATGACTGGGCTACTGAATGACTGGGCTACTGGATGACTGGACTACTGAATGACTGGGCTACTGAATGACTGTGCTACTGAATGAATGGGCTACTGAATGACTGGACTACTGAATGACTGGACTACTGAATGACTGGGCTACTGAATGACTGGACTACTGAATGACTGGGCTACTGAATGACTGGGCTACAGAATGACAGGGCTACTGAATTACTGGGATACTGAATGAATGGGCTACTGAATGAATGGACTACTGAATGAGTGGGCTACTGAATGAATGGACTACTGAATGAATGGTCTACTGAATGACTGGGTTACTGAATGAATGAACTACTGAATGACTGGACTACTGAATGAATGGGCTACTGAATGGATGGACTACTGAATGAATGGACTACTGAATGACTGGACTACTGAATGACTGGACTCCTGAATGACTGGACTACTGAATGACTTGGCTACTGAATGAATGGGCTACTGAATGAATGGACTACTGAATGAATGGACTACTGAATGACTGGACTACTGAATGACTTGGCTACTGAATGACTGGGCTACTGAATGACTGGACTAATGAATGAATGAATGGACTACTGAATGACTGGGCTACTGAATGACTGGACTAACGAATGACTGGACTACTGAATGACTTGGCTACTGAATGAATGGGCTACTGAATGAATGGACTACTGAATGAATGGACTACTGAATGACTGGACTACTGAATGACTGTACTACTGAATGACTGGGCTACTGAATGACTGGACTACTGAATGACTGGACTACTGAATGACTGGGCTACTGAATGACTGGGCTACAGCATGACTGGGCTACTGAATGACTGGACTACTGAATGCCTGGACTACTGAATGCATGGGCTACTGAATGACTGGGCTACTGAATGACTGGGCGGGCTACTGAATGACTGGACTACTGAATGACTGGGCTACTGAATGAATGGGCTACTGAATGAATGGACTACTGAATGAATGGACTACTGAATGACTGGACTACTGAATGACTGGACTACTGAATGAATGGACTACTGAATGACTTGACTACTGAATGACTGGGCTACTGAATCACTGGACTACTGAATGACTGGGCTACTGAATGAATGGACTACTGAATGACTGGACTACTGAATGAATGGACTACCTACTGAATGAATGGACTACTGAATGACTGGACTACTGAATGAATGGACTACTGAATGAATGGACTACTGAATGACTGGGCTACTGAATGAATGGACTACTGAATGACTGGACTACTGAATGACTGGACTACTGAATGACTGGACTACTGCATGAATGGACTACTGAATGAATGGACTACTGAATGACTGGGCTACTGAATGACTGGGCTACTGAATGACTGGACTATTGAATGACTGGACTACTGAATGACTGGGCTACTGAATGACGGGCTACCGAATGACTGGGCTACTGAATGATGGGCTACTGAATGAATGGGCTAATGAATGACTGGATTATTGAATGACTGGACTGCTGAATGACTGGGCTACTGAATGACTAGGCTACTGAATGACTGGACTACTGAATGACTGGACTACTGAATGACTGGACTACTGAATGACTGGACTACTGAATGACTGGGTTACTGAATGACTGTGCTACTGAATGACTGGGCGGGCTACTGAATGACTGGGCTATTGAATGACTGGGCTACTGAATGAATGGGCGGGCTACTGAATGACTGGACTACTGAATGCCTGGACTACTGAATGACTGGGCTACTGAATGACTGGGCTACTGAATGCCGGGGCGGGCTACTGAATGACTGGACTACTGAATGCCTGGACTACTGAATGACTGGGCTACTGAATGACTGGGCTACTGAATGACTGACCGGGCTACTGAATGACTGGACTACTGAATGACTGGCCGGGCTACTGAATGACTGGGCTACTGAATGACTGGGCTACTGAATGACTGGGCTGCTGAATGACTGGACTACTGAATGAATGGGCTACTGAATGAATGGGCTACTGAATGACTGGACTACTGAATGAATGGACTACTGAATGACTGGCCGGGCTTCTGAATGACTGGGCTACTGAATGACTGGGCTACTGAATGACTGGGCTACTGAATGAATGTGCTACTGAATGAATGGGCTACTGAATGACTGGTTTACTGGATGAATGGACTACTGAATGACTGGGCTACTGAATGAATGGGCTACTGGATGAATGGGCTACTGAATGAATGGACTACTGAATGACTGGGCTACTGAATGACTGGGCTACTGAATGACTGGGCTACTGAATGAATGGGCTACTGGATGACAGGACTACTGAATGAATTGGCTACTGAATGATGGGCTACTGAATGACCGGGCTACTGAATTACTGGGCTACTGAATGACCGGGCTACTGAATTACTGGGCTACTGAATTACTGGGCTACTGGATGACAGGACTACTGAATGAATGGGCTACTGAATGACTGGGCTACTGAATGACCGGGCTACTGAATTACTGGGCTACTGAATTACTGGGCTACTGGATGACAGGACTACTGAATGACTGGGCTACTGAATGAATGGGCTACTGAATGACTGGACTACAGAATGACTGGACTACTGAATGACTGGACTACTGAATGACTGGGCTACTGAATGACAGGACTACTGATTGCCTGGACTACTGTATGACTGGGTTACTGAATGACTGGACTACAGAATGACTGGGCTACTGAATGTCTGGGCTACTGAATGACCGGGCTACTGAATGACCGGGCTACTGAATGACTGGGCTACTGAATGACCGGGCTACTGAATTACTGGGCTACTGGATGACAGGACTACTGAATGCCTGGACTACTGTATGACTGGGTTACTGAATGACTGGACTACTGAATGACTGGACTACTGAATGACTGGGCTACTGAATGACTGGGCTACTGAATGACTGGACTACTGAATGACTGGGCTACTGAATGACCGGGCTACTGAATTACTGGGCTACTGGATGACAGGACTACTGAATTCCTGGACTACTGTATGACTGGGTTACTGAATGACTGGGCTACTGAATGACTGGACTACTGAATGACTGGGCGGGCTACTGAATGACTGGGCTACTGAATGACTGGGCTACTGAATGAATGGGCTACTGAATGACTGGACTACTGAATGACTGGGCTACTGAATGACCGGGCTACTGAATTACTGGGCTACTGGATGACAGGACTAATGAATGCCTGGACTACTGTATGACTGGGTTACTGAATGACTGGGCTACTGAATGACTGGACTACTGAATGACTGGGCTACTGAATGACTGGGCTACTGAATGACTGGGCTACTGGATGACAGGACTACTGAATTCCTGGACTACTGTATGACTGGGTTACTGAATGACTGGGCTACTGAATGACTGGACTACTGAATGACTGGGCGGGCTACTGAATGACTGGGCTACTGAATGACTGGGCTACTGAATGAATGGGCTACTGAATGACTGGACTACTGAATGACTGGGCTACTGAATGACCGGGCTACTGAATTACTGGGCTACTGGATGACAGGACTACTGAATGCCTGGACTACTGAATGACTGGGCTACTGAATGACTGGGCTACTGAATGACTGGACTACTGAATGACTGGGCTACTGAATGACTGGGCTACTGAATGAATGGACTACTGAATGACTGGACTACTGAATGACTGGGCTACTGAATGACTGGGCTACTGAATGACTGGACTACTGAATGACTGGACTACTGAATGACTGGGCTACTGAATGACTGGACTACTGAATGAATGGGCTACTGAATGACTGGACTACTGAATGACTGGACTACTGAATGACTGGGCTACTGAATGACTGGACTACTGAATGACTGGGCTACTGAATGACTGGGCTACTGAATGACTGGACTACTGAATGACTGGGCTACTGAATGACTGGGCTACTGAATGACTGGACTACTGAATGACTGGGCTACTGAATGAATGAACTACTCAATGAATGGGCTACTGAATGACTGGACTACTGAATGACTGGGCTACTGAATGAATGGACTACTGAATGAATGGGCTACTGAATGACTGGACTACTGAATGACTGGACTACTGAATGACTGGGCTACTGAATGACTGGACTACTGAATGACTGGGCTACTGAATGACTGGGCTACTGAATGACTGGACTACTGAATGAATGGGCTACTGAATGACTGGACTACTGAATGACTGGGCTACTGAATGACTGGGCTACTGACTGCCTGGACTACTTAATGAATGGGCTACTTAATGACTGGGCTACTGAATGAATGGGCTACTGAATGACTGGGCGGGCTACTGAATGGCTGGACTACTGAATGACTGGACTACTGAATGAATGGGCTACTGACTGCCTGGACTACTGAATGACTGGACTACTGAATGAATGGGCTACTGACTGCCTGGACTACTGAATGAATGGGCTACTTAATGAATTAGCTACTGAATGAATGGGCTACCGAATGACTGGGCGGGCTACTGAATGGCTGGACTACTGAATGAATGGACTACTGAATGAATGGGCTACTGAATGACTGGACTACTGAATGAATGGGCTACTGAATGACTGGGCTACTGAATGATTGGGCTACTGAATGAATGGGCTACTGAATGACTGGGCTACTGAATGACTGGACTACTGAATGACTGGGCTACTGAATGACTGGACTACTGAAGGACTGGGCTACTGAATGACTGGGCTACTGAATGACTGGACTACTGAATGACTGGGCTACTGAATGACTGGGCTACTGAATGACTGGACTATTGAATGACTGGGCTACTGAATGACTGTGCTACTGAATGACTGGGCTACTTAATGACTGGGCTACTGAATGACTGGGCTACTGAATGACTGGGCTACTGAATGACTGGGCTACTTAATGACTGGGCTACTGAATTATTGGGTTACTGAATGACTGGGCTACTGAATGACTGGGCTAATGAATGACTGGGATACTGAATGACTGGGCTACTGAATGACTGGGCTACTGAATGACTGGACTACTGAATGACTGGGCTACTGACTGCCTGGACTACTGAATGAATGGGCTACTGAATGATTGGGCTACTGAATGACTGGGCGGGCTACTGAATGACTGGGCTACTGTATGACTGGACTACTGAATGACTGGACTACTGAATGACTGGACTACTGAATGACTAGGTACTGATGAATGGGCTACTGAATGAATGGACTACTGAATGACTGGGCTACTGAATGACTGGACTACTGAATGACTGGACTACTGAATGACTTGACTACTGAATGACTGGGCTACTGAATGAATGGACTACTGAATGACTGGACTACTGAATGGACTACTGAATGAATGTACTACTGAATGAATGGGCTACTGAATGACTGTGCTACTGAATGACTGGGCTACTGAATGACTGGGCTACTGAATGACTGGGCTACTGAATGACTGGGTTACTGAATGAATGGGCTACTGAATGACTGGACTATTGAATGACTGGACTACTGAATGACTGGGCTACTGAATGACTGGGCTACTGAATGAATGGGCTACAGAATGACTGTACTACTGAATGTCTAGGCTACTGAATGACTGGACTACTGAATGACTGGGCTACTGAATGAATGGGCTACTGAATGACTGGGCTACTGAATGAATGGGCTACAGAATGACTGGGCTACTGAATGACTGGGCTACTGAATGAATGGGCTACAGAATGACTGGACTACTGAATGACTGGGCTAATGAATGACTGGGTTACTGAATGAATGGGCTACTGAATGACTGGACTATTGAATGATTGGACTACTGAATGACTGGGCTACTGAATGACTGGGCTACTGAATGAATGGGCTACAGAATGACTGGACTACTGAATGTCTAGGCTACTGAATGACTGGACTACTGAATGACTGGGCTACTGAATGAATGGGCTACTGAATGACTGGGCTACTGAATGAATGGGCTACAGAATGACTGGGCTACTGAATGACTGGGCTACTGAATGAATGGGCTACAGAATGACTGGACTACTGAATGACTGGGCTAATGAATGACTGGGTTACTGAATGAATGGGCTACTGAATGACTGGACTATTGAATGATTGGACTACTGAATGACTGGGCTACTGAATGACTGGGCTACTGAATGAATGGGCTACAGAATGACTGGACTACTGAATGTCTAGGCTACTGAATGACTGGACTACTGAATGACTGGGCTACTGACCTATCTATTTGTTTATGTAACTTATTAACATTAACTTATCATCTTAGAAATGTATATAGCCTACTGTAGATCAGTATTCAGACAAAACAAACATTGTTTATTGCATTGCATTGTATTGTATTGTATTGCATTGTATTGTATTGCATTGCATTGTATTGTATTGTATTGTATTGTATTGTATTGTATTGTATTGTATTGCATTGTATTGTATTGTATTGCATTGTATTGTATTGTATTGCATTGTATTGTATTGTATTGCTTATATTGTATTGTATTGCATTGTATTGTATTGCATTGTATTGTATTGCATTGTATTGTATTGTATTGCATTGCATTGTATTGTATTACATTGTATTGTATTGCATTGTATTGTATTATATTGTATTGTATTGCATTGTATTGTATTGTATTGTATTGCATTGTATTGCATTGTATGTATTGTATTGTATTGCATTGCATTGTATTGTATTGTATTGTATTGTATTGTATTGTATTGCATTGCATTGTATTGTATTGTATTGTATTGCATTGTATTGCATTGTATTGTATTGTATTGTATTGTATTGTATTGTATTGCATTGCATTGTATTGTATTGCATTGCATTGCATTGTATTGTATTGCATTGTATTGCATTGTATTGCATTGTATTGTATTGTATTGCATTGTATTGTATTGCATTGTATTATATTGTATTGCATTGTATTGTATTGTATTGTATTGTATTACATTGTATTGTATTGTATTGCATTGCATTGTATTGTATTATATTGTATTGTATTGTATTGCATTGTATTGTATTGTATTGCATTGTATTGTATTGTATTGCATTGCATTGTATTGTATTATATTGTATTGTATTGTATTATATTGTATTGTATTGCATTGCATTGTATTGTATTGCATTGTATTGTATTATATTGTATTGTATTGTATTGCTATATGTTTTCAATGATTAATACTCAATTCTAGCTGGGTTGTTTGCACGTTGGTTTTGTTTATAAGAATGTATGTCTCTCCTATCGTTCGTTGAGATTAGTGTCCGTCACCATATTACCATGCATGTTTCACTTTGTAATGTTTTGTATTGATGCTTTGTTGAGATTAGTGTCCGTCACCATATTACCATACATGTTTGTTGAGATTAGTGTCCGTCACCATATTACCATACATGTTTGTTGAGATTAGTGTCCGTCACCATATTACCATACATGTTTGTTGAGATTAGTGTCCGTCACCATATTACCATACATGTTTGTTGAGATTAGTGTCCGTCACCATATTACCATACATGTTTGTTGAGATTAGTGTCCGTCACCATATTACCATACATGTTTGTTGAGATTAGTGTCCGTCACCATATTACCATACATGTTTGTTGAGATTAGTGTCCGTCACCATATTACCATACATGTTTGTTGAGATTAGTGTCCGTCACCATATTACCATACATGTTTGTTGAGATTAGTGTCCGTCACCATATTACCATACATGTTCGTTGAGATTAGTGTCCGTCACCATATTACCATACATGTTCGTTGAGATTAGTGTCCGTCACCATATTACCATACATGTTTGTTGAGATTAGTGCCCGTCACCATATTACCATACATGTTTGTTGAGATTAGTGTCCGTCACCATATTACCATACATGTTTGTTGAGATTAGTGTCCGTCACCATATTACCATACATGTTTGTTGAGATTAGTGTCCGTCACCATATTACCATACATGTTTCACTTTGTAATGTTTTGTATTGATGGTTTGTTCGTGTGCCAGAAATGGCTTATTACGAAATATTTATCATCATATGTATTACTGCAATACAATTAATTTTATTGTATTGTAAGTATGTATTTATGCAATCAACTATATTTATTGTATTGTATTGTAAATGTATCGTCTTACAATAAGAGTCTAACAGCGCTGTTTGCTCGATCAAGGACATGTTGTATCGGAAATCTCGCTCCATCCATACAGCTGTACCTTGTTGTGAATAGTGTTGACTAAATATTCATAGCAGAGATTTTAGTTCGGGAATATAGACGCTGTAAAAAATTTGGATACTTTTGAAATTTGTTTAGAATGACATTTGCTTGGATATGCTCCGATTGTCGCATCATGCACACTTTTAGACATATAGATAAATGGATATAAACTGTCTCTACAATGGTAAGCAAACTCAATTACACAATACATGTAGGTAACCGAGAGCGGAGTCATGGATGAAACATTAAAACACATATCTATGTTTACTTAGAATATGGCATATATTGATTAAAGCCCCTATATATGTTATGGATAAAAGCCCTAGATTGTGCTTTCATAGTATGTGCTGCACATGGATTATAGCATCACATGGATTAAAGCCCCTTTATGTACTATGGATAATAGCCCTAGAATATGATTACATAGAATGTACAGCACATGGATTAGAGCATCACATGGATTAAAGCCCCTATATGTACTATGGATAATAACCCTAGAATATGGTTGCATAGAATGTGCTGACTATGCATGGATTAAAGCCCCGGAATACGTCATGGATAAGCCCTAGAATATATGTGCATATAATGTGTTACACATGGATTAAAGTCCCCTATGTGCTATGGATAATAACCCTAGAATATATGTGCATATAATGTGTTACACATGGATTAAAGTCCCCATTGTGCTATGGATAATAACCCTAGAATATATGTGCATATAATGTGTAACACATGGATTAAAGTCCCCTATGTGCTATGGATAATAACCCTAGAATATGGTTGCATAGAATGTGCTGACTATGCATGGATTAAAGCCCCGGAATACGTCATGGATAAGCCCTAGAATATATGTGCATATAATGTGTTACACATGGAGTGTAGTACATACAGGGGCTGTAATCTATATGTGCTATGGATAATAACCCTAGAATATATGTGCATATAATGTGTTACACATGGAGTGTAGTACATACAGGGGCTGTAATCTATATGTGCTATGGATAATAACCCTAGAATATATGTGCATATAATGTGTTACACATGGAGTGTAGTACATACAGGGGCTGTAATCTATATGTGCTATGGATAATAACCCTAGAATATATGTGCATATAATGTGTTACACATGGAGTGTAGTACATACAGGGGCTGTAATCTATATGTGCTATGGATAATAACCCTAGAATATATGTGCATATAATGTGTTACACATGGATTAAAGTCCCCTATGTGCTATGGATAATAACCCTAGAATATATGTGCATATAATGTGTTACACATGGATTAAAGTCCCCTATGTGCTATGGATAATATCCCTAGAATATATGTGCATATAATGTGTTACACATGGAGTGTAGTACATACTGGGGCTTTAATCCATATGTGCTATGGATA
This sequence comes from Archivesica marissinica, assembly GCA_014843695.1. Classification (NCBI taxonomy): domain Eukaryota; kingdom Metazoa; phylum Mollusca; class Bivalvia; order Venerida; family Vesicomyidae; genus Archivesica; species Archivesica marissinica. The sequence continues at coordinate 34,685,153 of CM026389.1, read as the reverse complement.
ATATCCCTAGAATATATGTGCATATAATGTGTAACACATGGATTAAAGTCCCCTATGTGCTATGGATAATAACCCTAGAATATATGGGCATAGAATGTGTAACACATGGATTAAAGTCCCTATATGTACTATGAATAATAGTCCTAGGATATGTTTGCATAGAATGTGTTACACATGGAAAGGATGGTCGGATTTGGTCATATAACTCTCATATAATGTTATGTTCATTTCTCAATAATCATTTTATTGAAATTTTAAGCACAATTTTGAAGTTCTGTACGCTATTACTTGTATATAAGTTTAAATAAACACGCCAGACTTTCACCAACATATAGCGCATTATTAAGTGGCTTCTGCGGTCAAGTGATTATGGTCGTGTACTTAAAATGAATTGCCCCTGATCGTTGAATGTTCGAATCAAAGGAAACAACGCTAAAACATAGGCAACCATTATAACCCCCACACATCCGAAACTCTTATCTTATCAAAGAAGCGCAATAAGCCTCAACATCCTCCTCTGCAGATGTTAGGTGAACAAATCCCTCTGGTCACAAACACCTGGGTGTTTTTTCTCCAGTGATGTATCCTGTCATATTGATCAAATGAGCAAAAGGGCTTGGCACGTATCAATGTTATGAGAAAATTGAAATTCACACTAGATCGTAGAGCATTGGAGATTATCATTGTTTCCTTCATTCGACCTTTATTAGAATATTCTGACGTAATTTGGGATAATTGTACACTACACGAAAAACAAGAACTAGATACAATACAACACGAAGCTGCAAGGGTCATCACGGGAGCTACAAAATTAATATATATTCATAACCTTCAACATGAAGCTGCAAGGATCGTCACGGGCGTTACAAAACATACTTCTATTCATGACATTCAACATGAAGCTGCAAGGATCGTCACGGGCGTTACAAAACATACTTCTATTCATGACATTCAACAGGAAGCTGCAAGGATCGTCACGGGCGTTACAAAACATACTTCTATTCATGACATTCAACATTAAGCTGCAAGGATCGTTACGGGCGTTACAAAACATACTTCTATTCATGACATTCAACAGGAAGCTGCAATGATCGTCACGGGCGTTACAAAACGTACTTCTATTCATGACATTCAACATGAAGCTGCAATGATCGTCACGGGCGTTACAAAACATACTTCTATTCATGACATTCAACAGGAAGCTGCAATGATCGTCACGGGCGTTACAAAACGTACTTCTATTCATGACATTCAACATGAAGCTGCAATGATCGTCACGGGCGTTACAAAACATACTTCTATTCATGACATTCAACAGGAAGCTGCAAGGATCGTCACGGGCGTTACAAAACATACTTCTATTCATGACATTCAACATTAAGCTGCAATGATCGTTACGGGCGTTACAAAACATACTTCTATTCATGACATTCAACAGGAAGCTGCAAGGATCGTCACGGGCGTTACAACACATACTTCTATTCATGACATTCAACAGGAAGCTGCACGGATCGTCACGGGCGTTACAAAACATACTTCTATTCATGACATTCAACATTAAGCTGCAAGGATCGTCACGAGCGTTACAAAACATACTTCTATTCATGACATTCAACATTAAGCTGCAAGGATCGTCACGGGCGTTACAAAACGTACTTCTATTCATGACATTCAACATTAAGCTGCAAGGATCGTCACGGGCGTTACAAAACGTACTTCTATTCATGACATTCGACATTAAGCTGCAAGGATCGCCACGGGCGTTACAAAACGTACTTCTATTCATGACATTCAACATGAAGCTGCAAGGATCGTCACGGGCGTTACAAAACGTACTTCTATTCATGACATTCAACATGAAGCTGCAAGGATCGTCACGGGCGTTACAAAACGTACTTCTATTCATGACATTCAACAGGAAGCTGCAAGGATCGTCACGGGCTCTACAAAATTAATTTCTATTTATAACTTTCAACATGAAGTGGGTTGGGTAACACTTTCTGACAGAAGACGGAAACACAAGCTTGTCCTTTTTAAAATAAAACATAATATTGTCCCATATTATATTTCATCTCTTGTTCCATAAGAAGTTGGCCAATCCATGTGGTATAATCTTAGAAATTCTGATGATCTGTTAACAATACCAACTAGAACCACCCTATACTCAAATTCCCTCCTTCCATCGGTACTTCGTGAATGGAACAGCTTACCTGCCGATGTTAGAGATATCCAGAAATTGGATTCTTTCAAGGCCATTCGTAAACCTTTCTTTCATAGAGATTTAGGTTAATATACTATTATATCTCCATACAAACAATACAACAGCCATTTAGCTATCATGCAGTGGATAAGTAGTCGCCATATCTATCCCACCTCCATAGATATTACTGGGACTACATGAGATTCTAGCCTTTATTATGAATATTTGTTTGGCTACTACCTTGTCAGTGTATGTCATATTGGTAATGTCATCAAGAGGTGCTTCTATGAGGGAAAGGGTTTATGAGCATTGGTTTGGCTACTACCTTGTCAATGTATGTCATATTGGTAATGGCATCAAGAGGTGCTTCTATGAGGGAAAGGGTTTATGAGCATTGGCTTGGCTACTACCTTGTATGTCATATTGGTAATGGCATCAATAGGTGATTCTATGAGGGAAAGGGTTAATATTAACAAAGTTAAAATTGGCAAACTATTCTACTACGGGGAAGGAATACCACATATTCTACATACACGGCTTAGAGCTAAATGTAGTTCACTCAACCACCATATTTTCCTACAGAACATTGTAGAATCACCATTATGCAGATGTGGTTCTATAGATGACAATGTCCACTTCCTCTTTCAATGCAATCTCTACTATCAACTCCGTATAAATCTCTTCAATAAGTTATACCCAATTTGTACTCTCAACCTAAGCATACTCATTATCGGTGCCACTTCTAGGGATCTAGCAATCAACACCGTTCTTAGCTGTACACGAATACATTATTGGCAGTGAACGTTTCTGAGAAGATGGATGCTTTCTAAAATATGTATATGGTGGATTCCAATTCAAATACTGTCGTCATTGTTAAATCAACTGGATTATTTATTCAACTAACTTCTCTTTATATTAATCTCTTCTTCTTTTCGTGCTCAGATTTGATATGCTATGTTCTTGGACTTCAAATATTCATTTAGGTGCTAACCATTTGTGTTTTATGTACATACTAATATTATCAATAGTTTAACGTAAACATTAGAAATTGTTTAGCATATATCATGAATAGGTTTCACGTATTTCCAGTGTTAAATATATTATGCGCCAGCCTATTGTATAGCAACCAATTGTTAGGGAGAAGAACTATATAAGTTTTCTTTCGTTATAATCCCTTGCAGTCTACTGCTGTTAATCTATATGTAAAATGTTAATTATATTGGGCACATGTAGATTACAGAACTAAATAAGGTTTAAACTAAAACAGGTTAAGAGGACATATTTACTTTTAGGAGTATTCAAGGGCAGTATTTCTCGATTGTTTCCTTCATAAAGATTATCATATAAATTGGGTTATCCTTGAATAGTAAAACTGTTCAGACGGATCTGTAGTCCATTGGTGACATGCTGGACTGGTAATCCAGGGATCGCAGGTTCGATCCCCCGTCTAAAATAATCTGTTGGTCTATTATTTATGTCCAATAGTGCTTACAATTCGCACAGTTTCAGCTTAATCGGACATTTCGTTACACTAGGGACACTAATTAACATTTCCCGATACTGTTTTTTGGTTGAATTGAGTAACAAGTTTTTTGTATTTCATGAATTATATTCATTGCTTTTTGAATAAAATTAACAGTCTTTCAGATGGGACTTTAAACCGAGGTCTCGTGCTGTACACCGTGCACGTAAAAGAACCAGAGGAGACGCTGGAAATGGTATCTGTCTGTATCATTTCACTATCCTCCAAAAATCTATAATGACTAATCTCTTCAGGAGGCGTCGCTCGTATGGGCAACCGGTAGCGACGATCAATAAATGTAAAACAAAGTAGTAAAACTACAGCGATGCATGTTATTATAATACAGCTGTCTATAAACATACATACATGTTAAACAATATTCTATAAGAAGTTTAAGAAGACGTTGTTGCTAGGACAGTAAAAACGTCAGTCAAAATAACAGTAAAGAAAGCAGGGGATATTTAATATGTTTCAGTCCGCCTCCGTGGTCGAGTGGTTAAGGTCGCTGACTTGTATACCACTGTAACCTATCATCACTGATGGTCACGGGTTCGACCCCCGCTTAGACCGTGTCTCATTTATATAAAAAAGTTGGCAGTTTCTTACGGAGGTTGGTGCACTAAGTACTGGTTAACCGCTGGAGCCTGCCCAGGAAAGGTGTTGTTAGGTAAACTGTCCGTCGCTCAAACGGGAAACCGATAGCGACGTTAAATAAACTTAAATTAAAAAAGAAAAAAAATGACTCGAGCTCAATAAATCATCAATGTATTTTTATATTATAATATATTCTTACGTTCGAGAGCTGTTCTTGAAACCAATTATTGACATAACACAGCAAATTGACAGTGCATGCGTATGTATGTTTTACGTTTATTTATCGTCGCTATCGGCTGCCAATATGAGCGACGCCTCCTGAAGGGATTAGTCATTTTAGAATTGTGGAGGCTAGTGCAATGATACAGACAGATACCCATTCCAGAGTCTCCTCTGGTTCTTTTACGTGCACGGTGTACAGCACCGAAACGAGACCTAGGTTTAAAGTCCCACCTGAAATACTGTTAATTGTGTTCGGGTCAGACGGGAGATCGAACCTGCGATCCATGGATTACCAGTCCAGCGTGTTACCACTGGACTACAGATCCGTCTGCGCATACGATATCCCCCCCAATTATATGATAAGTTATAATTACAAGTCTCCTAACTCTTGTTACCCACATTGATCGAGTTCTTGGTAACACTTACAGGCTGTCCGCAGTGGTTAGCGCGCTCGCTTCTCATCAATGCAACCTGAGTTCGATCCTCGGACCGGAAAGTATGTGAGACGGTACGGTGGTCGCCATATCGGACAGATGGGTTTTCTCCTTGTACTCCGGTTTCCTCCAACACGAATGACCACATACACCCTTTCATCGTACACCCGCGCCAACGAGAGTGCTTAATATAAGTTGTTAAAACTTGCTTCGCAATCGTTTTAAAATAAATTAAGTTACAAGTTAATATCAACTTTTGATTACTTTTAATAGGAATTATTCTTGCTAGTGACTGATGTAACTTAGTGTGATTTGATCATATTTCATTGCTCTATATGCATGTATATAACAATCACAATCGTTGTACAAATAGACATTTGGTACATGGGTTGGGCCACAAGTTCTAACAACATTAGTGATTGGCCCTCCCCATAAAATAAATTGAAAATGACAGAATGTAAGTGGCGTAGCTGAAAGCTGAAAACATGTATATAATGCATTTTACAAGATTTAATATAGTTAGTGGGAAATATGAAAAATAGTATGAACATGAATACTAATTGTACCCATTACACACAGTATACACCCTGTAAATATTATATAATTAATTCAGGTGCGTAACTGCCTATACGCAAACTTATTATTTAGTATTATTGCGCATATAGTGTAGTCAAAAGTGAATACATTAATTTCGTCCGAAAAATGCACACACAAAGCCAAGAGCCTAAATGTGTTAGATGCAACACAAAACCAAGAGCCTAAAGGTGCTAGATGCACCACAATACCAAGAGCCTAAAGGTGCTAGATGCAACACAATACCAGGAGCCTAAAGGTGCTAGATGCAACACAAAACCAAGAGCCTAAAGGTGCTAGATGCAACACAAAGCCAAGAGCCTAAATGTGTTAGATGCAACACAAAACCAAGAGCCTAAAGGTGCTAGATGCAACACAAAACCAAGAGCCTAAAGGTGCTAGATGCAACACAAAACCAAGAGCCTAAAGGTGCTAGATGCAACATAAAGCCAAGAGCCTAAAGGTGCTAGATGCAACACAAAACCAAGAGCCTAAAGGTGCTAGATGCAACACAAAACTAAGAACCTAAAGGTGCTAGATGCAACACAAAACCAAGAGCCTAAAGGTGCTAGATGCAACACAAAACCAAGAGCCTATAGGTGCTAGATGCAACACAAAACCAAGAGCCTAAAGGTGTTAGATGCAACACAAAACCAAGAGCCTAAAGGTGCTAGATGCAACACAAAACCAAGAGCCTAAAGGTGCTAGATGCAACACAATACCAAGAGCCTAAATGTGCTAGATGCAACATAAAACCAAGAGCCTAAAGGTGCTAGATGCAACACAAAACCAAGAGCCTATAGGTGCTAGATGCAACACAAAACTAAGAACCTAAAGGTGCTAGATGCAACACAAAACCAAGAGTCTAAAGGTGCTAGATGCAACACAAAACCAAGAGCCTAAAGGTGCTAGATGCAACACAAAACCAAGAGCCTAATGGTGCTAGATGCAACACAAAGCCAAGAGCCTAAATGTGTTAGATGCAACACAAAACCAAGAGCCTAAAGGTGCTAGATGCAACACAAAACCAAGAGCCTAAAGGTGCTAGATGCAACACAAAACCAAGAGCCTAAAGGTGCTAGATGCAACACAAAACCAAGAGCCTAAAGGTGCTAGATGCAACACAAAACCAAGAGCCTAAAGGTGCTAGATGCAACACAAAACCAAGAGCCTAAAGGTGCTAGATGCAACACAAAACCAAGAGCCTAAAGGTGCTAGATGCAATACGAAACCAAGAGTCTAAAGGTGCTAGATGCAACACAAAACAAAGAGCCTAAAGGTGCTAGATGCAACACAAAACCAAGAGCCTAAAGGTGCTAGATGCAACACGAAACCAAGAGCCTAAAGGTGCTAGATGCAACACAAAACCAAGAGCCTAAAGGTGCTAGATGCAACACAAAACCAAGAGCCTAAAGGTGCTAGATGCAACACAAAACCAAGAGCCTAAAGGTGCTAGATGCAACACAAAACCAAGAGCCTAAAGGTGCTAGATGCAATACGAAACCAAGAGTCTAAAGGTGCTAGATGCAACACAAAACAAAGAGCCTAAAGGTGCTAGATGCAACACAAAACCAAGAGCCTAAAGGTGCTAGATGCAACACGAAACCAAGAGTCTAAAGGTGCTAGATGCAACACAAAACCAAGAGCCTAAAGGTGCTAGATGCAACACAATACCAAGAGCCTAAATGTGCTAGATGCAACATAAAGCCAAGAGCCTAAAGGTGCTAGATGCAACACAAAACCAAGAGCCTAAAGGTGCTAGATGCAATACAAAACTATGAACCTAAAGGTGCTAGATGCAACACAAAACCAAGAGCCTAAAGGTGCTAGATGCAACACAAAACCAAGAGCGTATAGGTGCTAGATGCAACACAAAACCAAGAGCCTAAAGGTGTTAGATGCAACACAAAACCAAGAGCCTAAAGGTGCTAGATGCAACACAAAACCAAGAGCCTAAAGGTGCTAGATGCAACACAATACCAAGAGCCTAAATGTGCTAGATGTAACATAAAACCAAGAGCCTAAAGGTGCTAGATGCAACACAAAACCAAGAGCCTAAAGGTGCTAGATGCAACACAAAACTAAGAACCTAAAGGTGCTAGATGCAACACAAAACCAAGAGTCTAAAGGTGCTAGATGCAACACAAAACCAAGAGCCTAAAGGTGCTAGATGCAACACAAAACCAAGAGCCTAAGGGTGCTAGATGCAACACAAAACCAAGAGCCTAAAGGTGCTAGATGCAACACAAAACCAAGAGTCTAAATGTGCTAGATGCAACATAAAACCAAGAGCCTAAAGGTGCTAGATGCAATATCTTTGTAGATTGCCTCAACTCATCAATTAGAAATAATCGGGATTTGCGAATTATTTAAAAGACAGAAATAAACGGGAAATACACGTTCTAAAAATATCATTATTACACATGCATATTATTCAACATAGATTTTGGCGGGAAATGGCCCCAGATTGCCCCACATAAGTTCTAGGCAAACGTTTTTCTGGGCCGGGGAGCATACGCCTGAACATCCTAGATGCTTTGCGTATACGCATACATTAGATTGGTCTAGCTATGCCCCCAGTATATATCCAACTTAGCACAATCAATAACCGATGTCATCAATCATTTTGTGGAAGTCGTGATAGCGCAGTGGATGCGCGTTCGCTTCAGGTGGGAAAGGTCCGGAGTTCGAACCCCGCTGGAGCCGTTACGAGTGTGTCCTTATGCAAGGCATTTAAATTTCACGTTGCCTCTTCTCTCTCCCTCGTGGCGATGGATTACACCAGGAATGAGGTCTCGAGAGTGATTAATATAAGTTGTAAGAACTTGTTTCTCAATCGAGCTAAAATAAATTTGTATGAACCATCAATCATACTAAACGTGAGATGGGACGGTGGTCGCCAGATCGGACACGTGGGGTTTCTCCGGGTACTCCGGTTTCCTCCCACACGAATGACCACATTAATTTTACGCGTTCATTCGCGCCAACGAGAGTGATTAGTTGTTAGAACTTGCTTCGCAATCGTTGTAAAATAAAGAATAAAAGTTTTAATTATTCTAAATCGATAATGTACATGTATTTTCTTGCAGAAACATATCACTGGTATAATTAAAGTATTCAAGTAGACATTATGAAACGTTTTGTCTGAACATACTCATACAGCTGTCTCTTATAATTCATTATTGAGTGGCAATGTACATCGATATGTTTTTACTATATTGAATGTTGTTTGTTGTACATTGGTGAGACGTAAATGAAGAATAAAATCTACTCATCAAATTAGCTTCCAGCAATTTGTGGAACACGACGATCATCAATCAACTTGCAGCTATTTGTGCAACACGACGATCATTAATCAACTTGCAGCTAGACGGATCTGTAGTCCAGTGGTAACACGCTGGACTGGTAATCCAGGGATCGCAGGTTCGATTCCCCGTCTGACCCTAATAAAATTAACAGTCTTTCAGATTGGACGTTAAACCAAGGTCTTGTGTCGGTGCTTTACACCGTGCACGTAAAAGAACCAGAGGAGACTCTGGAATGGGTCTCTGTCTGTATCATGCACTATCCTCAAAAAATCTAAAATGACTAATCTCTTCAGGAGGCGTCGCTCATATGGACAACCGGTAGCGACGATAAATGAACGTAAAACACACAAAACACTCAATCAACTTGCAGCTATTTGTGGAACGCGACGATCACCAATCAACTTGCAGCTATTTGTGGAACGCGACGATCACCAATCAACTGGCAGCTATTTGTGGAACACGTCGATCATCAATCAACGTGCAGCTATTTGTGGAACACGTCGATCATCAATCAACTTGCAGCTATTTGTGGAACACGTCGATCATCAATCAACTTGCAGCTATTTGTGGAACACGTCGATCATCAATCAACGTGCAGCTATTTGTGGAACACGTCGATCACCAATCAACTTGCAGCTATTTGTGGAACACGTCGATCACCAATCAACTTGCAGCTATTTGTGGAACACGTCGATCATCAATCAACTTGCAGCTATTTGTGGAACACGTCGATCACCAATCAACTTGCAGCTATTTGTGGAACACGTCGATCATCAATCAACGTGCAGCTATTTGTGGAACACGTCACTCACCAATCAACTTGCAGCTAGTTGTGGAACGCGACGATCATCAATCAACTTGCAGCTATTTGTGGAACACGTCGATCATAAGATTTACTGCCAATGAACTATTAAATGCGCCGATCATTTGAACATATATAATAAAGATGAACACTAGCAATTCAATTCAATTCAATTCAAAGTTTATTTGGCATAAACATAAATGTTGGTCGCCAGCAAAAACATGTATGTACACAATTACATACATAGACAATGACAACTCAACACATGAGAAAAGCATGTATAAATACATTCATATAATTATTGAGTATGAAAGTTTTAGCATAAGTATAATGCATTCATTCTACCAATAGGAATTCATTTAAAGTCACGCTAACATACATTTATCTATATACACACACATTTGAGACCATGTCATTCAGCCTCTAAGTTCATTTGCTAGATAAATATATTTGGACACTTTATTAATAATTCCACTTTGTGAACTATTTAACAATGTTTTAAACTTTAAAAAAAGAGTATATAAGTTAGGCCAGTGGCAATAATATTGTGGTAAACAATTGTTTCTTGTCTGCCTATAGTTTAGTTTAAACTTTAAACATAGTTTATTTCAAACCATACAGCATATACAAATATACAGTTTACACAAATTTCGATACATGAATGAAAAGGGATTAGAACCGAAATCTATTATAGCTTATAGAGGTCTTCTCCTATGCAATTGCGATAAAAGGTGTTTGTTTATTATAGTGTCACCCCTATTTAAAGAGCCAGCCATTTCTGACTTATGAGACACCTCTTTTTTTATGAACATCAGTACTTCCCGAATCCTATACATGTATGCCAGTCGACAGGCTGGTAGGCAATCGGTAACCATTATGTAACTAGCTGGCGGCTCACCAACCGGCCATATCAGAACGAACCCCTAACGAACCTTCGACCTCCCGCTCCGTAGGTGGACGCCTTAACCACTAGGCCACGGAGACGGTATGACAGTGTTTTGTTATAGAACGGACATACTAATATGAAATGGTATTCATTCTAGAAAATTAACTTCCAATAAATTATTAGAGTGTCGGCCATCATCAACTTGCAGTAAAGTTTGAAACACGCAGAACATACACATGTTGCTCGAACATTATATATCGATGACGTTTCAAATGTATATTATGAGTAGGAAATATGAAAACATCACATTAACATGAATATTAACCGAGGCGTCAGTCGAGGTTAATAATCATGTTTCGAGGGGTGATATGTTTTATATTGCCCACTCAGGAATGCATTATATATTTTATTATACCGAACCCTGGTAGACGTATCTGAAAAGAAGAATGGTTAGAGCAAACAATCAAGGTTCCAGTTGGCTTGTCTCTGTAAATATAGCAGTAAATATTAGGTTACTGTCTTATAAATATTAGGTTACTGTCTTATAAATTTTAATTTATTAGGCGAGTCTGAGAAAAATATAAGTGCACAACTGGTGTAAGACAGATCTAGTGAACGGCTTACAGTAGGTTTGCACCCAGCCCTCGAAATATAGCTTTAGGATATTTTGAGATTATCCTCCAAAATGATTAATATAGTAAATATTTAAAAACTTCAATTAGTAAGCACACTTTAACAATACCTTATAGGGACAATGTATGACAGAGAAGCGTATATGTAATAGGGACAATGTATGACAGAGAAGTGTATATGTAATAGGGGCAATGTTTGACAGAGAAGTGTATATGTAATAGGGGCAATGTTTGACAGAGAAGCGCATGCGTAATACAAGATTGATTGATTAGTATGTATTATTATTATATTCATTTGTTTGTAGACCATAAACTGTATAAGTTTGTGTCTTAATAAACGATTCTTCTTCTTCTTCATAATAAAAGTACAATGCCACTCCAACTTGGAGTTATAAGAGATGAACAAAATTATACACACTCATTTATCACAGTATGTTAGGGATAAAGCTTCAATGATCAATATCCCTGCTAATCGGATATTAAAAACTGCTCTAAAACAATAATAAAATACTGAAATACAAAATAGGTACTATTGCACACTGATTAAGAATGAGAGACATCGGTTAGTTACTGCCCCTGAATACTCCCTAAAAGTAGATAGGTCCTATTAAGTGTTTTCCTCTGTTTTATCGTCTTTTCCTTTGCACAACATGCTAGCAATTTTTATTCTACTATCGCTTTATATGATTATTAAATTACTTTATCTCGACAGATCTCCTACAGTATATATAATGGGTACTTATTTGTAAAACAATGCTATCAGTTAATTAACACGATTTTGATAAAATCACAATTATCATACCGCAACATCTGGTTAGGGAACAACAGTAAAAACAAAGGATTCTAACTAAAAGGACATATTCACATTTTGGAATAAATCGGACTTTATCTAACAAGGGAGGTAATAGAAAAATAGAGATGTCTTTCATTGGTCATATGAAATCTAACTTCGCTTTGATCAGATCATAGCGAATATGATTAGCAGAGATAATACAGACGAGATCAAAAATGCAGTTAGAAATACAAAGAAATAATGACATTATTCACAAATTAAAAAAAAAATTTAATTGTATGTTTTCACATCAGAACAGAACAGAACAGATGTGTATCAATGCTACTTGTACTATTTTCATATACAATCAAACCCAATGCGCTGTGAAGGTACAGTATGTTATCGCTATATATAGCCAGTAGGCCTACATTGAGAAACTGAATACGTTGTGAAGGAATAGAGTAGGCCATCTTATCACGTACGTAACGTGCTGTGTAGTTGTGGTTTTATATTGCAGACTGTGAATCTGGTGTATTCACGACCCAACCAATAAAAACAGACACCACCTAACATGAAGTATTCGATATGTCAACACTTTATTTGATTTCGTAGCATTTCTTTTAATATCAGTTCTCTCACTTGAGTGGTTCAAATTCAGTCTGTACCATTGGCTAGTCCAATCACTTGTTGACGGTTTATTTAAGGAATGAATCGCAGGTTAATAGTCTCCATCGGGGTATGAACTACATTGGGCGTGGTTAATGTGTGTGGAGGCCGACTTACATTAATTATTCTTTCTATGTCAGAAAGAAAATATAGCACACTTTGCACTTAACATGTTCATAGTCCATATATGCAACTTACCGTCTGCCGGAATAAATAAATAGATCATTATTTGTGTGTGTTTTACGTTTATTTATCGTCGCTACCGGTTGCCCATGTGAGCGACGCCTCCTGAAGAGATTAGTAATTTTAGATTTTGGAGGATAGTGCAATGATACAGACAGAGACCAATTCCAGAGTCTCCTCTGGTTCTTTTACGTGCACGGTGTAAAGCACCGACACGAGACCTCGGTTTAACGTCCCATCTGAAAGACTGTTTATTTTATTAGGGTCAGTCGGGGGATCGAACCTGCGATCCCTGGATTACCAGTCCAGCGTTTTACCACTGGGCTACAGATCCGTCTTTATTTGATTTCGTAGCATTTCTTTTAATATCAGTTCTCTCACTTGAGTGGTTCAAATTCAGTCTGTACCATTGGCTAGTCCAATCACTTGTTGACGGTTTATTTAAGGAATGAATCGCAGGTTAATAGTCTCCATCGGGGTATGAACTACATTGGGCGTGGTTAATGTGTGTGGAGGCCGACTTACATTAATTATTCTTTCTATGTCAGAAAGAAAATATAGCACACTTTGCACCTAACATGTTTATAGTCCATATATGCAACTAACCGTCTGCCGGAATAAGTAAATAGACCATCCTTGGAACCGCGTAAGAATGTAATACACGCATTTTCTCGCGACGAATGCTGCCTAACACTGCGAATGCGCATGCCCGTAGCTTCGAGTGCGCATGTCAGCTGCATATCATTAATTGATAACCCTCATACGAAAATGTATTCAATCAGGGCACATGCGTTCATCACAGGAAATGCAATAGCTTTGTAAACATAACCCGGATATACGCTGAACGGTAGTTGTTTCATTGGTGTGAATTTTCAATTGTCAATTTCTGTCGCTTCCTGATAATAAAGTTGATCTTGCACATTTCTTGTCTGGGGAATTGTGTCTTCAGGCACCAGATGATAAGGAGATAGTAGCTGCAGGGGAATTCAGGGAGGAACTTGAAGTTAGGTCTTCAAAGACAACAACCGATTTGACACATGAAGAAGCTGACACTAGGTTAGTGTTACATGTTGTGCATAGTCAGTTTAACACAGTTGTTGTGTCATCAAGGGACAATGATGTTCTCATGCTTTTGGTTTCCAATTTCCCACATGTTCAGTGTGAACGTCTCTGGATGCTGTCTGGTACTGCCAAGAAACGGCGATATATACCCATTGATGCAGTTTTCAGTAACCTGCCAAGAGATTCAGCTACACATCTTTTGCCATTTCATGCATTAACCGGGTGTGACACCACATCATACATCGCAAATCACACGAAAAGGACCGCATGGGAAGTCTTTAAAGAGCACCATCAGTTGCTCAAGGACGTATGAATCGCTGAACTCACAGAGGAGACCATTCGATCTCCAGAAACATTTCTTTGCAGAGTATACAATGTGCAAAAAACAGACTCTATTGATACGGCACGGCATATACTATTCTCTAAGACAAATAGAGAAATGCTCACTGTGCTGTACCTGAGCTCCCAGCCCCCGTGGACATGGGATGGGAACGTACTGATACAGGACTAAAGCCCAAACTAATGTCATTGAGTCCCATCCCTGAAAGTTGTATGGAAGTGATTTCATGTTCATGCAAGAAACAATGCAAGACACGCCGGTGCAAATGCCGAAACTACAACTTACGATGCACAGCAATGTGTGCATGTGAGCAAGAGACTGATGACCAAACTCGTTGCATGAATACGGCCTAGCCGAACAAACATGATCCGCCTTTCAAAACAGGACCTGGTATTGACACTTGGTTTGTCAATATTGCATTTCTGGTAAGGAGATATTGGTCGAAACGGACTTTTCTGTAATGGCGGCCACTAATTTGCATATTCATGAGTATTGTTCACTACCAATGACCTCAGAAATGTCTTAATCATATTATCTGCCCTTCAAAACATAGGTTAGACATTTGATTTGTCATTATAGCTTGCCCGGTTACAGAGATATCGCAGAGGAATGGTCCAACATTTGCCATTTGGCGGCCATTTTGTTTATGCAAATTATGTGGTCAAAAACTTAAAATTTCACTTGGGAACCGGGTGTATCGGATTCCGCATGCCTGAATTATGTTAAAAAGTCTGGTTCCCAACTTTTACCCAAAAATGCCCCTAACATTCACATTTTTCTCAAATCCCACTATTCTAATATATACTTTTTAGTAGTATTCAGGGGAAGTAACCACATTACTCAAGTTTTGTAATAATGAAATCCAATTGTTGAAAAATAAACAATCTTAATTTGACTAGGATAGTCTCGTTCGGCGTTCGGCTCGTACCGTAGTTTAGTTTATACAAATTTAGTTTAGCTCGATTGCGAATATTTCAACTTATATTAATCACTCTCGAGACCTCATTGCTGATGGAATCCATCGCCATGAAGGAGAGAGAAGAGGCACTGTGGAATTTAAATGCCTTGCCTAAGGGCACAATCGTAACGGCTCCAGCGGGGCTCGAACTCCGGTCCTTTCGCACCTGAAGCGAACGCTCATCCACTGCGCTATCACGACTTCCACTACGGCTCGTACCGTAGACCCCTTCCGTAACACAATATAATTACCATACAGTGCAATTAGTGTGACTAAACCAGTGTTAGCATGATGTGCCATATTTCTATCGTTGTAAATGGCCAAAGGCAATATAATTGCTGATTATGCCAATACATTTGAAACTTATTTAAATTTCTGGCCTAAAATCATGATACTCGCATACTTAGAGGTTATTAAACCGCGGAGGTGGGCCATTTGTGGATATTGGCGCACCCTATGGAGATATTGGCGCGAGGGCCGTTAGGCCCGAGGGCTAATATCGGATAGGTGCGCCAATATCCACAATTGGCCCACCGCAGCCGTTTAATAACGTCTTTATTGCATACATAGCCGTATGTTTCTTCTGCTGTTATTTGCTTATTTCGCTCAGCCATTTTACCGTCAAGAGAAAACAATCTGTCAGACAACGACTTTAGTGTTGCTTCGGCGGCCATGTTTACACAATGTAGTTACTATGTTGTTGCTACCTGTGACACGTGCTCGTGATTCGTTCTCGGCGCGTGCCAATATCCGATATTGCCCCGGCAGAGCTGAAAATCGAAATATATTGCCCGCGTCGACCAGATATTTTGCTTTTCTACCATTAAATTTGTTACTATTTATAGTAACGTATACAATAAAATGCAATACTTGTAAGTTCGTAACTTAATAAGTGCTTCCCTTAATTATAGTGCTGCTTTTTCTTAGTAATTGTCTCCCTTAGATATTGTTGAAACGATAGCAGTTGCTTCCCTTAAATATTACTCAAAGCACAATACGTTTTTTTAGATCCCAAAAGTGTGTAGCCCCGTTTTTATTCACAATGTAACATATATATTTACAAAATTCACATCCAATGCATAACAATTATAGACTATAGCATTGAGTTAATATATTCTTGAAAATACAATAGTTGTTTCCCTTAAATATTGCTGCAAATATAACAGTTGTCTGCCTTACATCATAGAGTACAAGAACATACGTGTAACCGCACCATAAACTCTACTCGCACATAAAATGAAACAATACACCAGTTTGATGCAATACGGATCTATAGCTCAGTGGTAACACACTGGACTGGTAATCCAGGGATCGCAGGTTCGATCCCCCGTCTGACCCTAATAAAATTAACAGTCTTTCAGATGGGACGTTAAACCGAGGTCTCGTGTCGGTGCTTTACACCGTGCACGTAAAAGAACCAGAGGAGATTCTGGAATGGGTATCTCTCTGTATCATTGCACTATCCTCCAAAATCTGAAATGACTAATATCTTCAGGAGGTATGGCAACCGGTAGCGACGATAAATAAACGTTAAAAAACAAAAAGTTTGATGCAAACATCTAATTAGAATAATTATGTGACTGCCTCATGTGACACGTGCACGCTTAATGAGTTGGATTCTTATGTTGTTAGGCAACACTATATTCGCGAGCGTAGCGTTCTATATTATCCAAAACACCCGATCCATAGACGTTCCGGTCATATTTAATCAATCAAAGCTCTAGACAAAAATTCTCGATTCATTGTTTGTTTTACTTTACCCCCCCCCCACACCAAAGCAACAAAATACAACAAAAAGTATGCTGATCAGGCTAATGTAAAATCGTCACATCCAATTAAAATATTGTTCCGTGGAATTCTATTTAATTTGATCATCATATTTATAAGTCAGCTTACTTCGTTGCATTTAATCAATCACATCTGTATCTTTCGTTTTATTTCAACTGATACTGTCACTGTAATGTCACTGATACACACATCCCTGTCGTCAATGGTTGCATGTACTATTAAGCCCATATCGAGACTCGAGTCATCTTATAAGGCTTCTCCAATCTAAATTAATTTACATTATCCGGGGATAATTTCAAGCTCCTAACTCCCAGAATAATGAAGCTCTATTTCTTGACGTAGAATCTACTGTAGACATTTTATTTGTTTACTAAACCCGAACCGATAATATTCGATTCTTCGTGTAAGCTTTCTGTGGGAATAACTTTCGCTATATGAAGTGTTCGATTTTCGTGGGTTATTTTCGCGATTAGAAGTGGTCGATTTCTAGTGCACAATTTCCGTGGGTTATTTTCGCGATTAGAAGTGGTCGATTTCTAGTGCACAATTTCCGTGGGTTATTTTCGCGATTAGAAGTGGTCGATTTCTAGTGCACAATTTCCGTGGGTTATTTTCACGATTAGAAGTGGTCGATTTCTAGTGCACAATTTCCGTGGGTTATTTTCACGATTAGAAGTGGTCGATTTCTAGTGCACAATTTCCGTGGGTTATGTTCGCGATATGAAATGGTCGATTTCTAGTGCACAATTTCCTTGGGTTATGTTCGTGATATGAAATGGTCGATTTCTAGTACACAATTTCCGTGGGTTATATTCACGATATGGAGTAGTCGATTTCTAGTGCACAATTTCCGTGGGTTATGTTCACGATATGGAGTGGTCGATTTCTAGTGCACAATTTCCGTGGGTTATGTTCGCGATATGGAGTGGTCGATTTCTAGTGCACAATTTCCGTGGGTTATGTTTACGATATGGAGTAGTCGATTTCTAGCGCACAATGTCCGTGGGTTATGTTCGCGATATGAAGTGTTCGATTCCTAGTGCACAATTTCCGTGGGTTATGTTCGCGATATGAAGTGTTCGATTCCTAATGCACAATTTCCGTGGGTTATGTTCGCGATATGAAGTGGTCGATTTCTAGTGCACAATTTCCGTGGGTTATGTTCGCGATATGGAGTAGTCGATTTCTAGTGCACAATTTCCGTGAGTTATGTTCACGATATGGAGTGGTCGATTTCTAGTGCACAATTTCCGTGGGTTATGTTCGCGATATGAAGTGTTCGATTCCTAGTGCACAATTTCCGTGGGTTATGTTCGCGATATGAAGTGTTCGATTCCTAGTGCACAATTTCCGTGGGTTATGTTCGCGATATGAAGTGGTCGATTTCTAGTGCACAATTTCCGTGGGTTATGTTCGCGATATGGAGTAGTCGATTTCTAGTGCACAATTTCCGTGAGTTATGTTCACGATATGGAGTGGTCGATTTCTAGTGCACAATTTCCGTGGGTTATGTTCGCGATATGAAGTGTTCGATTCCTAGTGCACAATTTCCGTGAGTTATGTTCGCGATATGGAGTAGTCGATTTCTAGTGTTCGATTTCCGTGGGTTATGTTCACGATATGAAGTGGTCGATTTCTAGCGCACAATTTCCGTGGGTTATGTTCGTGATATGAAGAAGCAGTTTTGTTTAGCACTAATAGTGCTTTTCTGTCCGATTGGTTTCAGATCATCTTGACTGTTTATTGCAAGAACTATCGTGTCAATGTAATTACAAGATGGTTATATTGCTTTAGAATGATTACAATACGTTTTATGGTGATTTGAATAGGTTTAATTTCTTTCTGGAGCCTCCGTGGCCGAGTGGTTAAGGTCGTTAACATAAAATCACCCGCCATTCACCGTTGTTGGTTCGAAGCACACATGAGGGTATCGAATTAGTTCGTGCGAGGAAGCTATCCGAGTTCAAGCCCCGCTGGAGCCGTTACGATTGTGTCCTTAGGTAAGGCATTTAAATTCCACATTGCCCCTTCTCTCTCCCTCGTGGCGATGGAATCCATGAGGTTTCGAGGGTGATTAATATAAGTTGTAAGAGCTTGTTTCGCAATCTAGTTAAAATAAATGTGTACAAACTAACCCTCGAGTGCGAGTCGTACACGGTATCCATTGCTCCTGGAAGCTTCCGGTTAGTGCGATATAAGTGCGATATATCAACTCATTATTCAAGATCACACTGACAGTTCCAGGAAAGAATCCATAAATGGCATAATGTTATTCTCGTGAAAATGCGTTATCGTCACGAATGCCGAATTCCGAACATTATGTAAGTCAAATGTTCACGCCAATTCCATATTTAAAACTAACCAAGGACATCGCTGGCTCTTGGCAGGTACATTCCTATAAATCCCGAAAGTCCTTTCGGATTGTGGCAAGAGCATTATTACGTACAATTAAATATCTGTTTAGATGTGGTAAATTCACGGTGTTATCAATGGTACGTACGTGTAAAGATGCTTGATATGTCAAAATCTACTGGCCTCAATCTTGGACATGAATAACTTAAATTAGCTGCATCATCATTCCTATCCAAAAGTAATATCTGAATTGTCAATATACGTATTATGCAATCTTATTTTCCAGAAATCACCAAGTTGGGAAAATGCAATCCAAGTTAAACCGCTTTCTAAAATTGATGAGAGCAATGCTGTTCATAAATACACACACCTGTATCAATTCAACATTTTTTTATTATTTTTTATTTCTTCGAAATTTGGCATATACACATCATTCACTACTAGAATACATAACTCACTGCTGGATTACACTACTCACTGCTCACTGCTAGCAGTACAGCAGTACACTGCTCACTGCCAGAAAAGCAAGTATGGAAAATAATAAAACAATGTTTTTATTATTTTTTATTCCCCCCCCCGAAATATTGCATTTGGACATCATCCACTACTAGATTACGCCACTCACTGCTGGATTACACTACCCACTTCTGGAATACACTACTCGTACATTCCCCACTGCTCACTGCCAGAAAAAGCAAGTACGGGAAAAAATAAATAATATTTTTTCTTATTTTTTTTGCTTTCGAAATTTGGCATATACACATCATTCACTACTAGAATACATAGCTCACTGCTGGATTATACTACTCACTGCTCACTGCTAGCAGTACACATATCACTGCCAGCAATACAGCAGTACACTGCTCACTGTCAGCAGTACAGCAGTACTCTGGCAGTACACTGCTCACTGCTAACTTCACCCACATGTAGAAACCGTGATTTTGTTATACCTGTCTGTTTAAAGCGACACAACATCGGTGAAAACGTAAATGTCTGCAGAATGTAATTTGCTATTATATGGTATATTCCCCCCCCCCCCCATATTTGCCTCAAAAACTGAATATTTCAACAAATAAACAAACGTCGTATACGCGGTTTGTTGACATAACAAAATAAAGTAAACATCCATGTGTAATACAAATAGTGTATCCCGAATAACACTAGTTATGGTAGATATTTACCGTTATATCTCACATTTGTGCCTATTTATTTGTAGACTATTCTTAGTTAATTTATCTCTAAACGACATTTCTTCGCGTTTAGTACTGACTCCGATGACAAAACAAACGTCAAGTGAGGTGCATTCACTCAGTACACTATCCGAGTGCAGTTAGAGATTTAAATCGTGCTTCTATTACATATCTATTACATATCTATTACATATCTATTACATATCTATTACATATTTATATGTAATACTTTTCCTTGTTAAAGTTTGCATATAACGTGCTGTACATGTACTGTGGTTGTAAATAACTTGAATAGGGAAGTATATTGAACAGTTTTTTCAAATAACAATCATCTTAAAAAGCTAAATGGCAAAGATGTTAAGGGACGCACTACTTATTTATTAAGTGGCTATGCATTACTTAGACATTCTTTGTAAAAAGATATCGTCTTATATCTGTTTGCTATATAAAACGAAGGAGCTTAGTTGTGCAAACTATATTTTTTACACCGTTTCTATCCAACCCTATTTGGTTTATGCCGCTATACATTTGTGTAGTACGTCAGTAAATCATATTCAAACTATGTTAAGGCTACATCACGTGCTTAACGTTTATTTATCGTCGCTACCGGTTGCCCATTTGAGCGACGCCTCCTGAAGAGATCAGTCATTTTAGATTTTGGAGGATAGTGCATGATACAGACAATTCCCAAGTCCCATTCCAGAGTCCCCTCTGATTCTTTTACGCGCACGGCGTAACTCACCGACACGAGATCTCGGTTTAAAGTCTTATCCGAAATACTATGATGTGAGTCAATTTAGTATGGTATAGCGGGGGAGTTAATATGTGCCCCCTGTATTACAAATCCAGCGTGTTAGCCATTGGACAACTGATCCGTTACCTTCGTGTGTGTTTTTACGTTTATTTATTGTCGCTACCGGTTGCCCATATGAGCGACGCCTCCTGAAAAGATTAGTTATTTTAGATTTTTGGAGAATAGTGCAATGCTACAGAGAGAGATCCATTCCAGAGTCTCCTCTGGTTCTTTTACGTGCACGGTGTAAAGCACCGACACGAGACCTCGGTTTAACGTCCCATCTGAAAGACTGTTAATTTTATTAGGGTCAGACGGGGGATCGAACCTGCGATCCCTGGATTACCAGTCCAGCATGTTACCACTGGACTACATATCCGTCTACATACCTTCTTGTCTTAAAAAGTATAAACGTTATATAGTTTGCAAGACACGCTTTAACAACTTATACTAATCACTCTCGTTGACGCGGATGAAAGCGTATATGCAGTCATCCACGTCAGTAATTCCCCCGGTTAGCACACTCGATCTTCACCAATGCAATCCGAGTTCGATCCACGGACCGGCATTATTTGAGATGACAGGGTAGTACAGTTGGGGTTACCTTCGTGTACGCATTTTTCCACGTAGACGAAGGGCCACATATATAACGGCTACCGATTGCCTACTAGTCTGACGTCTGGCACACAAGCATAGGATTCGGGAAGTACTGATGTTCATAAAAAAGAGGTGTCTCATAAGTCAGAAATGGCTGGCCCTTTTAAATAGGGTGACATTATAATAAACAAACACTTTACTTTACTTTATATACATTCATCCAGTGTTTCATATAAGTTGTTAAATGTGTTTGTTTCTTGTTATCGTTTAAAGTTGCACCGACAGCTTCGGTCATATGGTGACCCTCCAGCTAGTATTGGTGGAGGAAGACCCCAGGTGCCCATCCGAGCAGTATTCAATTCAATTCAATATATTTATTGCATTAAATATGACAACATACTTATAGCAAAGAATACATATATGAACAAAGTACAATGGAAAGACATGGATACATTTTCAGAAGAGCATAGATGGTTGTGGTGTCTAAAAAAATTTAATTTCTTACTAAATTTGCGTAATATATAAATTTGGACAGGTTTTGAACAATTTTCCTATTAGTCTGTGTAAGTAAGGTAATAAACTTTTGTTCGGTAGGCCAAGTATAATAGTAGCGTTTCAGATATTTTTTTCTTAAATTTCTAAATTTAGGACAAATAAGAAGAAAATGATACTCGCTTTCAATCATTCTATAATTACAATGTATACAGATACGTTCATTCCGTGGTACGTTTGTGTAACGCCCTCGTTCTATTGCTAGGTCATGGGATGAGGTCCGGAATTTGGTTAAAGATATTCTAAATTTAGGTTCTAGTATAATGTCAAGATATTATTCCAGGCAATGACGGATACCCGGATAGAACCACCGACCTACATTCCGAAAGTCAGCTGGGTAGTTTCCTCACATGAACGAATTCGAACATACAGCGGCGAGGGACAAGTGATTTGACGGTAACCACTGGGTCACGGAGACCACTATACTTTGTTAAAGCTTGAATCGCAATTATTGTCAATTAAGTAACTTTAAAAAACATTTGTATTATGGAAATCCAAGATGGTCACCCTCTGCCATCTTGATAAAATAGGTCCCGTCCAAAACTGAAAGTCATGGTGATGGACTAGTGTGTGGGAAACATGTGGTGTTTTATCCGGTATATTCCTGTTATCTTGTTTCCCACTAATAGTTCTACGACATTCCACGTGATATCCCTATCCGGCATATTCCTGTTATCTTGTTTCCCACTAATAGTTCTACGACATTCCACGTGATATCCGTATCCGGCATATTCCTGTTATCTTGTTTCCCACTAATAGTTCTACGACATTCCACGTGATCTTCCTATCCGGCATATTCCTGTTATCTTGTTTCCCACTAATAGTTCTACGACATTCCACGTGATCTTCCTATCCGGCATATTCCTGTTATATTGTTCCCCACTAATAGTTCTACGACATTCCACGTGATCTTCCTATCCGGCATATTCCTGTTATCTTGTTTCCCACTAATAGTTCTACGACATTCCACGTGATCTTCCTATCCGGCATATTCCTGTTATCTTGTTTCCCACTAATAGTTCTACGACAGTCCACGTGATATCACTAATTAGGCGATATTACAATCCAGACTAAGATTTAAGCCATGCATGCTGATTCTAGATTGTGTTCAATTGGAAGAGATTATAATATATTGGAAAAACGGAATTCCGAGACAATATATTACCACGTATTTAGCTATTATATGGAAATAAATGTAATTAATTATATTGTGTAAAATACATTTCTAGCTTAAAAGTTATGTATAGTATAACGTTACTAGAGGACATAGAAAACGCACACTTCGGATAAGTGTGTTTTACATGAAAAACAATAACTATATAAATAGATAATTTTAAACATTTTGGAATATTTTTAGTTGTTCAGTTTGTGTTTTGTAATTAAGATGTGATATATCTTTGATGAAAACCTTCGTATTTCGTTTTCATGTAATAATAATCATATACTGTAGGTGTGCGTTTTCTATGTCCTCTAGTATATATGCGTTATTTTTTGAAAGAAAAAGAAACATATTATATATCATAATATATATTATATTCATAATCAAAACATTATCTTATTGTTAACTTTGGCAAACATCTATTTGCTAAGTTATATATATATATTCTTTATTTATCCTCCAGTATTGAAGAGCATACAATTCACATATTACAAGAACAATTACAACAGTGAAATATATTACAATGTTATAAGGAAATTAAGTAACAGAAATAAACGCTTATATACATATTCTATATATAATCGCAACAGGCGATGTGTAGTACCATATAATAACACACACGTATATATATATACACACACCAAGCATATGTATATATACATAATACACGCATACACACACATGTATATATATACATACATATACATACATACGTATACATACACACCTGCGTATACATATATTATACCAATACAAACATATACATATCACTGTAATATTGTATTACTCGATTATACTACATGTATAAAGCATACCGAAAATAAATTCAATTGTTACAGTATCTCTTACATTACTGCAAGTGTTACCCCCTTACCGAAACGAAACTATAAGAGAGGTATGTGCAGAGTAGCGTAGATAGGGATGCTGGTACATATACTTGCTTTAGTACTGTCTCATAACCAATTCATGTAATAGGCAGATTGTAAAAACACTTTAAAGCTTGCTACTCTCTGATCGTCTGTCAATTGAAATGCTGTAAAGCCACGGAACATTTCAATGAGTTGCAGATCTGGTGAGAGTGAGCAGATACTTTTAAAGGTACTGGTACCTAGAGACTTAGAGAGTTTCATCCAGAGTGTGGTTCTCCATTTGTCATTAAATGGGCAAAACAACAGTATATGTCTGCTAATCTCGTCTGTGACCAAGTGACATTTCATACACTGTATATCGTATTTATGAGAGAAAAACCTACACATTAGGATAAAGACGGATGTACAATGTGGCTGTAGGTATGTGTATTCTCTACAGAAATTCCATAGGTTACAAGTTTCATATTCTGACTGGACAAGGGAGAAAGTATTTAAACTTGCATCGCAAAGTAACCTACTATTCCAGTCGAATACTACCTGGTATTTTACTGCCAGTTTAACGTTATATTTCCATACACCTACGCTTGGGAATATACCATCGTGTAAGTAATCTAAGAAAAACTGTGTCAGATTATATTTTCCTAGAATTCTATATATATCGGGGATAAAACCTTTTGCAATTTTGGGAGATGTCATGAATGATGTGGTTCTATGCACAAACACGTCTTTGATTTTAAACTTGGTATCTAATCGACAGAGTTGACCAAATAGTAGAAGTTTCCGTTTATCTATCAGCTGGACTATAGGATATATACCGAGACAGCTTAATGCTATATCCGTTCTAGTAGATGTAGGGATAGATTGAATACGTTTGATACATTGTCTATGCAGTTTTCGCAAGGGGAGTAACTGGGTATCGGTGACACCGTTCCACAATTCACTCCCATATAATGCTTTTGGTAGTACAATGGATTCGTATATTATTTTACAAGTTGCAGGATGCAGGCCGTTTCTATAAATACCACAGTCTACAATGCTGAAGAAGGATTTACGCAACCGATCACAACTTGTAGCTATATTTTCACTTAAATCTAGGTCTTTATTACATTGGACTAGGCGTCCAACAGATGGAGGTAACTGCTGGTTTCATGAAAGGTTTCATCACCCAGTTTCCAGTATCTCTCTGTACTCATGGTGTCATTGAATACAATAGTATTGCATTTGGTAGCGTTGTAGAGATACCGTTCACGTTTAGAGTTCATATAACACAAGTTGATTAACGTATCTAGACCATGCTTAGTGTTCGATAATACAACCATGTCATCGGCGGAGGTAGGGCATCCACAACTCAAGTCTCCAATCCTGAAGCAATATGGGCTTCTTTCTACTTCATTCATTAGTTCGTTTATGAAGACGAGGTAGAGGAACGGACTCATACATTGACCTTGGCGGGTTCCCTGTAGGATAGGGAACCACTCCGACATGTAACCATTGGACTTAACGCAACTTAAACAGTTATCAAAACATGACATGATAGCTTTGAAAAGCATAACATGGATACCAGTTTTGTATAGTTTGACAAGCAACGATGCAATCCAAGTCCTGTCGAAGGCTTGTCTAGCGTCCAGGAAGCAAGCATAAATGGGAGAATGGTGTTCCATACCATAATTTACACATTCTCTTAACATGAATGACGTCATTAGGCAGTTTACTTTCTTCTGAAAACCACCCTGAGATGAATGTTACTTTTTTGTCCTGTTCAATAAAACTTAATAGGACCTTCTCATATAGTTTGAGAATGACTGAGCACAATGAAATCGCTCTGTAGCTATTTGGATCAGTTTTCTTTTTGTTACCGCCCTTATATAATGTTACTATAATACCGTTTTTCATTTCAGACGGTGTATATGAATATGTAATCATGTAATTAAACAGTTGGGTTATGACTTTTATTAATAGTGAACCACTATATATGACATTTTCGTAGCATATATCGTCATTTCCACTGGCCTTTCCTTTTTTACAAGATCGAAGTGCTGTCTGTACCATTTCAACACTAACAACATGTTTACTACTGGTTTGTGGAGAAACTATGGACTTAATAGTTAATAATTCGGTTTCCACAGAATGTTTATGTTCTTCGCTAAAACTTGGGTCGGCCGAAGGAGAATACAAGTCACAGAAGTACTTTCCCCATTCATAATTTATATCCTGGGGGTTATTATAGGTGGTGCCACCAAAGCACATTTCAAATCCCTTGTTGTCTATTGTTTTGTTTCTACGTTTATTTATTAACCGCCAAAATTCGTTGTTGTCACATTCAGTGGTCGTGTCAACTTGTGCGTCTTGCTCATTTAAGTATGTCAACACTGCCAATCGATGAGCAGAGCGGAATTTTCTCTTATACATCTTATATTGTTTAAAATACACGGAATCGTCATTCGTTGGCCTGTGGTGTTTTATCCATTCAGTGCGTTTTATGACCATTTCTTTATGTAAACGTGTGAGAAGATCATTCCAATAGGGTTTGATGTATGATTTAAATTTAACCTTTGGTATGAACAATTGAGTTGCAAGGTTTACAATGACAACGATTCCCGAGTATAAATCGTCTATATCCGAGGTGTGTCTGACAGGGAAATCGAGTGCGCAAGACAAAACATCGCTGCATTCTAAAAAGTGCATATATTGGTCAACATGTTCTTGTTTAACATTGTGCCAATTGATAATATTTGGGGAAATGACACGAGTCTTAGGACCATGACTCGTCTGTATAGACAAAGAACAAATGATTGGACGATGGGTTGAAACATTTAGTGCGCTATCTTCTAGGATTTGACAGTCCACTATGGTGCTTAAGATTCTATCTGATATCACAACATGATCTATCAACGTTTCTCTGTTTGTGTTATATGGAACGTTACTGTATTTAGCCCCACGGCATATGTTCAGAGTATTTATTGGTATAAGGGAGTACTTGTTCAATAATTCTAATAATAGTGTGCCTCTAGAATCTATATTAAAATATGTAGATAAACGTTCAGTGCCTAGTTCGGTATTATAATCCCCCATTATAATCAATGAGCCTTTATCTTCATACATACATATTATGTTCTCCAGTTCTTCCAAACAGTTTCTGTATATATTCATACTATGATTCTTACATGGTAAGTAAACCTGAAAAACGAAAATATACTCCCCAGGATTCAGTACAATTTGTATACCAATAAAGTGTTTTACATTAGTTTCTAATATTGTTACAAATTGCGTCATACGCTTATGCCATAACAGGGCTATGCCACCTTTACCGACCCGCCTATGACTACACGTATCAAGATCGGGGTCCGAGACAGCGTAGCTCACATAATCAGAGTTAATACAATCGAGAAAGTGCAGATTTTGTTTGAACAACCAGTGTTCTGATACCCCACATATATCAACGTCGGACTTAGTTAACATGTCACACAGGTAGCTAGCACTGGAAATGATACCGGTTGAATTCCAAGTTGCAATATTTATTGCATATTTATTAGGTTTAGTATTCATGATCTTCGTCACATTCGTCGCGCAGGGGCGAATAGGGATTATAATTCTGGTTATTGTAGTGTTTCCACCTGTTTAACCCATTATGTTGGCCATTGTTATAACTGTTACGGTATGTATCTCGGCCACGACGAGATGATCTTTGCTCGGAGTAATCATCATCTGTCTGGGTGTTATAACGGCTTTTATAAGCATTCATGGATAACCACGGCCTACAGGTTACTCCTCTTGGCCAGACATGTGGGTCATCAACGAGAAGGTTGGCATTGCCGTCATCTTCTACATTGATGCGAATTACAACCGTTCTAAGCTTACGGTTTCTAAATATAGTCACCTTTGTGACCGATGGTCCATTCCTCTCAATACCTTTGGTTAATTTAGTCTCAGTAATGTTATGCTTGAAACCTCCCACATAGAACCGTTTGGTACGTCTCCTAACATATTGGGAGAAATCGTCATCATCATCATCACCTACCTGGGAATTGGGTGCAGG
The DNA here is from genome assembly GCA_014843695.1 of Archivesica marissinica. Taxonomy (NCBI): domain Eukaryota; kingdom Metazoa; phylum Mollusca; class Bivalvia; order Venerida; family Vesicomyidae; genus Archivesica; species Archivesica marissinica. The sequence continues at coordinate 34,656,663 of CM026389.1, read as the reverse complement.
GCGCGTATTGTGCGTGTGGTTATGAGTATCATTGCGTGACCCACTAGTCGCCGGGGGCGTATTTTTCGACGGGGGATTGGTGTTGTTGTTCGATTGGGGGATAGGGGTTCTTTTACTGTGAGCTACGACATTGCTATACGAGGGTCTCCGGTCGGGCCTTTTTGCATAGGGTCCAACATGGGCGCGTATTTGCGAAAATGATATGTCATTTGCTGATCTATTATCATCCCTTTTTGAAACAATGGTAGGGATTAATACATTGTTGTGGGACATATCTACGTCCTTGTTAAGATTGTGAACATAGGTATTTTCGATATAGGGTGTGGCAATAAACGTATCAGTGTACATATGAGGCATGTCGGTAGCAGGTGACAACTTATTCTCTATGTCAGTAGAGTGTGGTACTCTATCTTCTATTGCTACATCTGTGGTTACATTCTCAGACGCAGGTGTCAATATACCGGTGGGTATTGGGGAGTCGCTTATAGACGGGGGGTTAGAAATATATGTTTCGGTATTTGACACTGGGTCTGGAGAATGATCCCGTTCACCATTACGGCAATTTTCTACACATGTTTTCAAATGTGAATATGCAGATGAAAGCTTCAGTAAGCTATCTTGTGACTGTTTAAGTGAGTTAGAGTTGGAATGAATGAATGTTTTACACGTTTTTACTTCTTGTATTACATTAGCTTCCAGCTTTGTTATACGCACTTTTATGTTATCTACACATGTCTGCACAAGCTTCTGATTGCTCGATATATCATTTTCGAATATCTTCACCGCATCATATATGTTCTTCAATTCGTCGGTACGAGTGTTTTCTGAAACGCTACTTCTCTGTTTTATTAACAATATATCTGCTTGTAGGGATGCTATTGTCGATTTTAGATGAGTTATCTCCTCTTTGCATTGACATTTGTCGTTTTGTTGCATTGTAGTAGTAACTACAGCAGAAGATTTACATCGGTTCGATTTCTTCGACATACTGATGATGTCTTTCAATACTGAGTAATTCTCACCCTCGACAACCGTTAAGACTGTGTGTATGTCATAGGCCAGTTTCACATCAGCAGAATCGCCATTTCTAGTGTTAATTCGACGCTTCATGTCACTATTTACATCGAATGGAAAATCCTCCGAGCGGCGAAGAATATTGAATAACATTTGACGGCTGTGTTCTAATTTCGTTTCTGACTTGCTGTATTCTAATAGCAATTTATTTACAAACATATCTCTTGGTAGTTCATTGAGCCAAGTTTGTAACACATGGAGCTCCGCCAGATCCGCCTCTGTATCGGGGCTTATACTGTAGTCCGCCTGTGCGAGCCAAGGTTCGTCCACATCGCTATTACAGGTTGATGGTAGTTGCCGATTGGTATTTGGTTACATCGGCGACGGTTCAAATATACTGCTATCTAGCGTATTTGCGTCTGACACTGATATAGGCACTTTGACCTCTGTTTGGTCACTTAAAGTCACTGGTTCTAACTCCGTAAATTCTTTGTTATTTGCCATTGTGGTATATTTACATTATCTTCTTTCCCACTAAGAGTTCTACGACATTCCACGTGATATCCCTATCTGGCATATTCCTGTTATCTTGTTTCCCACTAATAGTTCTACGACATTCCACGTGATATCCCTATCCGGCATATTCCTGTTATCTTGTTTCCCACTAATAGTTCTACGACATTCCACGTGATCTTCCTATCCGGCATATTCCTGTTATCTTGTTTCCCACTAATAGTTCTACGACAGTCCACGTGATATCCCTATCCGGCATATTCCTGTCATCTTGTTTCCCACTAAGAGTTCTACGACATTCCACGTGATCTTCCTATCCGACATATTCCTGTTATCTTGTTTCCCACTAATAGTTCTACGACAGTCCACGTGATATCACTAATTAGGCGATATTACAATCCAGACTAAGATTTAAGCCATGCATGCTGATTCTAGATTGTGTCCAATTTGAAGAGATTATAATATATTGGAAAAACGGAATTCCGAGACAATATATTACAACGTATTTAGCTATTATATGGAAATAAATGTAATTAATTATATTGTGTAAAATACATTTCTAGCTTAAAAGTTATGTATAGTATAACGTTACTAGAGGACATAGAAAACGCACACTTCGGATAAGTGTGTTTTACATGAAAAACAATAACTATATAAATAGATAATTTTAAACATTTTGGAATATTTTTAGTTGTTCAGTTTGTGTTTTGTGATTAAGATGTGATATATCTTTGATGAAAACCTTCGTATTTCGTTTTCATGTAATAATAATCATATACTGTAGGTGTGCGTTTTCTATGTCCTCTAGTATATATGCGTTATTTTTTGAAAGAAAAAGAAACATATTATATATCATAATATATATTATATTCATAATCAAAACATTATCCTATTGTTAACTTTGGCAAACATCTATTTGCTAAGTTAACACTTATGACTTTGTAAATAAATATATATATATGCACGGGTTACCGCTGATTACATAATGCATATACATGCACGGGTTACCGCTGATTACATAATGCATATACATGCACGGGATATTGATGATTACCTAATGCATATATATGCACGGGTTACCGCTGATTACATAATGCATATACATGCACGGGTTACCGCTGATTACATAATGCATATACATGCACGGGTTACCGCTGATTACATAATGCATATACATTCACGGGTTACCGCCTCATTACATAATGCATATATATGCACGGGTTACCGCTGATTACATAATGCATATACATACACGGGTTACCGCTGATTACATAATGCATATATATGCACGGGTTACCGCTGATTACATAATGCATATATATGCACGGGTTACCGCTGATTACATAATGCATATATATGCACGGGTTACCGCTGATTACATAATGCATATATATGCACGGGTTACCGCTGATTACATAATGCATATACATGCACGGGTTACCGCTGATTACATAATGCATATATATGCACGGGATATTGATGATTACATAATGCATATATATGCACGGGTTACCGCCTCATTACATAATGCATATATATGCACGGGTTACCGCTGATTACATAATGCATATATATGCACGGGTTACCGCTGATTACATAATGCATATATATGCACGGGATATTGATGATTACATAATGCATATACATGCACGAGTTACCGCTGATTACATAATGCATATATATGCACGGGTTACCGCTGATTACATAATGCATATATATGCACGGGTTACCGCTGATTACATAATGCATATATATGCACGGGTTACCGCTGATTACATAATGCATATACATGCACGGGTTACCGCCTCATTACATAATGCATATACATACACGGGATATTGATGATTACATAATGCATATATATGCACGGGTTACCGCCTCATTACATAATGCATATACATGCACGGGATATTGATGATTACCTAATGCATATATATGCACAGGTTACCGCTGATTACATAATGCATATATATGTACGGGTTACCGCTGATTACATAATGCATATATATGCACGGGTTACCGCCTCATTACATAATGCATATACATACACGGGTTACCGCTGATTACATAATGCATATATATGCACGGGTTACCGCTGATTACATAATGCATATACATACACGGGTTACCGCTGATTACATAATGCATATACATTCACGGGTTACCGCTGATTACATAATGCATATATATGCACGGGTTACCGCTGATTACATAATGCATATACATACACGGGTTACCGCTGATTACATAATGCATATATATGCACGGGTTACCGCTGATTACATAATGCATATACATACACGGGTTACCGCTGATTACATAATGCATATACATTCACGGGTTACCGCTGATTACATAATGCATATATATGCACGGGTTACCGCTGATTACATAATGCATATACATACACGGGTTACCGCTGATTACATAATGCATATACATGCACGGGTTACCGCTGATTACATAATGCATATACATGCACGGGTTACCGCTGATTACATAATGCATATATATGCACGGGTTACCGCTGATTACATAATGCATATATATGCACGGGTTACCGCTGATTACATAATGCATATATATGTACGGGTTACCGCTGATTACATAATGCATATATATGCACGGGTTACCGCTGATTACATAATGCATATATATGCACGGGTTATTGATGATTATATAAATGTACTGTTTTTCTATAAATCTATTCTCAAATTTTAAAAAAGGCGTTTATACTGAGTTGGTTGTAATCTGACAACCAGTTCAACATGTGGTTCGTTTATTATACTTCGTGCATCCACACACTTTAGACAGCACACATGTATTGTATACCCCGATAAACGAAATGCAGGTTAATTGTATGCTTTACATTTATACCATATTATTTAATATACAGTCTACATCCGCTATGTCAAAGTCGGTTATGTCGAATTATCCGATTATCTCGAAGTCGGACCAAAGTCCCGTTTCAGACACTATTCATTTTACATACAACTGACTCAAACTTCTGTTATGTCGAAGCATTTTGTTTGGTCCGACGGAATTCGACATAACGGTTTTAGATTGTACTTTAAATGTTTTTAATACCAACCCAGCATGTTTAATTGATACAAGTACGAATACATGGATGTAAGCTCGTGTGTGTGTGTGTGCGTGCGCGTGCGTGCGCGTGCGTGTGCGTGCGCGTGCGCATGAGCGCGTATCGTCTACCGGTTGCCCATATGAGCGACGAGGATAGTGCAATGATACAGACAGAGACCCATTCCAGAGTCTCCTCTGGTTCTTTTACGTGCACGGTGTACATCACCGACACGAGACCTCGGTTTAAAGTCCCATCTGAAAGACTGTTAATTTTATTAGGGTCGGACGGGGGATCGAACCTGCGACCTACATTTCCGTCTGTAATGTATGTAAGCTCATCTTTGGGAACAGCTGTTTTAACAGCAAATTTTCACAGTTTTGACATGCGATGTACCGCCCACATCTGTCAGGCTTATAGTAGCTCCGTCCTACTGTCGCAGTAGCTCAGCCCTACTGATTATACTGTGTTGTAAGCGCAGCAGATAGAATGGGGATTTAACACTAGCAACTAAATTAAATAGTGGTGTAAATATAATGTGTTTGTGATTGTTTAACTATATAATGTATGTATAATGCATATATATGATGTATATTACGGGATATATTATGAATCAGTCGTGATTTATTTATATTTCAGGTACAAATGGCAGAAGATGTCTATGTATCCCGTACTGGCACCTCCATGCGAGACATACATGTATACAATGTGACGTCATACAATGACACATTATATACGGACGAATCGCTTACATCGCACTCTTCAGCATATGATTCTTCGTTTGCTACAGTGATGAAATTAGAAAAATACACTCTACCAATTATATGTGTGTTAGGCCTCATCGGTAACACACTGTCAACAATCACGTTTCTACGGAGGCCGCTGAGAAACGCACCTTGCTCGCTTTATCTCGCGACACGTGGCCTTAGTGATAATGGGTTTCTACTGAGTCTGTTTCTAATATGGATATCAAGTACGTTTAACCTTAAACTAAGTCAAATCAAAGGCTTATGTCAGGTGATCATCTTTATGACGTATGTGTGTGGATGCGTGTCTGTATGGTTGTGCGTTTTCATAACATTTGAGAATTTTCTATTGATTCGCAGTCCGTTCCTAGCCCGGCGGATATGCTGTAACCAATTTTCCAAGATCTGTATATCTGTTCTGGTCCTCATAGCCATCGGGGTATATCACACGTCTCTGTGGATATCGCGAGAAGACTGCTCACACGATACCTCATATTCAGCATGGACACAAGTGCTCGTCTTTTCCGATACGCTGCTAACTTTAGTGTTACCGACCGTGATTATTTTTGTATTATTATCTGTGATAGCATTTAAAATGATACGAATCATGCATATACGCAACTTACATAAAACCGTTATCGCAAAGATAACTCACGGTCACACGCGCATTAAACCGATATTACCTATCGCTAAAGTTACTAAGATGTTATTTGTTGTTTCAGTCACGTTCTTTGCCTTGAATGTACCAAGTCACGTGATTCGTCTCATGTTGCTCACTGGTGCGTTCAGACATGGATACAAGACAGCGCCATTAGTGCAAGCAACGATCCAGACGACATTCCAGTTGATCTATTACCTAAGTTTTTCAATAAACGTGTGTGTGTACGCGCTATTTGGTTCAAACTTCAGAACCATATTTAAGAAGACATTTTGCAAGGGTAGCACGAGATCTCATGCGACGTACGTGCAAACTGAGGCAGTCAATCTAGTACATAACCGCCGGCACTCCATGTCCGGTGGTTATATGAAAGAAAAGAATAAAGCTAACTGTTTAATGATACCCGCAGACGACAGGGAATGTCACAGTTTTACCTGAACCGTAGGGGTAGTTCGAGCTTGCACAACGATGCCGTCCGGTTGTCAAACATCCGTATATACTATAGTTCAAGCATATATTTCTACGCGGTCCGGTTGTCAAATCAACCATTGTTACAGCTTTTATCTCCACGCGGTCCTGTTGTCAAACAAAGCGTACTTCGAACCTATATCATGATAATGTGCGTTAGTCAACCGAGGAGCACGTGTCACACCTTCTGTTCTGTCACATCATGTTTCTTGGCGATGGACATGTTGACTAAGACAGTTTACCGCCATGTGTCAATGTTTGCAAACATCCGTTCATAAATGGAACACGTATGGATCCTAACTGTTTACTCATTCATGCGATGGAGCAAGTAGTACTGAAATAAATTCCAAAAAAAGGTTTCTTAAAATGAACACAAATGCCACAGATGCAAAGATGCATCACACTCGCAATAAGAAATGTCTGGCTCTACTGTAAAACATCATCAACGTATGGTAGTCTTGTTTGCAAACGCTATATTCTATAACACAACGACGACCCGGAATCAATTCCTTCAGTGGGGTCACACATATAAAACCAAAACTCACAACGACGACCCGGAAACAATTCCTTCAGTGGGGGTCACACATATAAAACCAAAAATCACAACGACGACCCGGAACCAATTCCTTCAGTGGGGTCACACATATAAAATCAAAAATCACAACGACGAGCCGGAACCAATTCCTTCAGTGGGGGTCACACATATAAAACCAAAACTCACAATGACGACCCGGAACCAATTCCTTCAGTGGGGTCACACATATAAAATCAAAACTCACAACGACGACCCGGAACCAATTCCTTCAGTGGGGTCACACATATAAAACCAAAACTCATTTTGCTTAACAGGGAACTAAAGCTATGTATTCTCGTATTAAACAAGCAAGACACTTATGTCTACATATTGATATACAAATAGAGCATTTTGTCAAATATCTGTTAAACCTATCCTATTATATGGTTTGGAAATCTGGGATATGGAAATAGACATCTGTTATCTATCAAATTTGACACGCTGCAACGCTACAGGAAGTAATCAAACTAGCATCGAATGCACATGCGCTATTTCTAAGGAACTAGTTATGATACGGATTTTTCTTGTTTGATACGGGCTTGTGACCCTATCAAACCAGCAAACGTAATATCAGACTGGAAAGCACAGCGTATAAACGTGGGTGATCGACAGTATTGTGGTTGACAAATAACGACAAAAATAGGCTAAAATTAATTAATATCTAATACTAAGATGTATACAATTGTATTGCCTCGTTATTTGTATCATATTACGTATTATGACGTCATGTAGATGCACGAGATGAGTGAAATAAACGAATTGAATTGTATTATAAATGTGAAGAATACTCTTTCAAAATGAAGAATTCCTTTCTACCCCCCTCCCAATAGTTAAAATTATCAGCACATGAAACGAATTATTGGAGAAGCTACGGTGAAACACGTGAGGCTGTATTGCAGTAAATGAGCACGTGCAATAGGCTGTGGTTTTCATGTTGTGTTTATTTTCATACGACATTGAATTGTGGGGGGGTAAATACTTTTTAGGGGGGGGGGGGTAATGTCTTTTTATCGCAGGAACAGCTTTGTTCAAATGGCGATTCTCCAACTGTTGTTGGTGGCGGAAGTCCCAATGCGTCCATTTGAGGAGACTTTCAGAAACGGACGGGTACCAGGGTAGAACCACTGACTTTCCGTAAGCGAGCTGGGAAGCTTTCCCACAGAAGAATTCTGGGTCTTAACCTATGGCGGTGCGGGGCAAGTGAATGGAATTCAACGAACGTAACCACGTGTGAGTTTCTCTATGCTTGTGTTGGACGCTGTTACGTAGTGTATATCGTCATTACACATATACACATTACATATATACACATTACATATATACATATTACATATATACATATTACATATATACACATTACATATATACACATTACATATATACACATTACAAATATACACATTACATATATACACATTACATATATACACATTACATATATACACATTACATATATACACATTACAAATATACACATTACATATACATTACAAATATACACATTACATATATACACATTACATATATACACATTACATATATACACATTACATATATACACATTACAAATATACACATTACATATACATTACAAATATACACATTACATATATACACATTACATATATACACATTACATATATACACATTACATATATACACATTACAAATATACACATTACATATACATTACAAATATACACATTACATATATACACATTACATATATACACATTACATATATACACATTACATATATACACATTACAAATATACACATTACATATACATTACAAATATACACATTACATATATACACATTACATATATACACATTACATATATACACATTACATATATACACATTACATGTATACACATTACATATATACACATTACATATAACACATTACATATATACACCTTACATATATACACTTACATATATACACATTACATATATACACATTACATATATACACATTACATATACATTACAATATACACATTACATATATACACATTACATATATACACTTACATATAACACATTACATATATACACATTACATATATACACATACCATACACATTACATATATACACATTACATATATACACATTACATATATACACATTACATATATACACATTACATATATACACATTACATATAACTACACATTACATATATACACATTACAAATACACATACATATACACATTACATATATACACATTACATATATACACACTACATATATACACATTACATATATACACATTACATATATACACACTACATATATACACATTACATATATACACATTACATATATACACATTACATATATACACACTACATATATACACATTACACATATACACATTACATATATACACATTACATATATACACATTACATATACATTACATATATACACATTACATATACATTACATATATACACATTACATACACATTACAAATATACACATTACATATATACACATTACATATATACACATTACATATACATTACAAATATACACATTACATATATACACATTACATATAATACACATTACATATATACACATTTATTACAACTTATTAATTATTCTTGTTAGCGAGGACGAAACTGTGATCATTCGTGTTGGAGGAAATCGTAGTACCCGGAGAAAACATACCCCGATCTGTCCACCACCTGACCATCTTGCATACTTCAAGGTCCAAGGATCGAAGTCGGGATGCATTGGTGAGAAGACAACGTTGTAACAATTCCGTATTAAAGCTGTAAAGTGGATAATCCATTTACTTAGAATAATTTGATGAGTCAATCATAAACATCAACATAGCAGCTATAAATCTGTTTTTGTTCAGAATATATCGGCTATGTTTTTGTTCAGAATATATCGGCTATGTTTTTGTTCAGAATATATCGGCTATGTTTTTGTTCAGAATATATCGGCTATGTTTTTGTTCAGAATATATCGGCTATGTTTTTGTTAAGAATATATCGGCTATGTTTTTGTTAAGAATATATCGGCTATGTTTTTGTTCAGAATATATCGGCTATGTTTTTGTTCAGAATATATCGGAGTATATCGACACACATGCTTTTCCCACAAAGAAACACATGTGACTACCGTACGACTGTTACATTCAAAGACTACTGTAACTGAATCTAAATAACGTTCTCAACTATTTTTATATGAAGGATAATACACTAACTGGTCTGAGCTTACCTTTTCTGAGAAGGATCTATTTTCTTGAACAACGTGTGTGTGTTTTACGCTTATTTATCGTCGCTACCGGTTGCCCATATGAGCGACGCCTCCTGAAGAGATTAGTCATTTTAGATTGTTGAAGGATAGTGCAATGATACAGACAGAGACCCATTCCAGAATCTCCTCTGGTTCTTTTACGTGCACGGTGTACAGCACCGACACGAGACCTCGGGTTAAAGTCATTTCATCTAAAAGATTGTTAATTTTATTAGGGTCAGACGGGCGATCGAACCTGCGACCCCCGGATTACTCTCTTGAACAACGGCGTACACCAGACAGACGAACAGACACAGCCAACACACAATAACCGCCGTAACTAATGGTGGGTTGTTAACAAGCTGTAACTGATTACATTGACGTTTGTGTGCCGTTGAATCGACCATTGGCAAGAATGAAAATCTTGATTTATTATGTCTGGAAAAAATAGCCATAGCTCAGGATATACCGTTTTAGTAGACTCATCATTCGAGATATTAGTAACAAACTTAGTTACTTCTTTCCAGCTTTAGGAAGTGTTACAGCGAATTGTTGAGCTCTAATTGTCTACTTAGAACCAAATCTATCATCGCTTTTAGAGATATTTGTTTGAACTGAACTTGTGTGTATCTGTCTGGAAATATATCCTTAGCTGTAGAAATATTCACTAGACTTGTAATCGGGGAGATAAATGATTCCTTTCGAGCATACATAAAGTTTACCGATATTTTGTACGCTACATTGGCAATATCTATAAAATAGCTTAACATATCAATGGTTTTAGAGCAAATTGGCCTCCATGGTTTTAACTTTACCTTCATATTGAATAGACCGTTTCTTCATTGTACAACGACGGTGATGAAATATTGTATACAATACTACTAGATACTAGACAATTTCACATATCATCATAGTCCATAACATATTATATATAGTTTCTCTACTAGACAATTTCACATATCATCATAGTCCATAACATATTATATATAGTTTCTCTACTTGACAATTCCATATATCATCATAGTCCATAACATATTATATATAGTTTCTCTACTAGACAATTCCATATATCATCATAGTCCATAACATATTATATATAGTTTCTCTACTAGACAATTTCATATATCACCATAGTCCATAACATATTATATATAGTTTCTCTACTAGACAATTCCATATATCATCATATTCCATAGCATATTATATATAGTTTCTCTACTAGACAATTCCATATATCATCATAGTCCATAACATATTATATATAGTTTCTCTACTAGACAATTATATATATCATCATATTCCATAACATATTATATATAGTTTCTCTACTAGACAATTATATATATCATCATAGTCCATAACATATTATATATAGTTTCTCTACTAGACACTTTCATATATCATCATATTCCATTACATATTATATATAGTTTCTCTACTAGACAATTTCATATATCATCATAGTCCATAGCATATTATATATAGTTTCTCTACTAGACAATTTCATATATCATCATAGTCCATAACATATTATATATAGTTTCTCTACTAGACAATTTCATATATCATCATAGTCCATAGCATATTATATATAGTTTCTCTACTAGACACTTTCATATATCATCATATTCCATAACATATTATATATAGTTTCTCTACTAGACAATTTCATATATCATCATAGTCCATAACATATTATATATAGTTTCTCTACTAGCCAATTTCATATATCATCATAGTCCATAACATATTATATATAGTTTCTCTACTAGCCAATTTCATATATCATCATATTCCATTACAACATATTATATATAGTTTCTATACTTTTCAGCTTTAACATTACTATATAATTCCAATGTGCAGTTTTCACTTATAGTCCTATCTTTTTATTGCATTTGATTTGTATATGTGTTGAGGGCATCATGGTAGATTAACCTTTGTAAAATGACTTATCTAGTAAAACACAGTCTTTATTATTATTATTATTATTATTATTATTATAATGTATAAATCTGTTCCAATGTTATTTGCATCACTTGTCAAAATACAAATTCTTAAGCAATTCAACTCTTATATCAGTTTTCCAAGAAAAATTAAGGGTTCCCCAAATACAAAATAAATTTTGGACATGGTGTTGAGTGACACATTGATATGCATGGTTAAATTGTACTCGACAAATCGAAAGGTTCATTGTCACCTAACATCTTTCTTGAAATAATACATTGTAAATAACAGACGGATCTGTAGTCCAGTGGTAACACACTGTACTGGTAATCCAGGGATCACAGGTTCCATCCCCCGTCTGACCCTAATAAAATTAACAGTCTTTCAGATGGGACGTTAAACCGAGGTCTCGTGTCGGTGCTTTACACCGTGCACGTAAAAGAACCAGAGGAGACTCTGGAATGGGTCTCTGTCTGTATCATTGCACTATCCTCCAAAATCTAAAATGACTAATCTCTTCAGGAGGCGTCGCTCATATGGGCAACCGGTAGCGACGATACATAAACGTAAAACACACACACATTTTAATTAGTTCACAGAAGAGAAGATATGTTTATTGCCAAGACTTGTACATGGTACATCGTCATAAACATACAAATATATAATAATATATAGGTCATGTCATACAATAGATTTAACATGCGTATATATTTTGACAGATTATGACTGGTATATATATATATATATATCCCGTCTGACCGTATAAAATTAACAGTCTTTCAGATGGGACGCTAAACCGAGGTCTCGTGTCGGTGCTTTACACCATGCACGTAAAAGAACCAGAGGAGACTCTGGAATGGGTCTCTGTCTGTATCATTATCATTATCGTAGGTCACATTAAACAATACTAGATGATCGTAGGCCACATTAAACAATACTAGATGATCGTAGGCCACATTAAACAATACTAGACGATTGTAGGCCACATTAAACAATACTAGATGATCGTAGGCCACATTAAACGATACTAGATGATCGTAGGCCACATTAAACAATACTAGATGATCGTAGGCCACATTAAACAATACTAGATGATCGTATGCCACATTAAACAATACTAGACGATTGTATGCCACATTAAACAATACTAGATGATCGTAGGCCACATTAAACAATACTAGATGATCGTAGGCCACATTAAACAATACTAGATGATCGTAGGCCACATTAAACGATACTAGATGATCGTAGGCCACATTAAACAATACTAGACGATTGTATGCCACATTAAACAATACTAGATGATCGTAGGCCACACCAAACAATACTAGACGACAGCTAGGCCACACTAAACAATACTAGATGATCGAAGGCCTCATTAAACAGTAATAGATGATCGAAGGCCTCATTAAGCAATACTAAGTGATCGTAGGCCTCATTAAACAATACTAGATGATCGTAGGCCTCATTAAACAATACTAGATGATCGTAGGCCACATTAAACGATACTAGATGATCGTAGGCCACATTAAACGATACTAGATGATCGTAGGCCACATTAAACGATACTAGATGCTCGTAGGCCACATTAAACAATACTAAGTGATCGTAGGCCACATTAAACGATACTAGATGATCGTAGGCCACATTAAACAATACTATATGATCGTAGGCCACACCAAACAATACTAGACGACAGCTAGGCCACACTAAACAATACTAGATGATCGAAGGCCTCATTAAACAGTAATAGATGATCGAAGGCCTCATTAAGCAATACTAAGTGATCGTAGGCCACATTAAACGATGATCGTATGTCTAGATGATCGTAGCTCGCTAAATTAAAATATTTAAACGACATTCTTTCTCAGGAAAAAGATTCTAAACGGTAATAAGTCATATGTGACTGAATAAACAACCTTATAGATGGCAGTAGATCATATCATGGACGGAAGAAACAACCTTATAGATGGCAGTAGATCATATCATGGACTGAAGAAACAACCTTATAGATGGCAGTAGATCATATCATGGACTGAAGAAACATTCTTATAGATGGCAGTAGATCATATCATGGACTGAAGTAACAACCTTATAGATGGCAGTAGATCATATCATGGACTGAAGACACAACCTTATATATGGCAGTAGATCATATCATGGACTGAAGAAACAACCTTATATATTGCAGTAGATCATATCATGGACTGAAGAAACAACCTTATAGATGGCAGTAGATCATATCATGGACTGAAGAAACAACCTTATAGATGGCAGTAGATCATATCATGGACTGAAGAAACAACCTTATAGATGGCAGTAGATCATATCATGGACTGGAGAGATCATATCAGGGAATGGTTCGAATCGATAATTAGTCACAACATGAAATAATTCTAGACGACAGTTGGTCACAACATAAACATATTCTAACAGCGACTATTATGATCTTGTTGTTTTTACTGTTGCTGTAGTCGTTCGACAGGGATCTGTTTTAATTATGCACACTAAAGTAATACAACAAGATATATTGTGAATATGACACAAATCAACCATATGTATCAACAGTATTTATATTGCAAACGATTGCGAACAATCTAGACTATCTGGGATGGTAAGGGGTTGCCACACAGACGGATCTGTAGCCCAGTGGTAAAACGCTGGACTGGTAATCCAGGGATCGTAGGTTCGATCCCCCGTCTGACCCTAATACAATTAACATTCTTTCAGATGGGACGTTAAACCGAGGTCTCGTGTCGGTGCTTTACACCGTGCACGTAAAAGAACCAGAGGAGGTTTTGGAATGGGTCTCTGTCTGTATCATGCACTATCCTCCAAAATCTAAAATGACTAATCTCTTCAGGAGGCTTCGCTCATATGGGCAACCGGTAGCTTTTTTCATGTTTAATCATATTTTATTTGCTATTTGACATATATAGTACATATAGACTTAACATTCATTATATGTGATAAAATGCAAAATGGGTTGGGCAACAAGTTCTAGCAACATTAGTAAACTGCCCTCCCCAACCGGTAGCGATGATAAATAAACGTAAAACACACACACAGGGGTTGCCAATACCGCATGGATACGTACACGCCTTAAGCCTAATTAGTAGAACATGTACGTCAATGTTAATCAGAAAGTATAGCTATGTTCATATAATCAATCACATTTAACGATCTATATTTAACAGATTGTGAAATACTGCAATATTTATTGCGCTCAATAATCTGACTTGAAAGGCAGATCACACATTCTATCCCTATAGACACTCTCGAGCGAGTCGTGATATATAACAAATGAGCCCTCACTTTCATTTCCGCACCAATTACCTTGGTACGTTTGGATAGATTGTGACGTTTTGCCAGTGCACGATTCCAATTACCGCTGTACGTTTGGATAGATTGTGACGTTTTGCCAGTGCACGATTCCAATTACCTTGGTACGTTTGGATAGATTGTGACGTTTTGCCAGTGCACGATTCCAATTACCTTGGTACGTTTGGATAGATTGTGACGTTTTGCCAGTGCACGATTCCAATTACCTTGGTACGTTTGGATAGATTGTGACGTTTTGCCAGTGCACGATTCCAATTACCTTGGTACGTTTGGATAGATTGTGACGTTTTGCCAGTGCACGATTCCAATTACCTTGGTACGTTTGGATAGATTGTGACGTTTTGCCAGTGCACGATTCCAATTACCTTGGTACGTTTGGATAGATTGTGACGTTTTGCCAGTGCACGATTCCAATTACCTCTGTACGTTTGGATAGATTGTGACGTTTTGCCAGTGCACGATTCCAATTACCGCTGTACGTTTGGATAGATTGTGACGTTTTGCCAGTGCACGATTCCAATTACCGCTGTACGTTTGGTTAGAAGGGCATTATTTGCGTTGGGTTGTATTTATTCAACGTGCACTACAAAACAAATGTAGAAACATGCTAGGAATGAATTATGCATCATGCGATATCTCTCATACAAACATTGTAAGTGGATATGAAGCTGGGATTGACAACAAGCTTCATCAACATCTGTTGCAGAGTTCCTCAATATCAAATACAACGGTGTGTTTGGTTAGCAGGGGGAATTACAATTATGTGTGTTTATCGTCGCTACCGGTTGCCCATATAAGCGACGCCTCCTAAAGAGATTAGTCAGTTTAGATTGTTGGAGGATAGTGCAATGATACAGGCAGATACTCATTCCAGGGTCTCCTCTGGTTCTTTTACGTGCACGGTGCAATGCACCGACAATACACCTCGGTTTAAAGTCCCATCTGAAAGACTGTTAATTGTATAATGGTCAGACGGGGGATCGAATCCGCGATCCCTGGATTACCAGTCCAACGTGTTAACCACTGTGCTACAGATCCGCCTGTAGGTGAACCTCTATTATTTGATCTATGTCATTACGATATGTTTGTCAGCTATGTAGCTTGTTTATTTGTAACATAATACAGCATAGAGCACAGACAATGTATCATATACTGATTATAAGTACACACAAGAAAGTGTTCACGGACGTATTTCTAGTTTATTGATCGTCTACCCTCTGTCTCTCAATCTGTCCGTCTGCACGAGTTTTTATCTCCATCACAATGCCAACATATTTTACTAAAGTCGTTCATATGCCGCTTACAATAATGGCTGACACAAACTTTGCGAAATTCATTTCGTTTGTTGTTGTAACAGAAACGTGTTTATCGCAATCGGATAGATGGTTTGTTACGAGTTAACAATTGTTTTTCCTGTATATCATGCACGCGTAGTGTATACTACATGACTAATACAATGCATCTCATAAATTCTACATACGTAGTTTTGTTGTCATAATATGCGCCCACATCCATGCATCTTATATTTCCTACGCAAGCAAACTTTTCGTCATAATACACGCCAAACCATACATCGTATATGCTACGCAAGTAGTGTCATCGTCATAATACATAACAAACCAATGCTCGTATATCCTACGCAAGTAGTGTCATCGTCATAATACATAACAAACCAATGGTCGTATATCCTACGCAAGTAGTGCCTTCGTCATAATACATAGCACACCAATGCTCGTACATGTATATCCTATGCACGTACTGCCATCGTCATAATACATAGCAAACCAATGCTCGTATATCCTACGCAAGTAGTGTCATCGTCATAATACATAGCACAC
The DNA here is from genome assembly GCA_014843695.1 of Archivesica marissinica. Taxonomy (NCBI): domain Eukaryota; kingdom Metazoa; phylum Mollusca; class Bivalvia; order Venerida; family Vesicomyidae; genus Archivesica; species Archivesica marissinica. Next base: position 34,639,218 of record CM026389.1, on the reverse strand, counting down.
CAATGGTCGTATATCCTACGCAAGTAGTGTCATCGTCATAATACATAGCAAACCAATGCTCGTATATCCTACGCAAGTAGTGCCATCGTCATAATACATAGCAAACCAATGCTCGTATATCCTACGCAAGTAGTGTCATCGTCATAATACATAGCAAACCAATGCTCGTATATCCTACGCAAGTAGTGCCATCGTCATAATACATAGCAAACCAATGCTCGTATATCCTACGCAAGTAGTGCCATCGTCATAATACATAGCAAACCAATGCTCGTATATCCTACGCAAGTAGTGCCATCGTCATAATACATAGCAAACCAATGCTCGTATATCCTACGCAAGTAATGCCATCGTCATAATACATAGCAAACCAATGCTCGTATATCCTACGCAAGTAGTGTCATCGTCATAATACATAGCAAACCAATGCGCGTATATCCTACGCACGTACTGCCATCGTCATAATACATAGCAAACCAATGCGTGTATATCCTACGCACGTACTGCCATCGTCATAATACATAGCAAACCAATGCGTGTATATCCTACGCACGTACTGCCATCGTCATAATACATACCACACCAATGCGCGTATATCCTACGCATGTACTGCCATCGTCATAATACATAGCAAACCAATGCGCGTATATCCTACGCACGTACTGCCATCGTCATAATACATAGCAAACCAATGCGTGTATATCCTACACAAGTACTGCCATCGTCATAATACATAGCAAACATGACTGATTGTTCGGCAGTAAGTAGTTGAAGTTGAACCCACCATGCTCGTATATCAGAATATATTGGAAAACCAAGAATGAAATCCATTCTTGTGTTGACAAACATCTACTAATTCTTGACACAGTATAATTCTGAGAAAACGGTCGTTTTCAATTTGACAAATACTATATCTTGGGGATACATGTACTACATAAACATTTCAAACTCTGAATTACTGACGAATGCTTTTAGTAGTAAAATATTGAATTCCCACATGTAAAACGTATAACGTTATCTAATGGACAAATCTGGGATATATTGACATTTTTCAGTGGCACGTGCCAAATAGAATGTACATATTTATAATATAATATTTATACTTCTTCTAGTATACAGCACTCCTTCACACAACTGAACAGGAATAAGATCTTGAGAGCGAGTAATCTGTCGCATTCGAACTAAAACAAGCACATAAGATAATAACACAGTTTTATACACACTTATTCAGTATATGTATTCATGCACACTTATTCAGTATATGTATTCATGCACACTTATTCAGTATATGTATTCATGCACACTTATTCAGTATATGTATTCATGCACACTTATTCAGTATATGTATTTATGCACACTTATTCAGTATATGTATTCATGCACACTTATTCAGTATATGTATTTATGCTAGGGTTTTGATTTGACACAGAAACACGCACGCTGTGTACAGTTTGTTCTAAGAATATTCACAAGTTGTTAACGACGAGAAAACGTTAGGCAACCGTGAATTTCTTCGATTCAGTTTCGTATGACGTATGATGGATACTACTTCCGCCATCAAAAACAACTGGAGAGTCACCATATGGCATATGACGTATATAATAATAACGAGCTGTAAGCGAACTTTGGGATGAGAGTGTCGATATGTTATCTAAATTAAATTATTCGTACCGGAAAATTAATTGTAGGAGAATATTTAAAAGAGGCCATATCGAGGCTGCACGGAAAGAGTACATGGAGCCACAACGAGGCCCGAACGTGTTCTTAATGAGATAGATTAGTCTGAAAGCGTTCTTCTGAGCCAGATTAACATTCACTGACACTATTTCATAGTGGAATAAAAACTACAAATGTAATAGTACGCCGTACAGTATAAACATGTTTTGGCAAATAAAATGCACGACAATTGAACGAATGTAATAACACATCATTGGAAATAGTCTAAAATCGGATTTTAAATTTTCGAAACGGCAGACAAAATGGCGGCTGTTAGTCAAACTATTATGATGGAAAGAACGCATGCGCACATGCGAATATATTTAGAAATCTAAAATGCCGTCTGGTGCGTTGGGATAGTTGGCGTTGTGGTAAAGTATTGGCCTATAGTCTTAGATGAAGAGGGCCGAGCTTCGAATCCCAGTACGGGAATTTGTTTTTCTCAATATTATTTTTATATATTTCATAATTCTATTGTTATGGACATCAAGTGTACATATTATATATTAATATAATGATTTTAACCTCATAGTCATACTGCACAATCTGTTCAAGGATTTCATAATTCTGCTTTAAATTTTATAATAAAAAATGTGTACACTATCATAATCGTTGCTGTATTGTACAGTAGAAATAGTAACAGCAGCAGTAACAGTATGCAAGACATATATTTTTACATACATGTGTACAAGCTACAGGGAAAATAGTGAATTCAATCACAGATTTAGCTATGCTATGGATCTATGATTGAGCTCGCTTTGAGACTTCATATTACTTCCTCCACCAATAACAGCTGGAGAGCCGCCATGCGAAGTATGACGTCATATATGAATATATGTTTTTACTTCCTCCACCAATAACAACTGGAGAGCCGCCATGCGAAGTATGACGTCATATATGAATATATGTTTTTACTTCCTCCACCAATAACAGCTGGAGAGCCGCCATGCGAAGTATGACGTCATATATGAATATATGTTTTTACTTCCTCCACCAATAACAGCTGGAGAGCCGCCATGCGAAGTATGACGTCATATATGAATATATGTTTTTACTTCCTCCACCAATAACAGCTGGAGAGCCGCCATGCGAAGTATGACGTCATATATGAATATATGTTTTTACTTCCTCCACCAATAACAGCTGGAGAGCCGCCATGCGAAGTATGACGTCATATATGAATATATGTTTTTACTTCCTCCACCAATAACAGCTGGAGAGCCGCCATGCGAAGTATGACGTCATATATGAATATATGTTTTTACTTCCTCCACCAATAACAGCTGGAGAGCCGCCATGCGAAGTATGACGTCATATATGCATATATGTTTTTACTTCCTCCACCAATAACAGCTGGAGAGCCGCCATGCGAAGTATGACGTCATATATGAATATATGTTTTTACTTCCTCCACCAATAACAGCTGGAGAGCCGCCATGCGAAGTATGACGTCATATATGAATATATGTTTTTACTTCCTCCACCAATAACAGCTGGAGAGCCGCCATGCGAAGTATGACGTCATATATGAATATATGTTTTTACTTCCTCCACCAATAACAGCTGGAGAGTCGCAATACGAAGTATGACGTCATATATGAATATATGTTTTTACTTCCTCCACCAATAACAGCTGGAGATTCGCCGTATGAAGTATGACGTCATATATGAATATATGTTTTTACTTCCTCCACCGTATTACGTATGCATATTCAAATTACGTATGTATATTCAAAGTAGGCCTACATATGCATATTCAAATTACGTATGTATTGTCAAATTACGAATGTATATTCAAATTACATATGTATATTCAAATTACGTATGTATATTCAAATTACATATGCATATTCAAATTACGGATGTATATTCAAATTATGTATGTATATTCAAATTACGTATGTATATTCAAATTACGAATGTATATTCAAATTACGTATGCATGTTCAAATTACCTATGTATATTCAAATTACGAATGTATATTCAAATTACATATGTATATTCAAATTACGTATGTATATTCAAATTACGAATGTATATTCAAATTTTCATATGCATATTCAAATTACGGATGTATATTCAAATTATGTATGTATATTCAAATTACGTATGTATATTCAAATTACATATGTATATTCAAATTAGGCCTACATATGCATATTCAAATTACGTATGTATAATCAAATTACGAATGTATATTCAAATTACATATGTATATTCAAATTACGTATGTATATTTAAATTATGAATGTATATTCAAATTACGTATGCATATTCAAATTACGTATGTATATTCAAATTACATATGTATATTCAAATTAGGCCTACATATGCATATTCAAATTACGTATGTATAATCAAATTACGAATGTATATTCAAATTACATATGTATATTCAAATTACGTATGTATATTTAAATTATGAATGTATATTCAAATTACGTATGCATATTCAAATTACGTATGTATATTCAAATTACATATGTATATTCAAATTAGGCCTACATATGCATATTCAAATTACGTATGTATAATCAAATTACGAATGTATATTCAAATTACATATGTATATTCAAATTACGTATGTATATTTAAATTATGAATGTATATTCAAATTACGTATGCATATTCAAATTACGTATGTATATTCAAATTACATATGTATATTCAAATTAGGCCTACATATGCATATTCAAATTACGTATGTATAATCAAATTACGAATGTATATTCAAATTACATATGTATATTCAAATTACGTATGTATATTCAAATTATGTATGTATATTCAAATTACATATGTATATTCAAATTACGTATGTATATTCAAATTATGAATGTATATTCAAATTACGTATGTATATTCAAATTACATATGTATATTCAAATTACGTATGTGTATTTAAATTACGTATGCATATTCAAATTACGTATGTATATTCAAATTCCGAATGTATATTCATATTACGTATGCATATTCAAATTACGTATGTATATTCAAATTAGGCCTACATATGCATATTCAAATTACGTATGTATTATCAAATTACGAAGGTATATTCAAATTACATATGTATATTCAAATTACGTATGTATATTCAAATTACGAAGGTATATTCAAATTACATATGTATATTCAAATTACATATGTATATTCAAATTACATATGTATATTCAAATTACACATGAATGTGCCATTAATTAACGTCTTGCGGGGACCTATACATGTTTTACTGGGCAGCATGCTTAAGTTTAAACTTTATTTATTTTACAACGATTGCTGGCGCGGATGAAAGCGTAATTGTGGTCATTCGTATGGGAGGAAACCGGAGTACCCGGAGAAAACCCACCTGTCCGATCTGGCGACCACCGTACCATCTCACATACGTCCCGGTCCGAGGACCAACCTAAGCTTATAACCAGTACTATTTAAAATACAACATATATAAACGCTAATGGGCCAAGCCACACTTACCAACAATTACATTTAATATATACAGTCTACATCCGCTATGTCAAAGTCGGTTATGTCGAATTTTCCGGTTATCTCGAAGTCGGATCAATGTCCCGTTTCAGAAACTATTAGTGTACATATAACTGACTCCGTTTATATCGAATTTCGTTAAGTCAAACTTCTGTTATGTCGAAGTGTTTTGTTCGGTTCGGTGGAATTCGACGTAACGGATGTAGTCTGTACATATATATTTGGATGGATTATTCCGGATATACGAATGCTGCAGCAAAACAGTTGTGCTTAAGCACAAATATATCAGTTTACCTACACTGCCGTTCATTCATAGCACGTAGAAACTATATTATATAAGTTTAATTATATTTTATTGAATTCATCATGATATAATATACAACACAATGTTACAAACATAATTATAGCATGATAATACAAATGGTTTGGACCACACGTTTTAACAAAATTATATAAGGATAAGGAAGTATAGTTCAGTGTATAAAATAAATGGGACTACTTTTCATAAATTGCTCACATTGACACGCGCACGTTGTATGAAATCATAGTGTAATATATACTCAATGCAATCCATGGAACTACTTTTCGAAGGGTCCTCATAAAATTGTTACCCGTTAACGCACTGGCTGTCCGATTAGCACAGTGGTAAGCGCGCTCGCTTCTCACCAATGCAACCCGGGTTCGATCCTCGGACCGGGAAGTATGTGAGATTGTACGGTGGTCGCCAGATCGGACTCGTGGGTTTTCTCCGGGTACTCCGACTTCCTCCCACACGAATGACCACCTTTACGCTTTCATCCGCGCCAACGAGAGTAATTTTATATAAGTTGTTAAAATTTGCTTCGCATTCGTTGTAAAATAAATGTTTATATATAAAATAAACATATATATAAACGGTTCCCGAGGCAAATATTCAAGAGCTACTACCAATGTGCGGAAGAATATTTCAGTTCTGGACTGTATTCAGTGTGTGCACATTATGGAACTACGCATGACGAGTGGACCCAGTGCAAATCATCCAATGCACGCCAGCACTCTAGCCTATCTTCAAGGAGACGACTATTCCTGAGTTAGAAGTTGCGGAAGAATATTTCAGCTTATGCAATGCATGGTACTACTTTTTTAAAAGTTCACCAAAACGACCACAACACAGCAGAACAATGATAAATGTAAGATATATTTCCGGTACTTAAGTTACACTCAAGTTTCTTACCATATGTATAGTGTTGTCCGGGAAGACGATTTGAACCTCTCAAATGATGATTGTTTTTAAAGTGTTAGTTTAAAACAATAGTTGTTCTAGAATAAGACATAACACAGGTGCACTAGTTGCACTACATCTTGTTAGTCAGTGTTGGGCAGAAAGTAATCATCCGAATCCCTTTCCTAAAATACAATTGCAAGCACAATACTATTAGGTTATAGTGTTGCCATAACCTCATGTCCATGTGTGTGTGTGTGTGTGTGTGCATGCGTGCGTGCATGCGTGCGTGCGTGCGTGCGTGCGTGCGTGCGTGCGGTGCGATATGGTATTTCGGTATCAAGATCCCAACTTCCCTGCTCCGGGACGTATACGTGTGATATGAAACAATGGTCTCAATAACTTCACTTCTTTGCTCCGGGACGTATACGTGTGATATGAAACAATGGTCTCAATAACTTCACTTCCTTGCTCCGGGACGTATACGTGTGATATGAAACAATGGTATCAATAGCTTCACTTCCTTGCTCCGGGACGTATACGTGTGATATGAAACAATGGTCTCAATAACTTCACTTCCTTGCTCCGGGACGTATACGTGTGATATGAAACAATGCCCTCAATAGCTTCACTTCCTTGCTCCGGGACGTATGCGTGTGATATGAAACAATGGTCTCAATAGCTTCACTTCCCTGCACCGGGACGTATGCGTGTGATATGAAACAATGGTCTCAATAGCTTCACTTCCTTGCACCGGGACGTATGTGAGGTGATACGGTTGTCTCAAAACATTTAATATCCTATAACTGTTTCATTTGCAATATTTACAGACGGATCTGTAGTCCAGTGGTAACACGCTGGACTGGTAATCCAGGGATCGGAGGTTCGATCCACCGTCTGACCCTAATACAATTAACAGTCTTACAGATGGGACATTTAATCGAGGTCTCGTGTCGGTGCTGTACACCGTACACGTAAAAGAACCAGGAGACTCTGGAATGGGTCTCTGTCTCTGTCTGTATCATTGCACTATCCTCCAAAAATCTAAAATGACTAATCTCTTCAGGAGGCGTCGCTTATATGGGCAACCGGTAACGACGATAAATAAACGTAACACACACACATTTGCAATATCGTTTTTATTCCTTTTCGCCTGAAAACATAGCACGCCTTGATGAGATCCGCCTGGCCCTTGAATATGTCCCCGTGTAATTTGAACACATAACTTTAAAGCTGTTTAAAATCATGGAACAAATATTACATTATTACGGTATCTTGGCAACATTAGTTTGAAATGCGTTAACGAATGAAGTAGACAAACATCTAATCGTTGACACTTACGCTTACCATTGTGTGCAACCCGGACAGCCGGGTCATTTTCATCGTCAAATTAATATGGATGTTTGTTTGTCAAGTGTTTACTCTGCCATCAATAATGAAATCACGATATCGTATCATAATTGTTAACGTACTTAAACAGTTAAGCACATCTTGAGATCCGCGATCAACTAGTTTGCTTCCTGCTTATAATAAATGCCCCAGCGCCCAATCACGCGAAACGTATATTTGTATTTAAAACGTCATCAATATAGCTGGTAGTTTTACCGGGTTGTATTATTTTTAAAAAAATAGTTCGGTGGAGTACACGTTTATTCTTCGTAATCCCAATGTGTACAATTTGTAATCTAGACATAGATAAGAAATGGGATTTTGTAATTATGCTGTTAAAAAAAACTGTCGGTCAGGTTCTATGTGAAGCTTCAAGTACGCTTATACTTCGTTAAAGGCTCGTTATGCGTTTTTCAAAAGTGGAATCATAACTTGATATGTAAATTTATCCTAGCGTCAACATTTGTAAACCAGCATTGACAAAGTTTCTGATGAGTTCGTAAAATCAATAAAGTGAGGTAATTTACAAATATTAATTTCACACAAAACCTTTGTTTGAATTTGTGTGCAGATCTTCAAAAGTGTGTTCACAAAACCTTTGTTTGAATTTGTGTGCAGATCTTCAAAAGTGTGTTCACAAAACCTTTGTCTGAATTTGTGTGCAGATCTTCAAAAGTGTGTTCACAAAACCTTTGTCTGAATTTGTGTGCAGATCTTCAAAAGTGTGTTCACAAAACCTTTGTCTGAATTTGTGTGCAGATCTTCAAAAGTGTGTTCACAAAACCACAATAACTTAACATAACACAATGCGCACGATTGCTATACTACCGGCTACTCAGAATGCGTCCGCGTGCATCGTATTCTAAGTAAACAAACCATAGGGCGAGAAGTGAGAATCGTGCATTTGCAACAATACTGTTGTATTCTTCCACGTACAATTGTTGAAAACGTGCAACGATTTAAATATTCTCATCCGGAACTTAAGATTCAATACCAGACAATCTATTGCGAAGGCATGAGTAAGGGCTTCCGTTTATTGAATATGAAAATATTATTCAAATATAGGTCTAAAGGAAATTAAGTGTTAATTAATCACCCGGACTATATACGATACAACCGTCTCGTTATATGTTTCTGTTTCATCTAGAGTGAGGTCAACAAATAACAACAACAAAAACAACTCTCACAAATTAAAAACTACTATGGAAACCCAGAATACAACGATATTGTGGAACTCGACTCACGAACCTGCAACGACGACGCCATCGTACGAAGATTATACCGGATATGATGATTTAGATTACTACAGCTACGACTACAACTATTCGTACTACGATTATTATAACAACACGTACGATTATTATTATTTCGAAATATACCCATTTGAAATAATCACTCTTGGATTCGTACAACCTATATTGGTCATACTGACAACGCTCACAAATTTATTCGTAGTTAGTTTTTTCCTGACCAGGAAGAACCGCGGGAAAGCCACAAGTCTTCTGTTCGTCAGCATAGCATTCTCCGATACGATGACCGGACTTACACTGATACCGAATGCCGTTGAAGTCTACGCAAAGGATTATACCGACTTTTCTGCTGAATGGTGCAATATTTATATGACTTTGAGATTTTATGTTTCCCGCGTTTTTCACACGGTGTCGGTGTGGCAGACGGTCGTTCTCAGCATACAGAGATATATGTGTGTCTGTCATCCCTTCATTTCTGGACGTGTTTGCACATTCTGGAAGACTTTTATCAGCATTGTTGTTATGTATTGCGTGGCCATCATATTGCACGTATACCACTTATTGAAAAATAAACTCGGAATATCCAGGTGCCGCTGGCAGATTGAAATCCCTTGTGAGGAATCCTGTGTGTACTTATGGTTCTGCGTAACATTGCAGCACTTCCTGCCATGTGTCCTGCTACTCGGTCTTACCATCATAACATTAAACGAGCTAAGGAAAGCACAACGAAGGCTGTCAACTATGTCGCACAAGACAAGTGCCCGTCGTTCGTCACGTGATAGAATAATCTCGATCACAGCAACGCTTATTGTGATTTGTTTCCTAATACCAGAACTTCCTCATGGTATTTATAAGCTTGTATTTGTAATATTCAAGCACCTGGGTAACTACGATGGACTGTCGCCATTCCAAAACCATGTCATCATATGCATTTATGAACTCGCCCTTATCATTAGCTTCAACGCCAATTTCTGGATCTATTGCTTTATGATGCATGACTTCCGGCACAAGCTGTTGAAACTTCTGACTTGCGGAACATTCAAGAAGAATTGTGCACGACTTCGCTCATGGTCCTGGTCATCAAAAGGTGGAAGTATACGGACTAACCTTTCTCGTACGAGCTCCAATACCAGCAGAAACAGAGTACTCAGCAGAACCACATCCCTGCACTCCGCGGCTTCCGACAATATACACGCTGTTATTCCACTCACGCCAACTAGAGGGTATAAAAACATGAATTTTAATGAACATTCAACATTGAGACATACTGATGTGGATGGGAATGACGACGTATTTGTGTAGATGATATCCTAGTTGAACATTTATAAGATAATGCACTGTCTGTAGAACTACACTGTACACTGTACATATGATATGACACTGTAGAACTACACTGTACACTGTACATATGATATGACACTGTAGAACTACACTGTACACTGTACATATGATATGACACTGTAGAACTGCACTGTAGAACTGTACATAGGATATGTCACTGTAGAACTGTACATAGGATATGTCACTGTAGAACTGTACTGTAGAACTGTACATAAGCTATGTCACTGTAGAACTGTACTGTAGAACTGCACTATAGAACTGTACATAGGATATGTCACTGTAGAACTGCACTGTAGAACTGCACTGTAGAACTGCACTGTAGAACTGTACTGTAGAACTGTACATAGGATATGTCACTGTAGAACTGTACTGTAGAACTATACATATGATATGTCACTGTAGAACTGTACATAGGCTATGTCACTGTAGAACTGTACATAGGATATGTCACTGTAGAACTGCACTGTAGAACTGTACTGTAGAACTGCACATAGGCTATGTCACTGTAGAACTGTACTGTAGAACTGTACATAGGATATGTCACTGTAGAACTGCACTGTAGAACTGTACATAGGTTATGTCACTGTAGAACTGTACATAGGATATGTCACTGTAGAACTGCACTGTAGAACTGTACATAGGCTATGTCACTGTAGAACTGCACTGTAGAACTGCACTGTAGAACTGTACTGTAGAACTGTACATAGGCTATGTCACTGTAGAACTGCACTGTAGAACTGCACTGTAGAACTGTACTGTAGAACTGTACATAGGCTATGTCACTGTAGAACTGTACTGTAGAACTGCACTGTAGAACTGTACATAGGCTATGCTACTGTAGAACTGCACTGTAGAACTGTACATAGGATATGTCACTGTAGAACTGTACTGTAGAACTGCACTGTAGAACTGTACTGTAGAACTGCACTGTAGAACTGTACATAGGCTATGTCACTGTAAAACTGTACTGTAGAACTGCACTGTAGAACTGTACATAGGCTATGTCACTGTAGAACTGTACTGTAGAACTGCACTGTAGAACTGTACTGTAGAACTGCACTGTAGAACTGCACTGTAGAACTGCACTATAGAACTGTACATAGGATATGTCACTGTAGAACTGTACATAGACTATGTCACTGTAGAACTGTACTATAGAACTGCACTGTAGAACTGCACTGTAGAACTGCACTGTAGAACTGCACTGTAGAACTGTACATAGGATATGTCACTGTAGAACTGTACTGTAGAACTGCACTGTAGAACTGCACTGTAGAACTGTACTGTAGAACTGTACATAGGATATGTCACTGTAGAACTGTACTGTAGAACTGTACATATGATATGTCACTGTAGAACTGTACTGTATAACTGTTTATAGGATATATCACTGTAGAATTGTGTATAACATAATTATATCGCTGGAGATCTGCGTATAACATATATCGCTGGAGAACTGTGTATAACATATATCGCTGGAGAACTGCGTATAACATATATCACTGTAGAACTGCGTATAGCATATATCGCTGGAGAACTGCGTATAACATATATCGCTGTAGAACTGCGTATAACATATATCGCTGGAGAACTGTGTATAACATATATCGCTGTAGAACTGTGTATAACATATATCGCTGGAGAACTGTGTATAGCATATATCGCTGTAGAACTGTGTATAACATATATCGCTGGAGAACTGTGTATAACATATATCGCTGTAGAACTGTTTATGGGATATGTCGCTGTAGGACTGTGTATAACATATATCGCTGGAGAATTGTTTATAGGATATATCGCTGGAGAACTGTGTATGGGATATGTCGCTTTAGAACTGTGTATAACATATATCGCTGTAGAACTGTTTATAGGATATATCGCTGGAGAACTGCGTATAACATATGTCGCTGGAGAACTGTGTATAACATATATCACTGTATAACTGTGTATAGGATATGCCACTGTAGAACTGTGTATAGGATTTATCGATGTAGAACTATGTATAAGAGATGCCACTGTAGAACTGTGTATAAGGGATGCCACTGTATAACTGTGCATAAGGGATGTCACTGTAGAACTGTGTATAAGGGATGTCACCGTAGAACTGTGCATAATGATATTTCCATTACCTCCCCTGACAGATAATGCCAGATTTTCCAGAAATGTATATGTGTCTTTTTAGTTGGCCGCCGTGTTTTAGAAGTGGTGGTAGGATGAATGCATGTTATTTAATTAATAGCCAACATTTACAGTAACGTATACATTAGATATGCTGTATAATATCTGTCGAGATTTAATAATTGAATAACCATAAGTAGAGGATATCCGATTAGCGCAGTGGTTAGCGTGATCGCTTCTCACCAATGCGATCAGAGTTCGATCCTCGAACCGGGAAGTGTGTGAGAGGGTACGATGCTCGCCAGATCGGACAGGTTGGTTTCCCCCGGGTAATCCGGTTTACTCCCACACGAATGACCACATATACGCTTAAACCCGCGCCAACGAGAGTGATTAATATAAGTTGTCAAAACTTGCTTCGCAATCGTTGTTAAATAAATAAAGTTTAAACTTATAATCATAAGATGAGAAAAACATTGAAAATGGATAGCGTGTAGTGCAAAGGCAGCAACGATAAAAACAGAGGAAACTAAATAAGAGGACCACTCTACTTTTAGGAGTATTCAGGCAGTAACTGACTAATAGTTCTCATTGTACGTTCGCACTCGTTGGTGGTCATGTTAATATCCATACTGATGAACCAGTAGAATGTGTGCTTGTACAATCTAGTTCACTGATGAACCAGTAGAATGTGTGCGTGTACAATCTAGTTCACTGATGAACCAGTAGAATGTGTGCGTGTACAATCTAGTTCACTGATGAACCAGTAGAATGTGTGCGTGTACAATCTAGTTCACTGATGAACCAGTAGAATGTGTGCGTGTACAATCTAGTTCACTGATGAACCAGTAGAATGTGTGCTTGTACAATCTAGTTCACTGATGAACCAGTAGAATGTGTGCGTGTATAATCTAGTTCACTGATGAACCAGTAGAATGTGTGCGTGTACAATCTAGTTCACTGATGAACCAGTAGAATGTGTGCGTGTACAATCTAGTTCACTGATGAACCAGTAGAATGTGTGCGTATACAATCTAGTTCACTGATGAACCAGTAGAATGTGTGCGTGTACAATCTAGTTCACTGATGAACCAGTAGAATGTGTGCGTGTACAATCTAGTTCACTGATGAACCAGTAGAATGTGTACGTGTACAATCTAGTTCACTGATGAACCAGTAGAATGTGTGCTTGTACAATCTAGTTCACTGATGAACCAGTAGCATGTGTGCGTGTACAATCTAGTTCACTGATGAACCAGTAGAATGTATGCGTGTACAATCTAGTTCACTGATGAACCAGTAGAATGTGTGCTTGTACAATCTAGTTCACTGATGAACCAGTAGAATGTGTGCGTGTACAATCTAGTTCACTGATGAACCAGTAGAATGTGTGCGTGTACAATCTAGTTCACTGATGAACCAGTAGAATGTGTGCGTGTACAATCTAGTTCACTGATGAACCAGTAGAATGTGTGCTTGTACAATCTAGTTCACTGATGAACCAGTAGAATGTGTGCTTGTACAATCTAGTTCACTGATGAACCAGTAGAATGTGTGCGTGTACAATCTAGTTCACTGATGAACCAGTAGAATGTGTGCTTGTACAATCTAGTTCACTGATGAACCAGTAGTATATGTGTTCATACAATATAGTTCACTGATGAACCAGTAGAATGTGTGCGTGTACAATCTAGTTCACTGATGAACCAGTAGAATGTGTGCTTGTACAATCTAGTTCACTGATGAACCAGTAGTATATGTGTTCATACAATATAGTTCACTGATGAACCAGTAGAATGTGTGCGTGTACAATCTAGTTCACTGATGAACCAGTAGAATGTGTGCTTGTACAATATAGTTCACTGATGAACAAGTAGAATGTGTGCTTGTACAATCTAGTTCACTGATGAACCAGTAGAATGTGTGCGTGTACAATCTAGTTCACTGATGAACCAGTAGAATGTGTGCGTGTACAATCTAGTTCACTGATGAACCAGTAGAATGTGTGCGTGTACAATCTAGTTCACTGATGAACCAGTAGAATGTGTGCGTGTACAATCTAGTTCACTGATGAACCAGTAGAATGTGTGCTTGTACAATCTAGTTCACTGATGAACCAGTAGAATGTGTGCTTGTACAATCTAGTTCACTGATGAACCAGTAGAATGTGTGCGTGTACAATCTAGTTCACTGATGAACCAGTAGAATGTGTGCTTGTACAATCTAGTTCACTGATGAACCAGTAGTATATGTGTTCATACAATATAGTTCACTGATGAACCAGTAGAATGTGTGCGTGTACAATCTAGTTCACTGATGAACCAGTATAATGTGTGCTTGTACAATCTAGTTCACTGATGAACCAGTAGTATATGTGTTCATACAATATAGTTCACTGATGAACCAGTAGAATGTGTGCGTGTACAATCTAGTTCACTGATGAACCAGTAGAATGTGTGCTTGTACAATCTAGTTCACTGATGAACCAGTAGAATGTGTGTTTGTACAATCTAGTTCACTGATGAACCAGTAGAATGTGTGCTTGTACAATATAGTTCACTGATGAACAAGTAGAATGTGTGCTCGTATTATCTAGTTCACTGATGAACCAGTATAATATGTGCTTGTACAATCTAGTTCACTGATGAACCAGTAGGTACTTCGGCATTGTGGGCGAGTATTATCAGCATGACATCATCACACACATTGCTTGATTATCTCGTACATCACTCGCCATCATTTTTAATCACATCATGAAATTCCTAGACATTTTTGTCATTTCGCGAAACGATTATGGGTCGCAGACATTAAGTAAAATGCCTGACATTCTTAGGCAGTACGTGAAACGGCTGGTTTCACAAATTGCCTGTAACATATATAATAAATACAATCTACATCCGTTATGTCGAATTCCGTCGGACCGAACACAATACTTCGACATAACCGAAGGTTGACTTAACGAAATTCTATATAAACGTAGCCAGTTATATGTAAAATGATAGTGTCTGAAACGGGACTTTGATCCGACTTCGCGATATCCGGATAATTCGACATAACCGACTTTGACATAACGGATGTAGATTGTACATATATGTATGCCTTGCTGACGGTATCCTTTTCTTTTCACGGTATTATTTTATTTTAGTTCATACGCAAATTATATGCATAATAGCTCTGGTATAAAACACGTATTATGTTAGCCTATATTGCTACTTATCCTTTATAATAGGATTTCATGAATGCTTTGTGGTGTTTAGCCTGGGTGCCAGTCTGCCATGAATGCGTTGTGGTGTTTAGCCTTGGTGCCAGTCTGCCATGAATGCTGTGTGGTGTTTAGCCTTGGTGCCAGTCTGCCATGAATGCTTTGTGGTGTTTAGCCTGGGTGCCAGTCTGTCATGAAGCTTTATGGTGTTTAGCCTGGGTGCCAGTCTGCCATGAATGCTGTGTGGTGTTTAGCCTGGGTGCCAGTCTGTCATGAATGCTTTATGGTGTTTAGCCTTGGTGCCAGTCTGTTGATTTTTCACTTTTTAACTTCTGGCAAAATGACACGTTGATACGGCCCAATTAATAGTATCGGTGTTAAAATATATTCATTTGACTGACCAGGCAAAATATATCGACGCCTGCTCCCAGGCTATGACAGGGGCGTAATGTGGTGTTTATTGAAGAGCTAAACATCAATAAACAACACAACACGTTAACGTAATTATAATTCCAATTAAATGTATAAGTCAGACATTTTGTTTTGAAATTTTCTACAGAAATTAATTCATTTTCTAATTGTGTATTCCTACGCCGATTATATACTGTTTACTCAGCATAAGCATATTCCTACCCGTCAAATTGTCACAGACATTCATAACCGTTCATGTATGCGCACAACAAAACTCACAGACGGATATGTAGTCCAGTGGTAACACGCTGGACTGGTAATCCAGGGATCGCAGGTTCGATCCCCCGTCTGACCCTAATAAAATTAACAGTCTGTCAGATGGGACGTTAAACCGAGGTCTCGTGTCGGTGCTTTACACCGTGTACGTAAAAGAACCAGAGGAGACTCTGGAATGGGTCTCTGTCTGTATCATTGCACTGTCCTCCAAAATCTAAAATGACTAATCTCTTCAGGAGGCGTCGCTCATATGAGCAACCGGTAGCGACGATAAATAAACGTAAAACACACACACAACAAAACTGTCACCTACATAATTATGATGACAAGTCTCTATCCAGAATCGGTGTCTGATCTAGGGTGATATGCGCTCACGTCTACTAGATACACGAGAGTCCATCAACACAGCCTCCTGGAAAATTAATTTACTGAGAATTAGAGTGTCTTAGTGCACAAATTAGATAGATAAATGGTTTAATTTCCTAATACTAAAAGCAGACGAAGAGCGACATCACACATCGAGGAATGAATCGCTGGTTACTATGCAATGATGATATTAATCAGGGACGGGCGGCGGGCACACGTGTACAACCACCTACCTACCGCAAGCTAGCTGAATATCTTCCTCACTTGATAGAATGCGACACCACCAGTGGGATTCGATCCTACAACGGTGAGGGGTACGTGCTTTGAAGTTAACGACCGTAACCACTCGGCCACGGAAATCGCGCCTGATGCATGCTGGGTTTCCAACCCCACCCCGCTCTAATATACACGCCGGGCTATTGTGTGTTCAATGGAAGGCTTTGTTGGACATAAAATGATAGCAACGGGTTCACATGATTTGATAAAGATAATGGCATGGACAACAATTTGATAATGTTGTCAACCTCATCATTATCATCATCATCATCATTATCATCATCATGTATTAAAACAAATTTAGAAGTCTGCACTGAAATTCATTAGTAGTTAGAGAGTACTAAAGCTTGCCAGAAGCTTTCTTTAGAGGCAAACATAATTCACATGAATAATGATAGGATTGTCAAATTCAGACAGTGTGGGTGGCAACATATTTATATATCGCCTAGCTATCTATAACGACTTAACGACCGCTCACGTACAGTATACCCGGGAAAGGGGAACCTGTGGAACTATAACAATTCAAACTAGTCGCGTACTTCTACTGTTATTATAAACGTGTGTTGCCACTGCTATATTTATTAGAATCGGAAAATTGCTGTCCTTAAGTTGATTTCATACATATTTTAAAGATACCACTACAAGTCAAATCTGCACATTGTTAGATAGATATAGTATCATTAATTGTCTCATTCCCATTTTCTACTCTGCTAGCCAATTCCATATATCATCATATTCCATTACATATTAAATATAGTTTCTCTATTTTTCAGCTTTTACATTACTATATTATTCCAATGTGCAGTTCTCACTTATAGTGCTATCTTTTGATTGCATTTGATTGTATATATGTTGAGGGCTCATGGTAATTAACTTTTGTTAAATGAGTACTCTCGTTAAATAAAGTCTTTATTATTATTATTATTATTATTATACACACACCCAAAAAACAAAAACAACCCAAAAAACAACACAACAACACAAAAACACAAACACACAAAAACCAAAACAACCCCCACCCACACCCACAAACCACACCCCCACACCAACACAAAACAAAACCAACCAAACACACACCAACCACACAACAACCCCAACCCACCCAAAAACACCAACCACACCCAAAACCACACAAAAAAAAAAAAAAAAAAAACCCCAAACAAACAAAAAACACCCCAAACCCAACCCGTGATATGTGCTACATACCGGACATGTAAACCAGGGATGCTTCTGGAATTTAACGTTTTATAGAGGCTTCTAAAGTTGACAAACAATTGCATGAACTATGGCACGAGTTGTCAGCTATGGATAGTGATACTTATGTTAGTTTATACAAATGTATTTTAGCTCGATTGCGAAACAAGTTATTACAACGTATATTAATCACTCTTGAGACCTCATTCCTGATGGAATCCATCGCAACGAGGGAGAGAGAAGAGGAAACGTGGAATTTAAATGCCTTGCCTAAGGGCACACTCGTAACGGCACAAGCGGGGCTCGAACGCCGGACCGTTCGCACCTGATGCGAACGCGCATCCACTGCGCTATCACGACTTCCTTTGTGATATGTTGATTTATTAGAATGATTTAGCCCTCGTTGCAAGAGATAATTACTGAAACGATTTACCTGTATATTGCGTGACAGAAATCTGCAACACGACCTTTTCAATTAACAGTAGAAATTAATGTTACAGTTACATTCTGTATACATAATCCGAGCATATAAACGTAATTTACACTAGTATAATGTAAATTTGTTTATAATTTCTACAATGCTTAAAGTGTAGTAACTACAGTTCGCACAGGGTGCCAGTATATATGCTCAGCCGGACACTGGTATCCGAGCATGTAGAGAGTTGTCTACTTTTGGTCATTTAAATGGACAGCTTACATTAATTGACTACCACTCACACCTTGTGTAAATGCTGAAAACTATGGAGATGTTTGTACATTTAGCCGTTTCCTGTGAGATGTCACAAAAAGTACATGTATACATGTACACAGGGTGAATGGAGTCTCGGCCAGTTCCCCGGTCGATCTCCTCACGACGTGCACGTCGTGACCGGGGCACATCCCGCAGCAGCAGCAGCGTAGGATTCTGGGATCTTCTGGTCGTCGATCTTGCGAAGGGGCAGGCTCGCCAGCATGTGGACCCACGGCTATGGCACATTAGGACAGATCCGCCGTCTCTTCTAGATAGTGTTTTGAAATACACACTATATCTTCGCCGGCTTCTTCGATCTTTCTCCTTCTACTTCTCCGGCGGATAGACGAGACGGCGGACCTGAGGGAGCGGCAACGGTCGTGGCATCCACGCTCCCCTGAGTGACAATCGACGACCATATGTCTAACTGCCAGATCCGTATAAATGCTGCTGCGGGGTGACCAACAGTGAGGAGGGTGGCCCTCTAAAGGACCACGTACAGACCAGGCCTTGTCACCCTGTCACGGAAAGAAGAAGCCATCTGAGGATGTCATCATAAGCAGCACAGAGGAATAATCATCTTAGTACGCTCGCCCATATGGTTCGCCGGAGGCGAGGATAAATAAACTGAATCATCATCTCGGCCAGTTCGACAATATAGATAATTATGTTTGTACATCACACCTGTGTTAGTGGTCACCTACATTTGAGCAGTCAACCTGTATTAAGCATCCAGTTTCCTGATTCCCAAAAATGTAGTTTTATTATACATTTCACCTCTATTGAGCAGTTAACTCGGTAAGGGTACGGGTGTGCGATGTTGATTGCCTCGGTCAGGGTATACCGGTTGGGTGGAGATGCAATACCTCTGCATTATACTTAGTAGTTATCTACATACGAATCGGTAGTCCAGTGGTAACACGCTGGACTGGTACTCCAGGGATCGCAGGCGTCACATTGTTTATTTATTGCCCATATGGTTCGCCGGAGGCAAGGGTAAATAAGCTCAAGCATCATCATTGTTTATTATAGTGACATGTGTATATACGTAGTATAGAACAAGTACGTAAATTACAATAAGAATTAGCACCACACCTATACCATTATGTAAAGAACAGAGACGATAGCAGAGGATATTTGTTTTATTACTGTAAGAATGAAAGTTATTTCATCACGGGATCCTAATACACACACATCATTATTCTTCTTTCTTTTATGGCTTCCATTAATTGTTGGCTAATGTAATGTTATCCATTGTCCCTGGGCCGAGAAAATGAATTCACTACAAGACACAACCGCACAATCACATACTTCTCAAATTAGTATGAATTTCGCAATAAAAAAACTAGTGCCGGTGTCTTAACAGAATTGACATCCCCGTAAGAACTGAAAGTTGCGCATGCGCATAATGGTCCATAATGGTACATCTTAGCGGCCGTGAGGAATGAGAGACATTCGCTTTATGTTCAATAGTTGTGATAATTATCAGCATTATGTGGCATTTATGAACCTATAGCTATTTATAAAGTGTGTGTGTGGAGGGGATTTTCCAATTTCTATATAGATTACTCCGGTTTATGCTTTACCCTTGTTTACCGGATACGAATACACGCGGTCAATTGATGGAACAGCCTACTTTATTGACATCTAGAGGTAAATAATTATATTAGAAATCTACTGTTTGGTTTTATTATTTTTATTAATTGAAGCAGTTATCACATTCCATTATTCAGTAATGATGTTAGTGACTTGTTTGTAACGGTTGTCACTGTGTTATCAGTTGTAATTTGACTGTAAATGTTTCGAAACTCCGAAACCACACACTGGCTCATTTTTCAACCCAATTTAACCCAAATCTACAATGAGCTTTGTACAGGTAAAGTTTTATCCCAAATTAATGTGACAATTAACACACATGTCATTTTCAGTTTTGTTTTGTACAAATAACTGAATAATGCACACTATTTTAATTTTGTTTATAAAGATGATCAAATGACACGGTCCCTAGAACAGGTTGGAGAACAGTCCCGAACGAGCTATAATAGCTTGATCAAGCTATAATAGCTCGATCGAGCTATAATCTAATGAATAGAAACGTTAAACATCATATTGTTTTCACATTTATCCGAAATATCGAATAAGGACGGAAAGTATTCCACTGTAAATAGACTGTTCTCCAACATGTAGAAATACCGAAAGACACCGAAAAACAGTATATACAATTTAATTTCTTACTCGTCCTACTGGGCGAGTGATGCCACAGTTCCACTCGTCCAGATTGGACCACCACTATTTTAGGAAAATTTAAAAATCGTCAGAATTGTCCTTTAATTTATTAATAAATGCAATTATGTCACTACATGTATTTAGAATTTTGATCAAGGTACACAAACTAGCATGGTTTATATTCGTGTGGTTTATACACATTTTTATTCAGAATTTTTTTAACTAAGACTAGTAATCAACTCGCCTGTTGAGGATACATGTAATAATGCACGCATCATACACTTATTATTGCACGACACATTCAGGTAACCGTTTTGGTCAAAACATTGGTGTAAAGCCTTGCACATATCTCAAACTGAGTCTCCAACGCTCAATCATATCAATTAGCTACATCATATCTGAGCTTAGCCACGGGATTACGATAACTGATCAGACATTCAGTAAGCTTCAGTCACAGATCGAGAGCTAACCGTTGTGCAGACTCGAACCTGGTGGGATATTCAATTCAGTGAACACTTGTTCCCGCTACCGCTGGCTCATTATCTTGGCTAGTATTATCACTATGAATTGTCCCTTGTTTCCTCGGATCTGGACACACATGCCCTCTTGTGTGCCTGCTTCCCTTCCCAGCATTCAACCAGTGCACAATACTTTTAGTTGGGTTGTAGTCCCTGAGAGCTATTCCATCCAGGTTGATACGCATCAGACTGGAGACAGTGCTCTGCTTGAGTGACGTTCTGGTGTCCGTTTTGATCTGGTTCATCTTACTGAAGCCCCGTTCGTACTCTGCGGTCGTTGGGGGAAAGTGTGAACATTATCTGTACCAGGCATCAACAACTGGTCTCTACGTTTCTGGAAATGTACATTTTCAAGTCCAGCCACTCGTCTGGCCCCTCGATAGTCTCCTTACTGACACCTACGGATTTAAGTCCCTTCAACCAGCGATCATTCACCCCGTGCGCATGCCCATGTTCCAGATCAACAATTGCAGCTAGACTAGTCTTAACTTCTCCGTTTTCTCCAACATAGCGCACGTACACTAATTCCCGTAACAGCTTTGGCCTTATCAGATCCACGTATGTCAACGTCGCCGCCTCCCTGCAAAAAAAATCGCCGAATGTCAGTCGACATACGCGTTTTCTGTGATGCTGGCACGCAGACGACACGTGATTGGCCGTGACGCGTTTCGTAAAACAAATATAGGCTGCAGCTATTGTACCCATGATTAGCAAGAGTCAAACACAAGTACAATTGTGAGTTGTTTATTGTGGCAGCGTAAACACATTAAAATACCCTCGGTGATTTCCGCTGAAATTTTCACTCGTCCGACTGGGCAAGCGACTTGGAATTTCTACTCGTCCAGATCGAAAAGTCACTCGTAAATACGAGCGGACGAGTGGATTTGTCGAGCCCTGATATAACAATATAAGAACGAGGCAGCTTGTGCTTAACTATGTATTAAGCTAAATACACCTTATTGACTTAATATCTTTCCTATTTCAAACCCCTTGCGAGGAACTACGCTTGTTTTCCTGGACATGCTTAGCCGACCTAGCTGACTAGGCAGGCTTAGCCGATCTGACTGGGCAGGCTTAGCCGACCTAAGCGGTTAACCAGTACTAAGCAATGTGTGTGAGACGTCTACCTCGATGACGCTACATATGTGGCCTGACCGAGTATTGAACCTGGTGTCGTATAGAATATTGAAAAAAATAATGTATCTCGGGTTATTAGTCGGTCATTGAATGTTGACCCCCTTGCGGAACAATTACTCCCCTTGCGAATGGCAATATATAGTGGGAAATATTAAATTTATTATAATTAAATGTTAATTAACACTGTTTAAGGCCTAGCAACATTTATTTTGAATCAATGATGTACAGAATAACATAAATATATTGAATATGAAAATATAAGTAAGATAATTTGTCTCTATCAATTTCTAAAGATGATATGGTGGTTGCTGTATAACTAGGAGGTTCACATAATGTATATGCATAATATTTACACAGACAAGCATACAACAAATAATAACAATGACCCACACCCCCTATGTATACACTGAACAAGTGAGGGCAGGTCACTTTTCGATGCCATAGAATAATGACCTCTCTATGTGTAGACTATACATGTATGAGAGAGAGGGTCACTTTTCGATGCCATGGATTAATGACCACCCTATGATTTAGGGTGACAGGTGGACTGTAGTCCAGTGGTTAACTATTGGACTGGTAATCCAGGGATCGCAGGTTCGATCCCCCGTCTGACATAATAAATTTAACAGTAATTCAGATGGGACTTTAAACCGAGGTCACGTGTCGGTGATTTACACCATGCACGCAAAAGAACCAGAGGAGATGCTGGAATGGGTCTCTGTCAGTATCATTGCACTATCCAAAAATGACTAATCTCTTCAGGTGGCGTCGCTCATATGGG
Organism: Archivesica marissinica; assembly: GCA_014843695.1. Lineage (NCBI taxonomy): Eukaryota > Metazoa > Mollusca > Bivalvia > Venerida > Vesicomyidae > Archivesica > Archivesica marissinica. The sequence continues at coordinate 34,615,602 of CM026389.1, read as the reverse complement.
CAACTTGTAGCGACGATAAATAAACGTAAAACGCACACACACACATTAAGTTAAAATGCTAGTTGGCTGCTTATTCAGCAGAAATTGATGTATATTTCTTTAACACATTTAATTAATATATCTGACTAATAAGTTTATTTAAAGTCACCACTGCATAAATGCATTTGGGCAAGTTTTCTAAGAAAATTAAAATGCCCATCATCTAAGTGATGGTTTTGCCTATAGCAATTATTATAACTATATGCTTAGTGGAATATGAGGGCTGCTGTAATCTCATGTTGTAATCTCAGTGTGTGTTTGGTTTTCATATCGCCAACTGTCGCTCACACAGGAATTTGTGTCAGCGACAGTCGGGGGTAGACGGGTGCAGGTATACTTCTAAGATGTCTAAGATTGCATATATATATATATAAATATGTTTACCATTTCTAATACGGTTATGTGACGAGAATACCTTGTTACATCAGCAATGTCGCATTATAGTATAATACTGTGATCGACATGCCACAAGACAATAAAGTCTTGCACCCATATCCATCCAGCATCCGACATTATGCCTTAAAATTACAGAGTTATGTACTAAAATACTTTTAGCTAAATCTACGAAGTTTAAAATATGTGTACTAAGAAGATTAAGAGCAAGTGTACTGTCTTAATATGTATCTGTACTATGATAGTTCATAACTGATCCCCCGAGTACATATAATTATAACCAGTCATACAGATATATAGCCGGTAATAACAGATCTCCCATATACATGGGAAATTATAATTGTGTTTATATATCACATTTGTGTCCTCGGCCCACTATGTCGCTTGGACATCTTTTTTAACATATTTAAGAAAGATCAAACTAATATGGGTTACCCTTAAAAACATAAATATACAACTAAACCCATATTTCGTTGCAGTAAGCTGCAATAAGTGAAAGTTCATTTTCACTTGAAACATAGTAGGTTACTGAGGATGTGATTTTGTGTTCCCTCCCTCATATTCCCGCCCCCATGTTTTATATTTCCCTGTGTACTCCGGGATCATTAATTATTATAAAATAACAACAATACCCTGTGTGACAACATTTATGATCAGTACGTTAAAAAACACTTCCGTAGCAATTCCAACGGTCTCCTTAGTAGAGCCAGTAAAATTGTAATAATGTTTAAAATATACTCAAGTATTTACATTAAAAAGACAGTCACACAGGGAATAGCCAAACAAATAATAACCGTAGATCCTTGTCGAATCAAAAAACTTGTATGGCAGTAATCCGGTTCGGTTGTTCATGCTTACTCGGAGATAGACCGACAGCACGCAGGCATTTTTCGCGACAAGACTATTCCCATTGATAAGCGGTTTGCTGTCATAATGTTCCTATCTATGCTTCTTTTACTAAATTAAACTAAACTGGATTCTTGCATGGATTTGGACAATGAAGAATTACATAAAAAGGTGACCTGAAACGATAATTGAAATTTCCTCGAACACCCTAGTATAATTCCAGGGATAAAGTATCTTTTTTGCAAGAATTTTCAGACATATGTTCATATTATCATTCCAAAATACAGACCAGAAAGGGTTATTTTAGGTGCGGATCTAGGGGGTAAGGGGGAAATTATAACAGCTTGCAATAAGTATAGTGTTATATTCTATACATTTTAGGATATTTATCCCAAGAAGCACTCACAGGATAGTTTGACTGAGCACATATAATCCCAAAACAAAAAGTCAGAATTGGACAACATTGCCCATATATATGTCACAGCATAAGGGCCTCAACTGTGGTAATAATACAGTTATGTAACCTTATTTAATTGTTTGAAGTCCATATCATATGATATTTATAGAAAGGCATACACATTCTGGTGATATTAGATAAATGATCATAAAAACAAGGTCATGGTGTATGCATGACACATGTGGTATAATAAATCAGATTTCTCACTTTATATGGAGAAAATCTCAAAGGGATTTTCTTGGAAATGTTACCAACCTCACTCTAGTTTGTTAATTATGTATATAATATTTTATTATGTATACATGGGGATTTTTTATCCCTTTATACTTTTCAATCTTTTGTGTAATTGACCAAAAACTGAACAAAAACACTATGTTTTGACATTACACATATGTCATAGCATAAGGGCCTCAACTGTGGTAATAATACGGTTAGGTATCCTTATTTGATTATTTGAAGTCAATAGCATATTGATGTTTATAGAAAAGCATAAACATTCTGTGGATATTAGAAAAATTATCATAAAAACTAGGTTATGTATGCATATAATCCCAAAAAGTCAGAATTGGACAACATTGCCCATATGTCACAGCATAAGGGCCTCAACTGTGGTAATAATACAGTTATGTAACCGTATTTAATTGTTTGAAGTCCATATCATAATGATGATTATAGAAAGGCATAAACATTCTGGTTATATTAGATAAATGATCATAAAAACTAGGTTATGGTGTATGCATGACACATGTGGTATAATAAATCAGATTTCTCACTTTATATATCAAAGGGCATTTTCTTGGAAATTTTACCAACCTCATTCTAGTTTGTTTAATTATGTATATAATATTTTATTATGTATACATGGGGATTTTTATCCCTTTATACTTTCAATCTTTTGTGTAATTGACCAAATACTGAACAAACACGCTATGTTTTGACATTACACATATGTCATAGCATAGGGGTCTCAATTATGATCCTACTATAATCTGGCTACCTTAATTGATAAGTGTGGGTCAATAACATGTTAATGCTTCTGAAAAATATACAAATAATCTGGATAAATCAGATAATTTGAGAAAATACTGTGTTCAAAATTGTGCTAAATATTTGTTTTTGAAGAAATCTCTATGTTTGGTCAGTTTTGATAAGGGATATTCAAATTTCTATTATCAGGATCTGGTCGGGATAACCAGGGACAGGTACACTAAGTGTACCATCCTATTAGGTACATAGAACACCAAATAGGTAGCGAGAGTATTCCTCGCCTCGGACTAGCCCAAACGAGGAGATCGAAAACCGCAGCCCCTCCCTGGCATCCCGATACAATTGATCATTGGTTTGGTGCACCTGGCTGTACCACTATCTTACCTACGACTCTGGGTGGATTGGACCAGGGGCTCTGGATTTCACCTGGTCCGACTCAGACAACATTATTCCCATATATATGATTAAATCTATTAGTTTAGGGCAGATTTTATGAAGAGATGAACAAATGTTTGTCTCCTACATATTTGGTCACAGGGGGGAGAGGAGATATTAATACAAAAATAGGGGGGGTCATATAATTAATTACTTATATTACTGAAACTATCCGTATCCCGATAAGTAGTTATTTATTTTCATAATATATTAACGTGGCTGTGTGGACAGAGGCATAAGCGTGGGATCTGTCCGAAGGGTTCTATTAGCGGGGGTATTGATATATATCAAATTAATTTTTCCCAGGTCGTTGTAGATTTTCCCACATTGGTTTACTAATTCCAATGATAGAAATTTATATTGATTTAAGTTTTAGTGATGACTGTAGCCCAAAAAGAGCCCTTAAGATGAAATTTAAGTAAACTCTTTCAACTGGGGTCAAAAATCTCCCACTCAAATGCTGAGAAACCGGCAGTAAAATTGCTTTTCGGAAAGGACTCTAGTGAGGCTAATTTCTGCACTACTAACTGGTTTATTGATCTACTAACAAGCTGCAAAAGTATGGGAACTTGTGTCTGAGCCAGCCATAAATGCACAGGTCCTCTATATTTTGTCGGACATCTGACACAGTCTAAGATGTAGGTCTCCAGAGCTTTGTATACTGATGTTTGGGCAGCCTTTCTGGGATTGAGGACATTCTCAAGATTACAACAGCAGCCCGCAGATCAGCTCGATGAGTCCCGTGCACACTACAGTCTTGCGGAAAATGTTCGGTGGTGTACTTCACCCGACATGTGGGACAAACCGGATCCAATTTAAGTATATGTTGTCCATCATTACCAGGCAACAGATTTGTCCCCAGTCTCAGTCTACTAATTTTTATAGAATGGGAATAAGGCACCGGTCAACTGAGCCCCACAGAGCTCAACTTATAGGTTTGTTTAAAAGGCCTATTATATAAAGTTTGGCTACAATGGTTAATTGTTTCAGCCCTGATAATAGAGTAGATCTCCGTGGGTGCGAGCTTCACATTATTTTCTACATTTGTATGCTCCAGGCCCGACTTGGCCGCCCTATCAGCCAGCTCATTTCCAGTGATACCTATATGTGCACTGCTGCACACCATGCTATGGTAACCTGAAGGTCCAAGTTCAAACCCTCATTATGTAATTTAACTATGTCTTTGATTAGATCTGGTCTAGACTTACTATTCCTTGATTGTAATGAGACCAGTGATGAAAGTGAGTCAGATAATATCACATTTTTCGGTGAATTAGTATCTACTATCCAGCAACTTTCTACATATTCATATTGTAGGGATGGAATGACTACAGCTGCAACTACTTTGCCAGAATTGGGGCATTTTGATCCATCTGTATAATTATATTTTGAGGTGATTGCTGTAGTTTTCCTCAATATGACATTGTACTTCCAATCTGGCGAGGTGACCCAGATCGGATTTCTTCACTTTGCTCGATATTGTAATATCTATCACTGGATCTCAGGTAACTAGCGTCCAGGGCGGTGCCAGGTCCGCTGGTCCGGTCTGAAGTCTGCTACCTGAACACCCTTGAGGCCGTGTGCCACCCCAAGTTCTGACTATTGTGGACCAAATTAAGCATTATCCTGTTTGCCACAGGTGTGAAAAGCAATAAAACCTTATCTGTAGGGATCTGCAACCAACAGTGACACTTCCTGTGTTCCCAATACACTGGTTACATGTTTTATATCATTTATAATAAGTTCTCAGGTTCAATCCCCCATCTGACCCTAATAAAATTAACAGTCTTTCAGATGTGATGATAAAACGAGGTCTCGTGTCGTTGCTTTACATCGTGCACGTAAAAGAAACAGAGCAGGCGCTGGAATGGGTCTCTGTCTGTATCATTGCACTATCCTCCAAAAATCTAAAATGTCTAATCTCTTCAGGAGGCGTCGCTCATATGGGCAAACGGTAGCGACGATAAATAAACGTAAACACACATAATAAGTAATATTTTATTATTGTATGAACAAGGACAGACAACATTGTGTTTTATAACATGTGCCTCCCTATGTGCAGGAAACTGGTCCATGCATAGAATATGACACCCTTAATGTAGTTTATCCGAGTGAAGGCAGGTCATTTTTCCATGCCATAGAATAATGACCCCCCCCTGTATATAAACTATATGGGTGAGAGGCTTGTCATATATCCATCCCAGCGAATAATGACCCAATCCCTAATCTGAATGTAGTGATTATGTTATTACCTGGAATTTTGTATGGGGGTATGTCTGTAATACTCATACCATACATGATATAAGTGACTTATCCGGCTGAAACTTATGCAGAATATCTTTGTATTGGACATACCCATGGATGGGTGGGGCTGTCATAATCATAATTGTATTTAATGTAAATATTTAAGTATATTTTAAACATTATTGCAATTTTACTGGCTCTATTAAAGAGACCGTTGGAATTGCTACGGAAGTGTTTTTTAACGTACTGATCATAAATGTTGTCACACAGGGGAATAGTTGTTATCTTATAACAATTAATGACCCCAGTACACAGGGGGAATATAAAACATGGGGGTGGAAATATGAGGGAGCACAAAATCACATCCTCAGTAACCTACTACCGGTATGTTTCAAGTAAAAATGAACTTTCACTTATTGCAGCTAAATTTAACTGCAACGAAATATGGGTTTAGTTGTATATTTATGTTTTTAGGGGTAACCCATATTAGTTTGGTCTTTCTTAAATATGTTAAAAAAGATGTCCAAACGACATAGTGGGCTGAGAATATGAATGTGATATATAAACAGTTTAATTTCCCATGTATATTGGAGATCCGTTGTTACCCGGCTATATATCTGTATGACTGGTTATAATTATATGAACTCGGGGGATCAGTTATGAACTATCATAGTACAGATACACATTAAGACAGTCCACTTGTTCTTAACTTCATCGTTTTACCATAGTACACATATTTTAAACTTTGTAGTCTTAACTAAAAGTATTTTAGTACATAACTTTGTAATTTTAATGTAAAATGTCGGATGCTGGACGATATGGGTGGAAGACTTTATTGTCTTGTGGCATGTCGATCACAGTATTATACTATAATGCGACATTGCTGATGTAACAAGGTATTCTCGTCACATAATCATATTAGAAATGGTAATCATATATTTATATATATGCAGTCTTAGAAGTATACATGTACCGGGTATTTTATTCATCCGGTCTACCCCGACAATCGCTGACACAAATTCTTGTGTGAGCGACAGTCGGAGATATGATAACCGAACACACACTGAGATTACAGCAGCCCTCATAGCCCACTAAACATCTAGTTATAATAATTACGATAGGCAAAACTATCACTTTTAGATGATGGGTATTTTAATCTTCTTAGAAAACTCAGTCGCCCAAATGCATTTATGCGGTGGCGACATTAAATAAATTTACTAGTCAGTCATTCTTACTGCATCAAATCCTTACCCAGGCACTGTGACCTACTTTAAACCCATAACTTACTTTTAGTTTATACACATTTATTTTAGCTCGATTGCGAAACAAGTTCTTATAACTTATATTAATCACTCTCGAGACCTCATTCCTGATGGAATCCATCGCCACGAGGGAGAGAGAAGAGGCAACATGGAATTTAAATGCCTTGCCTAAGGACACAATCGTAACGGCTCCAGCGGGGCTCGAACTCCAGGCCTTTCGCACCTGAAGCGAACGCGCTACCATTGCGCTATCATGACTTTCACTAAAATTGCTTTTGTTTACTGACAAAACGGCATTTGTGTTCTCTGACACATTTTGTAACTTAACAGTTATATTTGTTATCTATGTATTTTGACAACAGTTTGTTCTTTATTTCAGGCAATGTATTATGTAAGAGAGATACTGCGAACCTAATATGACTTATGAGAGACGCACCAATATCTTAAATAAAGAAGTTTCATGGCAGCCCACTGGGTGGTCACAGTGGTGTCACCAAGACCATATCATCAATCACCTTATGATACTGGTGGTATGGCCTTACTGAATATGTCAAGAACTACGTAAGTTCTCCAATATACATATATTAGCTTACACAACAACCATGTTCATGTGCAGCTACCCTGCTGATTAGCTATTAGCATATTTTTTTACAAACTAGTACAGGTTATATATAGTGGTCTTGTAGGATTTCCACTGGAGAAAATCAAATTGCCACCATTCTTTTTACATTTTATTGTGTTGCTCCATTCTCTGTTCTATTACAGTTGTTGCCATCTGTTTGCAATTGACTCAGTAATATTAGTATAATGGTCATGTACTATAAGTTATTATTATGCAGGATACCCACATCTTTCTCTACTGTTATAGGGGTGTGAAGCAATTTAATATAAGCTGAACATACATACCGGTATACAATGAACGTAAACAAATATATCACCTAAATATTAACTGAAAACAGTGACGTCAATTTTAAATAGCTTTTAATAATAATGAAACATTTAATTATTCCAGTACTCAGGGAAAATATTTTTGACAGACAGACACAGAGCTTGTCCCCTCTGAAAATGGACATTGGCGAGATTAGTCATTTTAGATTTGTGGAGGATAGTGCAATGATACAGACAGACAGACAGACAGAGACCAATTCCAGAGTCTCCTCTGGTTCTTTTACGTGCACTGTGTACAGCACAATACTTCGGTTTAACGTCCCATCTGAAAGACTTAATTTGATTAGGGTCAGACGGGGGATCTGACATATAACATTCCAGCGTGTTACCACTGGACTACATATCCGTCTGTAGAATTATTCAATTGTAGAGTAACTTTTCTTAACCCATTTCATTCTGGATACTGTTCAAACAGTATATGCAAAGAATATAGAGCCATATCAGCCGCCACGAAACATGCCGTCTGATCAGGCTCTATGCTGTTTGCTATTCAGATGATCTTGCTAAGACACTTAGCTATGTAGCAAACAACATAGATCTATGTTGTTTGCAAAAACGTTAAATGTATCCAGAATGAAATGGGTGAAATACGCCTCTCATTTCTCCAAAAATATGATGAGTGACATAAAATCTTTGTGCCAGCAGTTGGCTGTTATTATTAGAACACCACTATTTGTCATATTTCAAATATCACACTAAACCGTTATTCTCATATGTCATAAACAATACCACCATGTAAAGCTGTGATGACCTGCCAATGCTCCAAGAATTACTGTCTTGTATATTCCAGGTCAATAACCAGTGAGGTGTAGTCTAATTAACATCCTTTCCAGGATTATGGGATTTGCTGGCAGGTGTGAAACGGAACTTAACTAGGAGACAACTAAGGTCAGAACAATTTGATATATAATTATAATAAATGATATTGACAACTGAAAAAGGTTACATTTTTGTCCTAATTTTTTATTCTTGCGCCAAATTATTAGACCCCCACCCCAATTCCCAGAAAATGCATAATACCAAGTTTATATTAATATATTTAGACTATACATAATGTTTTCCTGTGGGCCAATGGAGATAGATATCTCACCACTTCATATGATGCCTGTGGGTCACTTTAGATAGGTCCCTTACCGGGACTTTCAATTCTCACAGCTTCAACATTTTCCCCCAGGCCGTGAGAATTGAAAGTCACCTCAGAAAATGCATAATACCGAGCTACTATTAGTAAATTTAGACTTGACATAATGTTTTCATGCTGGTCAGGTGAGATAGATATCTCACCACTTCATATGATGCCTGTGGGTCACTTTAGATAGGTCCCTAGCCGGAACTTTCAATTCTCACAGCTTCAACATTTAACCCCAATCCGTGAGAATTGAAAGTCACCTCAGAAAATGCATAATACCGATGTGGGTGAAGTTAGCAGTGAGCAGTGTACTGCCAGTGTACTGCTGTACTGCTGGCAGTGAGCAGTGTACTGCTGTACTGCTAGCAGTGAGCAGTGAGTAGTGTAATCCAGCAGTGAGTTATGTATTCTAGTAGTGAATGATGTGTATATGCCAAATTTCGAAAAATTATTATAGTATTATGTAAATATATAATAAGTGTATGAAAATATAGTTTTATATCAAGTGAAAAACTATAACAAAATGGGGATTGGGTGGGGATTGAAAGCGATGAAATAACACAACCATTTTCAAAGTGAATCACTCTGCCAATGCATCAGTCCCTCAAAGACTATTGAATGGGTCTCTCTGCCTGTATCATTGCACTATCCTCCAAAATCTAAAATGACTCTTCAGGTGTTGCTCACTTAGGCAACCTGAGTAGCGACGATTACAAAAAGTAATGCATGTTAGTATTTATAAACATATAACATAGCGAAAGACACTGGACCCGCTACACTCTCTAGCATGGTAGCTTGGGCAGGAGCTCGGATTTTATTCATATTCCTGTCTGGTCTCTATACCGTGCAATCGTGGGACAAGCCGTCCGTGTGTCGAGTACCTAGTCATTATGTATGTATGTACACAGTCATGCACACAACCACACCCACAGGCAGGCACACACACAATCTTATCTTTATATAAGATAATTATTCAAACTTAAAGCGAGTCGTGTGGGGGGTGGTGTACGTTTATATATCGTCGTTACCGGTTATCCATATGAGCGACGCCTCCTGAAGAGATTAGTCATTTTAGATTTTTGGAGGATAGTGCAATGATACAGACAGAGACCCATTCCAGAGTCTCTTCTAGTTCTTTTACGTGCACGGTTTAAAGTCCCATCTGAAAGACTGTTAATTATATTAATCTGTTAATATTACACTATTAGTGTCAGACGGGGGATCGAACTTGCGATCCCTGGATTACCAGTCCAGCGTGTTAACCGCTAGACTACATATCCGTCTGTAAAAGCGAGTTTCTAGTGGCCTTGTTTATTTTTTATATTTAAAATATTTATCTCGTAGCATTGGCATTGTGGAAGTCGTGATAGTGCAGTTGTAGCGCATTCGCTTCAGGTACAAAAGGACCCGAGTTCGCGCCCAGCTGTACCTGTGATGATTGTGTCCCTTAGCAAGGGACTTAAATTGCTTCTTCTCTCCCTATCGAGATGGATTCTACCAGGAATGAGACCTCGAGGACGATTAATATAATGTAGTAAACACTTGTTCTGCAATCTAGTTAAGATAAATTTGTATAAACTAAACTACAAAAATCTATCTTGATTTATCTAACTTTAAATTATTTATGACAGTAAAAAGGGTCATAAACAATATACAGATACGATTTTGCCCAATAATTTTATGTCCGCTGGTAGAATTGTGTGAATTATTAATATATTCACATTGTAGTAAAACATGTAGGGGTGTCGAATCAACAGCTTAGGTCATATGGCGATTCTCCGGCTGGCATGGAGGAAGACTCCAGACGTTCATACAAATATTACGACAACACACTATTTCTACTTAGTAGTTGTGGCCTAACTAATACAGTTTCGGTAATGACAACGGCAGTCATATTGTAGGATAAAATCTAGATTATTAATCCATAATAGATTTTATAGTTGCATTTAAATTAGCTGGCTAATCTTACAATCAACTTAAAACTGCAGTATTGGGATATACAAGCTTACTTGAGGATGTGTGAAATGTCGATAGCTGATTGGATTATCCATTATAGTTTGATTGACAGGTGTCGTGATCGATACCAATAAGCTGTTCCATCAATTGACCGCGTATTCTGTAAGTCATGGTTATACACAAACACGAGCGTTTTTAAACCTCATACACTGGCAATTGGAGTCTCATTAGTAGCCTTTATCTACTATCATTTATCTCTGTAAATAATTGAGAAATAAAATCTTTAAACTAAAGTGGAGGAAAGATATTGTTATTGACTTTCAATTCTCACAACTTACGTTTCTTATACCCGTAGCGTGAGCCCCGTAAGTCGCAACTAGCGAACTTACAATCCTCACGGACTTACGGGGCTCACGCTACACCGGTATAATGTTTCAAGTACACATCGCTCTGCTGTCAAAATTGAAAACGACAGACAATCTATTGATTATTATTATTATTATATTAATCTACATACTATTGTATAATTAACTGTTTATGATTGTCAGAAAGTAGTACGTACAAAGGTGAATGTATTGGAAAGAAAATGCCATATCTCGCTTGTTCGAAACAGTGAAAGAAAGAATTGTCTTCCATTGAGATAACTCAATGTTTCATTAGAACGCATGGAACTAAAGCCAAAACAAACAAAAAACATGAAATTTAGGTAAGAATCTTGATTTAGAAACTAAAGATACTAGATCGTTTGCGAAAAAATAAATTAACCCCTGACATGTGTTCAGATAACTACCACGTGTGTGTTTTACGTTTATTTATCGTCGCTACCGGTTGCCCATATGAGCGACGCCTCCTGAAGGGATTAGTCATTTTAGATTTTTGGAGGATAGTGCAATGATATAGACAGAGACCCATTCCAGAGTCTCCTCTGGTTCTTTTACGTGCACGGTGTAAAGCACCGACACGAGACCTCGGTTTAAAGTCCCATCTGAAAGACTATTAATGTTTATTAGGGTCAGACGGGGGATCGAACCTGCGATCCCTGGATTACCAATTCAGCGTGTTACCACTGGACCACATATCCGTCTGTTTTCATTCAGGCCTATGCTTGGTCCTTTTGTGCATTTCTTGGGAAACTGCACGCACAGTGGAGTGTGCAAACTAATACATTTCTTTAAGAAAGTAACAGACTATGTATGTATGTTCCTTTAATGTCAAACCCCTCGCGGGGACTTAGACATGTTTTCCTGGGCAGGTTTAGTCGACCTAAGCGATTAACCAGAACTAAGCAATGTGTGTGAGGTGCCTTGCTCAATGGCACTACATACGTGGCCTGACCGAGTATCGAACCCGGGACCGTTCGACTAATGTAACAGGTCAGATATATTAAATCATGTAAGATGTAGTATGTACATGTTTCCAACTGTCATTATGTCGCTTACATTCCGTACTGTTCACATATAATAATATGCACATATATTTGAGCTCGCTTTGTTTAAGTTTAACATGATAGTGTACCTTGCTAATATGTAGGTAGAAGCACTGTTTCAATTTTGAACGTTTTTACAGAGTATTTCCACTTTGACCATAAGCTGGGTCAATGTGTACGTGTGAAGTATGAAAGCATATAGTATGTAAGAATATAAACTTTTCTTCAACCGATATTTACTTATTTCCTAAAGCATGTTTAGAAATTTAACACATTTTAAGAAAATATATACTGTGTTACACATTTGAGTTAAAACGAACCTTCAATTAACTGCATACACTTCAATTTAAGTCAAATCAAGTGCTTGGTGCAAAACTAGTGTAACCACATGGATACAGTGAAGGTGTTGCGGTAGTTTTGCACTAATCCCTTGAATTATATTTTTACGATGTTTTGCGATTATCCTCCAATAAAATCAACATTATTAATATATTAAACATTTAAAAGCTCCAATTAGTAAGCACACTTATAATAATACCTTATATGTATATATAAATGGGTAATGTATGTCAGAGATTTACAAATGCAATACAAGATTGATTGGTTAGTATTTAGTATTATTATATTCATTTGTTTGTAGACCATAAACTGTTTATGTTTGTGTCTTAATAAACGATTCTTCTTCTTCTTCTTCTCTTCTTCATATTTATTTTCAATTGGGCGGGCCAATCATTAATGTTGTTAGAGCTTGTGGCCCAACCCAGTTGCTAATTATCTGTTTATTATATGAGTGTGATTGTACATACATGTATATAGATACTTTTAATTATTTTTATAATATTAATCAATCAATTATTATTATTATTATTAATCAATATATTTTATTTGGCATAAACATATAACATGTTCATCGCCATAAAACATAACATGGCGGTTACAATAAAACTAACATACATCATCTTATATTTTGAGAAAAGTGTGTGTATTATTAATTACATGTAATTAGAATATATTGCATTAGTTGCATAAATTTGGTTAAACATAATGACAATTATTTATCATTAAACTATATAACTATGTGAACGTTATGTACCAGCAGAAAGAGACACTCCATCTATAGAAACATTCCAAGATTTTGATAGCGAAAAAGTAAAAAAGCTTATAATGGAGCTTCAGACAAAATCATGTGAACTTGATAAATTGCCAACCAGACTGTTGAAAATGCATCTTGAGGAATTACTTCCTTTAATTACCAACTTGGTGAATTTGTCTCTTAGGCAAGCAATTTTCCCTGCAAAGTGGAAACATGCAATAGTTCGACCACTATTAAAAAAGGCGGGACTTGAACTTGTACTGTCCAATTATCGTCTTGTGAGCAACTTAACATTTCTATCTAAACTCACAGAAAAGGCAGCCTTGTTTAGATTAAACGATCATGTCAGTAAAAACAACCTTCTGCCGAAGAACCAGTCTGCGTATAGACGCTATCACTCATGTGAAACTGCACTACTCAGGTTAGTGAGTGATCTACTAAATGGCATGGAACACCAAGAAGTCAGTGTTCTCATGGCATTGGACTTAAGCGCCACGTTTGACACGGTTGACCACGATATTCTAGTGCAAGTGCTGAAATCACAGTATGGACTTAGTGGTGCAGCTATTCATTGGATCGACTTTTATCTAAGACCACGCAGCTGTAGTGTCACTGTCGACCCCGCCGTATCAACCCCACGTCCACTACAGTGTAGCGTCCCCCAGGGTAGCTGTTTAGGGCCCTGGCTCTACTTGACGTATGCCGGAACATTGTTCAGTGTAATCCCTTAGTCAATTTCATTATATGGATTTGCAGATGATCACATAGCAAACAAAATGTTTAAACCAACATCTGAGGATAATGAAAAACAAGCTATCCAAGAACTTGAAAATTGTGCTTTAAAGATCGATAACTGGAAGAAGCAAAACAAACTCAAAATGAACTCATCAAAAACTGAATTCATCTTATTTGGGAGCCGACATCAACTCAAAAAATGCTCAGTAACAAAACTTAACGTTGCTAGTGACAAGATCAAATCTGTGAGCTGTATAAGGTATCTTGGTGCATATTTAGACGCGAATCTCAGTTTTAAAGATCACATCAAACGAACATGTCAGACCGCAATGTTCAATTTTCTCAGAATAAAAAATATTAGAAAATACCTTACCAAAGAAGCAACTGAAATGCTGGTGTTATCACTTGTCATCTCGCATCTGGATTATTGCAATGGAATTCTATTTGGTGTTCCCAAATGTGATATCAAAAAAATGCAAAGAATACAAAATATGTGCGCTAAACTTGTTTTAGAGCTCAGGAAATATGATAGTTCAAAACAAACACTGTACCAACTTCACTGGCTTCCCATCAGGGCCAGAATTGAATTCAAAATTCTTACTGTAATGTATAACTGTTCAAAAGGCCATGCCCCTGCGTATCTTACCGAGGTATTAATTGAAAAGGTACCAAGACGTAGATTAAGATCTTCAGGTACCGTATAACAGGTACCGTATAACAAACAAAAAACATTTGGTGACAGGAGCTTCAAAACAGTAGGGCCACAGCTATGGAACACTTTACCCGTAGATTTGAGAAACTTGGATTCTGTAGAAACGTCTAAGAAACACCTTAAAACATTGTTCTTCAGACAATTTTATTCATGGTTTTAAAACATTCATGTATTGACAGACTGAACAGGATAGTTGTAGAATTAGTGTAGTGTTAAAAAAGGTTTTAGAAACAATGATATAATTTACCAAATATTATGCTTATAATAATGATTGATCAAATATGTGTTATTGTGTGGTAACATAATTATTTTTAGACCAATGTCTTTTTGTAAATAACGAGAATTTTGTTCAGGTTTTTATGTAAGTACATGTCTATATATTTATTTTACTTCTGTTGTACAACGCCAGTGAATATACTATGTGTAAAATTAGGCGTTTTATCAAATTAAACAGTTTCAGTTTTTAACTATATATCAATGAACCCTACTGGTGACAATTGCGCTTTATACTATATACGTACTTTTTGATATTCAAGTTGAAGTTGTGTAACACAGTCCAGCATGCTTGTAAACTACGTCAAGTACATAATGGTAGTTGTAAAACAATTGTAAACACAAATAGGTGACCCACATAACAGCTCTTTCAGCGCCGTGTCTGATCAGGATCTATGTTAACAGAACAGAACAGAACATAAGTTTATTTTGGCAGACTTGTACATACATACATCGTCTTAACAAAACTAGTAATAACATATATATATTTAATGATCACGTGACAATTAAATATAAGTGAGAGTGATAAATAAAAGTTGGCAATTACACATTTATATTATTTCTAATAACTAAAGACAATTTTATAAATGTGGCTAAATTATGTATAGTGGTATTATTATCGGAACTCATAAGATTATTAAATTTGAAAACAGAAGGTCTATTGTAATAGTGTGCATCAATAAATTGTTTACGTAGGTTCTTATAACATGGACATATACAAATAAAATGATAAATATCTTCAATATCTCTCGATCCACAATATAAACAATACCTCTCGTTCCTTGGAATTTGATTCCTGCCATATCGACCCGTTTGCACACGGAGAGAATGACCGGCTATTCTAAATTTGGTAAAAACACAACGTGATACATAAGGTAAATAATCCAGGTAATGCTCGTAAGAAAAACAATGTTTAAAACATTTATAGTCTGTAAGTGCAGAACTACGATCGACGGTACCATACCATTCCTGTAAATAAACATCAATAACACGCTGTTTGAAAATAAATGGCTAATACATATGTTGCTTGCTATTCGGACGGGTTTTTTTAAAGTCGCTTTGATGCGACAGTGGTGGTATAAGAGTTAAAATGATTGGGTGAACGAATATATATGTAACCAAGATGAAATCTTAGACACGCGTGTGTTCTTGAATTTGAGGTGCTCTATATGTACAACATGTTGAACTGTATTACACGTCGATTTAGCATAACATATCATTTTATTGTACATTAGATTAATCTTATTCCACCCAGTTCAAGTACAGTTCTCATCTTTATCCACGTCTCATCTATATATACGTCTCATCTTTATCCACGTCTCATCTATATATACGTCTCATCTATATCCACGTCTCATCTATATATACGTCTCATATATATATACGTCTCATATATATATACGTCTCATCTATATATACGTCTCATCTATATATACATCTCATCTATATCTACGTCTCATCTATATATACGTCTCATCTTTATCCACGTCTCATCTATATATACGTCTCATATATATATACGTCTCATATATATATACGTCTCATCTATATCCACGTCTCATCTATATATACGTCTCATCTATATCCACGTCTCATCTATATATACGTCTCATATATATATACGTCTCATATATATATACGTCTCATCTATATATACGTCTCATCTATATATACGTCTCATCTATATATACGTCTCATCTATATATAGGTCTGCTACGTTAGAAGCATACACATTTAATATAAGTCATATGAAAAGAAAAGGATACGATCTGCGAGGCATAAATATATGTACAGTCTACACCCGCTATGTCAAAGTCGGTTATGTCGAATTCTCCGGTTATCTCGAAGTAGGATCATACACTATCATTTTACATATAACTGGCTCTGTTTATGTCGAATTTCATTAAGTCAAACTTCGGTTATGTCGAAGTATTTTGTTCGGTCCGACGGAATTCGACATAACGCATGTAGAGTGTACATGTATATAACAAAACTATAACTAGTTTGCTACGAGTCAAACATGTTTTGGCTGGCACTGTTAGTTTGTCAAAGGAATAATGTACATACTCTGATCAAATAACAAATATTTACTAGGTAATATAGATACACGCTAAATTGAGCAACGTATCTGGAATTATCTTTCAAGCATATATGATCTAGTAAATCTCCCGGAAAGAAACGCACACTCCAGTTCATTAATTACAAATTGTGTATAGATGGATTGACGTTCATATAATTGCTTAAATGGATTGACGTTCATATAGTTGTTATCTACTTTTATTTGTATCAGATGTAGTTTGCTTAAAGCGACACTACATCAGAGAAAATGCAAATTTCTACATAATGTATTGTCCTATTATATAGTATAATTTCCCCCAAATATTTGCCTCAAAAACTGAGTATTTTTACTAATAAACAAACGTCGTATACGCGGTTTGTTGACATAACAATATAATGTAAATAGTGTCGAAATCCATGCGTAATGCAACTCGTGTATCCTGAATAAAACGATTTATGGTACATATTTACATCTCACATGTGTGCCTGTGTATATTTATTTGTAGACTAATCTTAGTTAAATTATTTCTAAACGACATTATCTCGCGTTTAGTATTGACTACGATGACAACCTAACGGCAATTCAGGAGCATGTATGGCTGTTATATGAAATTCTACTTTCAAAAGACCACAAAAACACTGTTTATTGATTCAATGTTAATGTTCGAATGTATTCGAAAGATTTGTAGTAGGATATAGCATATATACGTGAAAAACTGCATTTGCTTTTTGCGATGTAATACCGCTTTAACGGTGTTGTGTATCACTATGAGTGTATGCCTCGTTGTATATATTGTAAATGTTGTATTCCTCCTACTGATATACTTTGTATGGATTTAGGATTTATTCTTTATTTCAGTCCCATCGTTGTACAATACATAAACCATACGCACCAACGTATCGTGGCAAAGTACACCATTCATTATAAAGAGAATTATAAGAGACTAATCTAATGGCAGATAATCAAACTATCACAGTCTACTGACATATTATTATATTTACATATTAAAACCGAGCAACAGTCGCTAATTGAAAATTAAATACTTATAAAAACCAGAAATGACCCAATTCCTCTGACCAGATGGCCACGATTCCTTACTATCCGGATTTATAGTACTGTCCGAATTACTTATTACCGGCTCAATATTTAACTCGTTGATAACGGAATTATCGTCCATTGTTTGGCCTTTATGCCATGCAGTCAAACGCGCCGATGACTGTGCTGCCCGCGTGTCACTTTTAGCGGACGAAAACCATTTTGTATGGTTAAACAGCATGTTAAATCAAACTATATTTGACAGGCGGTGTGAGCGTACAATGTACACGTCGTAATAATTTTCTACCGCGAACGTCTTTAAAAAAATCCGTTATCAGCCTCGATCAGATCGCGGTAGAACTAAATAGAAGCTGTTTCTCGGAATGTATGGAGTGTAAATAAAGAAATATGAATTATACATTTAATTTATTTAAGTCACATTTAATGACATCATTGTTCAGCAGCCCATTATAAGCAAGCGCATACTGTGGCTTTAAGTACCGACGTAAATCATTTTCCAATGCAACTTTGCAATATAATATACTCACACGAAAAAGAAAGTGTGCACTTGGTTAGAGGAACAATTATATACCTATATTCACACGTAAAACAGTGTTCTGATAATTTATCAAATTTCAATTAAAAGTACAATATCGTGTAGCCAGTACATTTTTGCACATTTTGATACAACATTTGTCTATTTATTGCTTCTATATATACGTATACAATTGTTCCTCTAACCAAGTGCACACTTTCTTTTTCGTGTGAGTATATGTCTGTAATCTGACGGAGCTGCTTGATCTCCTTTGGTTTTGTATTAGTTTATGCAAATTTGTAATAGCTCGATGACGAAACAAGTTAGTAGACGTCAATCGATATTATCATACAAATAGAGATATGCATTGGTTATTTATCATGTATGTGGTAATACATTCACCATTTAGAGAATTCATGAGTCCGCGTTTTGTTCTTTACGCCAAGCAAACCTATCCTCGATCGTTGGCGATATAACGACCGATACAGTAACACAATATTACGTTTTGGTTTGTGTTTCACACATTGGGGAAAACAATGATGGCATTTGTGCCGTGTTAATACAATTTTCTTTGTGGAAGATAAATCTGGATATGACGGCAGTCTGGGGTTTGATAATTGAATACCAACAGATTTGATGTACTTTAGGTCAGACACCGCTATTGAAATCTCCATAGACCACCATTATAGCATACAGTGTCATTTGGTACACATTACTGTACTTTTCAACAGACTTACTTTTGGTTTAAACACATGTAATCGTTCATACAGTACAGTACATATATATATTGTACACAAAACGAAAATGGTTTAAATTGAAAGCTTATAGCTTATTGAGATTATCTCCATTTAGTTTAATCATATTTTATTGCTATATATATGTACATAATAAATTCACAAAGACATATATAATAAGAGCAAAAGCAAAAATTGAGTCACAAAAGGTTGACCAATTGCGGTTTTTTATTTCCCACTAAAGGCACACATCCCCTACTCTGAAGGCAATTCAATGATGAATGTTACATTGACACCTGAGTAATTAATGGTGATAATATGGCCCCTAAAATATATATGACAGTATGACCACAACGGATTAAATCAAATATGACAGTATGGCTCCCCATCACTTTGAATCAAGTATGTCAGTATTTATTTTTATTTATTTATTGAGGGGGGGGGGGTATCATCACCTTTAATGCATTTTTAGTATGCTGTTTATTTTTCATCAAATATTATTAAAACAATCTAAATACACTTACACTACTGGTGACAATGCCTAGATAGCCAATCAGTTGATGTATCAGTAACTCTTAAGGCTGTCCGATTAGCGCAGTTGTTAGCGCGCTCGCTTCTCACCAATGCAACCCGGGTTCGACGCTCGGACGGGAAGTATATGAGTTGGTAAGGTGATCGCCAGATCGGACAGGTGGGTTTTCTCCGGGTACTCCGGTTTCCTCCCACACGAATGACCACATTTACGCTTTCATCCGCGCCAACGAGAGTGATTAATATAAGTTGCTAAAACTTGCTTCGTAATCGTTGTAAAATAAATAAAGTTTAAACTTGAAACTCTTAAGGGCTGCCGTACACCTTTTCAATCAATCTGAGGCCATTATTTCTACAACAGCATCTGGCCATAAGCTATACCATGCTATTGTTAAGTAGTAGGTTTCGTAGCATTAGTTTATACAAATATATTTTAGCTCCATTGCGAAACTAGTTCTTACAACTTATATTAATCATTATCGAGACCTCATTCCTGATGGAATCCATCGCCACGAGGGAGAGAGAAGAGTCATGTGGAAATTAAATGCCTTGCCTAAGGGCACAATCGTAACGGCTGCAGCGGGGCTCGAACTCCGGGTATTTCGCACCTGAAGCGAACGCGCTATCACGACTTCCATAAAGCTTCATTTTTGCAGCTATCATCGGTTCTTAACCGTTAGATGGATGAATACGTCACCATGTATACATACTGACGCCACAATACGTGTTCCATCTCACCATGTATACATACTGACGCCACAATACGTGTTCCATCTCACCATGTATACATACTGACGCCAACATACGTGTTCCATCTCACCATGTATATATACTGACGCCACAATACGTGTTCCATCTCACCATGTATACATACTGACGCCACAATACGTGTTCCATCTCACCATGTATACATACTGACGCCAACATACGTGTTCCATCTCACCATGTATACATACTAACACCAACATACGTGTTCCATCTCACCATGTATACATACTGACGCCAACATACGTGTTCCATCTCACCATGTATACATACTGACGCCACAATACGTGTTCCATCTCACCATGTATACATACTGACGCCACAATACGTGTTCCATCTCACCATGTATACATACTGACGCCACAATACGTGTTCCATCTCACCATGTATACATACTGACGCCACAATACGTGTTCCATCTCACCATGTATACATACTGACGCCACAATACGTGTTCCATCTCACCATGTATACATACTGACGCCACAATACGTGTTCCATCTCACCATGTATACATACTGACGCCACAATACGTGTTCCATCTCACCATGTATACATACTGACGCCACAATACGTGTTCCATCTCACCATGTATACATACTGACGCCACAATACGTGTTCCATCTCACCATGTATACATACTAACACCAACATACGTGTTCCATCTCACCATGTATACATACTGACGCCACAATACGTGTTCCATCTCACCATGTATATATACTAACACCAACATACGTGTTCCATCTCACCATGTATACATACTGACGCCACAATACGTGTTCCATCTCACCATGTATACATACTGACGCCACAATACGTGTTCCATCTCACCATGTATACATACTGACGCCACAATACGTGTTCCATCTCACCATGTATACATACTGACGCCACAATACGTGTTCCATCTCACCATGTATACATACTGACGCCACAATACGTGTTCCATCTCACCATGTATACATACTGACGCCACAATACGTGTTCCATCTCACCATGTATACATACTAACACCAACATACGTGTTCCATCTCACCATGTATACATACTGACGCCACAATACGTGTTCCATCTCACCATGTATACATACTAACACCAACATACGTGTTCCATCTCACCATGTATACATACTGACGCCACAATACGTGTTCCATCTCACCATGTATACATACTGACGCCACAATACGTGTTCCATCTCACCATGTATACATACTGACGCCACAATACGTGTTCCATCTCACCATGTATACATACTGACGCCACAATACGTGTTCCATCTCACCATGTATACATACTGACGCCACAATACGTGTTCCATCTCACCATGTATACATACTGACGCCACAATACGTGTTCCATCTCACCATGTATACATACTGACGCCACAATACGTGTTCCATCTCACCATGTATACATACTGACGCCACAATACGTGTTCCATCTCACCATGTATACATACTGACGCCACAATACGTGTTCCATCTCACCATGTATACATACTGACGCCACAATACGTGTTCCATCTCACCATGTATACATACTGACGCCACAATACGTGTTCCATCTCACCATGTATACATACTGACGCCACAATACGTGTTCCATCTCACCATGTATACATACTGACGCCACAATACGTGTTCCATCTCACCATGTATACATACTGACGCCACAATACGTGTTCCATCTCACCATGTATACATACTGACGCCACAATACGTGTTCCATCTCACCATGTATACATACTGACGCCACAATACGTGTTCCATCTCACCATGTATACATACTGACGCCACAATACGTGTTCCATCTCACCATGTATACATACTGACGCCACAATACGTGTTCCATCTCACCATGTATACATACTGACGCCACAATACGTGTTCCATCTCACCATGTATACATACTGACGCCACAATACGTGTTCCATCTCACCATGTATACATACTGACGCCAAAATACGTGTTCCATCTCACCATGTATACATACT
>CM026389.1:34442593-34592012 GCA_014843695.1 Archivesica marissinica | reverse complement strand
TGTTTGTTATTGCTAGGTAACGTCGTCGTAGCTGTGAGTGTTTGTTATTGCTAGGTAACGTCGTCGTAGCTGTGAGTGTTTGTTATTGCTAGGTAACGTCGTCGTAGCTGTGAGTGTTTGTTATTGCTAGGTAACGTCGTCGTAGCGTGCGTGTTTGTATTGCTAACGACGTCGTCGTATTGTGTTTGTTATTACTCGTCGTAGCTGTGAGTGTTGTTATTGCTAGGTACCGTCGTCGTAGCTGTGAGTGTTTGTTATTGCTAGACGACGTCGTCGTAGCTGTGAGTGTTTGTTATTGCTAGACGACGTCGTCGTAGCTGTGAGTGTTTGTTATTGCTAGACGACGTCGTCGTAGCTGTGAGTGTTTGCTATTGCTAGACGACGTCGTCGTAGCTGTGAGCGATTGTTATTGCTAGACGACGCTGTCGTTGCTGTGAATGTTTGCTATTGCTAGATGACGTCGTCGTAGCTGTGAATGTTTGATATTGCTAGATGACGTCGTCGTAGCTGTGAGTGTTTGTTATTGCTAGATGACGTCGTCGTAGCTGTGAATGTTTGCTATTGCTAGATGACGTCGTCGATGCTGTGAATGTTTGCTATTGCTAGATAACGTCGTCGTAGCTGTGAGTGTTTGTTATTGCTAGATGACGTCGTCGTAGCTGTGAATGTTTGCTATTGCTAGATGACGTCGTCGTAGCTGTGAGTGTTTGTTATTGCTAGATGACGTCGTCGTAGCTGTGAGTGTTTGTTATTGCTAGATAACGTCGTCGTAGCTGTGAGTGTTTGTTATTGCTAGATAACGTCGTCGTAGCTGTGAGTGTTTGTTATTGCTAGATGACGTCGTCGTAGCTGTGAGTGTTTGTTATTGCTAGATAACGTCGTCGTAGCTGTGAGTGTTTGTTATTGCTAGGTAACGTCGTCGTAGCTGTGAATGTTTGCTATTGCTAGATGACGTCGTCGTAGCTGTGAATGTTTGCTATTGCTAGATGACGTCGTCGTAGCTGTGAGTGTTTGTTATTGCTAGATGACGTCGTCGTAGCTGTGAATGTTTGTTATTGCTAGATGACGTCGTCGTAGCTGTGAATGTTTGCTATTGCTAGATGACGTCGTCGATGCTGTGAATGTTTGCTATTGCTAGGTAACGTCGTCGTAGCTGTGAATGTTTGCTATTGCTAGACGACGTCGTCGTAGCTGTGAGTGTTTGTTATTGCTAGACGACGTCGTCGTTGCTGTGAGTGTTTGTTATTGCTATATGACGTCGTCGTAGCTGTGAGTGTTTGCTATTGCTAGATGTCGTCGTCGTAGCTGTGAGTGTTTGTTATTGCTAGATAACGTCGTCGTAGCTGTGAATGTTTGCTATTGCTAGATGACGTCGTCGTAGCTGTGAGTGTTTGTTATTGCTAGACGACGTCGTCGTAGCTGTGAATGTTTGCTATTGCTAGATGACGTCGTCGTAGCTGTGAATGTTTGCTATTGCTAGATGACGTCGTCGTAGCTGTGAGTGTTTGCTATTGCTAGATGACGTCGTCGTAGCTGTGAGTGTTTGTTATTGCTAGACGACGTCGTCGTAGCTGTGAGTGTTTGTTATTGCTAGATAACGTCGTCGTAGCTGTGAATGTTTGCTATTGCTAGATGACGTCGTCGTAGCTGTGAGTGTTTGTTATTGCTAGATGACGTCGTCGTAGCTGTGAATGTTTGTTATTGCTAGATAACGTCGTCGTAGCTGTGAGTGTTTGCTATTGCTAGATGACGTCGTCGTAGCTGTGAATGTTTGCTATTGCTAGATGACGTCGTCGTTGCTGTGAATGTTTGCTATTGCTAGATGACGTCGTCGTAGCTGTGAATGTTTGCTATTGCTAGATGACGTCGTCGTAACTGTGTGTGTTTGTTATTGCTAGGTAACGTCATCGTAGCTGTGAGTGTTGTTATTGCTAGGTAACGTCGTCGTAGCTGTGAGTGTTGTTATTGCTAGGTAACGTCGTCGTAGCTGTGAGTGTTTGTTATTGCTATACAACGTCGTCGTAACTGTGAGTGTTTGTTATTGCTAGTTATCGTAGATGTGCCTGTTTTTATAGTAGATTTGTCTGTTGTTATAGTAGATATGCCTGTATACGTATACATGCAGTAAATGTGCCTATGTTTGTATACTGGTAGTAGTTTGCTGAAGATGTGTAACGCTAATACTTCCTAAATTAAATCTCTCATTCCTACCAGGCAATTCTATACGACGTTTAATTATTTAGCTTCGATCGTATACTTGATTTAAGCTGACAATCGCATCTGAGCCCAATTACAGTGTAGTTAATACCCAATGAGGGAATTAGCGCTATACATGACATAACGCTGTCAGTGGCTGAATCTACAATGTAATGCTGTAAGTGGCTGACTCTACACTGTAATACTGTCAGTGGCTGACTCTACACTGCAATACTGTCAGTGGCTGAATCTACACTGTAATGCTGTTCTGGCTGACTCTACACGGCAATGCTGTCAGTGGATGACTCTACACTGTAATACTGTCAGTGGATGAATCTACATTGCAATGCTGTCAGTGGCTGATTCTACACTGTAATGCTGTCCTGTCTTATAGTAATTCTGTCCTGACTGAATCTACACTGTAATGCTTTCAGTGGCTGAATCTACACTGTAATGCTGTCATGGCTGAATCTACACTGTAAGTCTGCCTTGACTGAATATACACTGTAATGCTGTCCTGACTGAATCTACACTATACTTCTGTCTTGGCTGAATCTACACTGTAATGCTGTTCTGGCTGAATCTACACTGTAATGCTGTCAGTGGCTGAATCTAAACTGCAATGCTGTCAGTGGATGACTCTACACTGTAATACTGTCAGTAGATGAATCTACATTGCAATGCTGTCAGAGGCTGACTCTACACTGCAATGCTGTCAGTGATTGAATATACAGTACAATACTGTCAGTGGCTGACTCTACACTGTAAGGTTGTCAGTGGCTGACTCTACACTGCAATACTGCCAGTGGCTGACTCTACACTGTAAGGCTGTCAGTGGCTGATTCTACACTGCAATACTGTCAGTGGCTGACTCTACACTGTAAGGCTGTCAGTGGCTGATTCTACACTGTAATGCTGTCCTGTCTTATAGTAATTCTGTCCTGACTGAATCTACACTGTAATGCTTTCAGTGGCTGAATCTACACTGTAATGCTGTCATGGCTGAATCTACACTGTAAGTCTGCCTTGACTGAATCTACACTGTAAGTCTGCCTTGACTGAATCTACACTGTAATGCTGTCCTGACTGAATCTACACTATACTTCTGTCTTGGCTGAATCTACACTGTAATGCTGTTCTGGCTGAATCTACACTGTAATGCTGTCAGTGGCTGAATCTAAACTGCAATGCTGTCAGTGGATGACTCTACACTGTAATACTGTCAGTAGATGAATCTACATTGCAATGCTGTCAGAGGCTGACTCTACACTGCAATGCTGTCAGTGATTGAATATACAGTACAATACTGTCAGTGGCTGACTCTACACTGTAAGGTTGTCAGTGGCTGACTCTACACTGCAATACTGCCAGTGGCTGACTCTACACTGTAAGGCTGTCAGTGGCTGATTCTACACTGCAATACTGTCAGTGGCTGACTCTACACTGTAAGGCTGTCAGTGGCTGATTCTACACTGTAATGCTGTCCTGTCTTATAGTAATTCTGTCCTGACTGAATCTACACTGTAATGCTTTCAGTGGCTGAATCTACACTGTAATGCTGTCATGGCTGAATCTACACTGTAAGTCTGCCTTGACTGAATCTACACTGTAATGCTGTCCTGACTGAATCTACACTATACTTCTGTCTTGGCTGAATCTACACTGTAATGCTGTTCTGGCTGAATCTACACTGTAATGCTGTCAGTGGCTGAATCTAAACTGCAATGCTGTCAGTGGATGACTCTACACTGTAATACTGTCAGTAGATGAATCTACATTGCAATGCTGTCAGAGGCTGACTCTACACTGCAATGCTGTCAGTGATTGAATATACAGTACAATACTGTCAGTGGCTGACTCTACACTGTAAGGTTGTCAGTGGCTGACTCTACACTGCAATACTGCCAGTGGCTGACTCTACACTGTAAGGCTGTCAGTGGCTGATTCTACACTGCAATACTGTCAGTGGCTGACTCTACACTGTAAGGCTGCCAGTGGCTGATTCTACACTGTAATGCTGTCCTGTCTTATAGTAATTCTGTCCTGACTGAATCTACACTGTAATGCTTTCAGTGGCTGAATCTACACTGTAATGCTGTCATGGCTGAATCTACACTGTAAGTCTGCCTTGACTGAATCTACACTGTAATGCTGTCCTGACTGAATCTACACTATACTTCTGTCTTGGCTGAATCTACACTGTAATGCTGTTCTGGCTGAATCTACACTGTAATGCTGTCAGTGGCTGAATCTAAACTGCAATGCTGTCAGTGGATGACTCTACACTGTAATACTGTCAGTAGATGAATCTACATTGCAATGCTGTCAGAGGCTGACTCTACACTGCAATGCTGTCAGTGATTGAATATACAGTACAATACTGTCAGTGGCTGACTCTACACTGTAAGGTTGTCAGTGGCTGACTCTACACTGCAATACTGCCAGTGGCTGACTCTACACTGTAAGGCTGTCCGTGGCTGATTCTACACTGCAATACTGTCAGTGGCTGACTCTACACTGTAAGGCTGTCAGTGGCTGACTCTACACTGCAATACTGTCCTGGCTGACTCTACACTGTAAGGCTGTCAGTGGCTGACTCTACACTGCAATACTGTCAGTGGCTGACTCTACACTGTAAGGCTGTCAGTGGCTGACTCTACACTGTAAGGCTGTCAGTTGCTGACTCTACACTGCAATACTGTCAGTGACTGACTCTACACTGTAAGGCTGTCCGTGGCTGATTCTACACTGCAATACTGTCAGTGGCTGACTCTACACTGTAAGGCTGTCAGTGGCTGACTCTACACTGCAATACTGTCCTGGCTGACTCTACACTGTAAGGCTGTCAGTGGCTGACTCTACACTGCAATACTGTCAGTGGCTGACTCTACACTGTAAGGCTGTCAGTGGCTGACTCTACACTGTAAGGCTGTCAGTTGCTGACTCTACACTGCAATACTGTCAGTGACTGACTCTACACTGTAATTCTGTCCTGGCTGAATCTACACTGTAATTCTGTCCTGGCTGAATCTACACTGTAATTCTGTCCTGGCTGAATATACACTACTCCTGCACTGGCTGAATCTACACTGTAATGGTGACCTGGCTGAATCTACACTGTAATGGTGACCTGGCTGAATCTACACAGTAATATCCGTATACTGTATTAATGAAAACTGATGGTATTGCATTGTAATTTACGAAAGAGCGTGTGGAGCGAGAAAATGTTACCAAATTGTAACATAATAAGTATATGCTCTGAGAGCGTATCGTAGCAAGTATTGACATATGTTGGGGACCTTTCCCGGTGCGGGCTACATCAGTTGACCAGTATTTGGTGCACCAACCTCTGTAAGAAACTGCCAACTGTTTCATATAAAGAGACACGATCTGGGCGGGGCGTGACCATCCGTGGTGATAGGTTACAGTGGTATGGCAGCGACATTATTCAATCGGCCACGGATGCGAACGACAATATGATCTAAGCTGATGGTGCGAATTTAACCCTCAATAATATCATAACAAATCTGCATGATACGATTCTACCGCTCAGCAAGAATGTATGCGTATAGTTCAGACGGTGTTATTGATATAGTGGGCTGGGATTGGTTGGAAACGTGTAGGGAAGCCCTTAAGAGTTATTGATACATGAACTGATTGGCTGAGTAGGTATTGTCAGCAATAGTGAAATTAACTTCTAAATATTAAAATACAATATATGAGCTGCATTTTGGAATATGTGAATACTATTTGGTGACAAATGAACAACATATTATAAATGCAGGTGTCAGTGCAACATTCAACACCAAATTACATTCAGAGTAGAGGGTGGGTGCCTTTAGTGGGAATATAATAAAAAAACCGCAATCGGTCAACCCTATTGAAATTTGACATTTTCTTGTGGCTCAAAGGCCATTCTGTTAAAAACTACTGTCTTTTGTGCTAAACTATTTTTGGGAAACTTTTAATGGCACTGTGTGTTATAATGGTGGCCTATGGACATTGCAATAGCGGTAATATAATATAGGTCGCGAATTGTCCCAATTGATAAATCAATCCATTGTGTCAATAACAATTTCTCCAACTGACACGATTATCTGAACAATTTGACAGACGCCTAGGAGCCAAACAATTTATCTGATTAAATCGCCTCCTTAACGTAAATAATGGTTCTCATAGCTTACAGTTTCCTCTCACGCTGAGTTTGTCGTCTGCACTTACTTGTTAAAATATTCCCGACACCACTATTGAAATCTCCATTGGCCTACAGTATAACATACAGTCCCATTGTATGTTCCCCAAAAATAGTGTGGCATAAACGACTGTGGCTATCAACAGACTTACGTTTGAGCAACAAGAAAATGACAAATTTCAATGGGGTTGACCGAGTGCGTTATTTTTTATATTTCGACCTAAAGACACCTACCCTCTATTCTGAAGGTGATTTGGAGGTGAATGTTGCACTGACACCTGCACTTATAATATGCTGTTTATTCTTTACCAAATATGTTGCAAATATTATTAAGTATTCCAAAATGCAGCTCATATATTGTATTTTAATATTTAGATGTCACTTTCACTATTGATGACAATACCTGCTCAGACAATCAGCTCATGTTTTAATATCTCGTAAGGGCTTCCCTACACTTTTCGCACCAATCCGAGGCAGTCATTTCAATAACAGTGTCTGACCTAAAGTCTAGAGCTGTTGATGGCGTCATACTGTTGATAGTGTGAACAGTGAGTGCATTGACGTCAGGAGGATTGGCGTAATATAGGGCGATGGTGGATCATATCGACGGGTTAGTGGTTCAGTAGTTGTCACGTTTAACTGTGAATCTAATCGTGACAGTGTAATCTAAATGTACACAATAGTGTATATGGGGTTAAGAAAAGTGCATACTAATAATACGATACGTATCTCTGATATGAGGTTATCTCTAACGTTGCAAGAACTTGTGTCCAACTCTTTGCTATAATTTCATTATTTTGGCTAGCAAGAAGACATTTTTATGTAGTTCGTTTAAACAATATTTATTGCAAAACAAAAATCACATATAACATGCATATTTCATAATACAAAGGATCAAGTAGGAAGCTAAAAGTAGCTTTTATAAAAACGTTTTTCTTGAAAATGACGTCAAAACTATCCACACATATTATAAAATGGCAGCCATTTTGAACAATATTTCATATACATTAAGAGTTTCACAAGTCTTTCAGGATGAATCTAACATTTCCAGCTAGACGGCGCTTAAATGATCAAAGTATCTGCCGAAATGGTTCCTTTAAAAGCGATACCCAATAGTGTATGTTTGTTTTTGGAGTTGAACATCGACCCAACAGCTTAGACCATATGGCGACTCTGGGTGGAGGAAGACCGGGTAACCTTTCAAACAGTTTGCCAGGTTCGGGCAGAACCACTGATTTGAAGACAACGACCTTAACGGAAAAATGATATCATGAAATATTATTTAAATCGCACTATAACACCATATTTACCAGCCATACATGCACGAAGCTGGAAGCATAATTAAATGTGTGCTTTACGTTTATTTATCGTCGCTACCGGTTGCCCATATGAGCGACGCCTCCTGAAGAGATTAGTCATTTTAGATTTTTGGAGGATAGTGCAATGATACAGAGAGAGAGACCCATTCCAGAGTCTCCTCTGGTTCTTTTACGTGCACGGTGTAAAGCACCGACACGAGACCTCGGTTTAACGTCCCATCTGAAAGACTGTTAATTTTATTAGGGTCAGACGGGGGATCGAACCTGGATCCCTGGATTACCAGTCCAGCGTGTTACCACTGGACTATATATCCGTCTGTGCATAATTAAACAGAACATACATTGCATATATATATCATAGCAACATAGCGATATATAAATCACATTTATGTTATTTGGCATTGTCGTAATGCCTATTTTACGATAACGAGATGTTCATTAAATTGATAAATAAGGAAGGGACAATGCATATTCTAGACAAAAGTAACACTTAATAGCAGACATAGTCACGCTTTAAGCGGCAATCAGATATATTTTTGACATGCGTAGCGACCCGATTACCGGAGTTACATACTTCGTTATAGAATGATTGCCTTTGTTCTGTTGCATTTCTTGGACGTATTTCAGTCATATCCTCACATGGTCATATAGCAATGTACGAGTGGAAGGTTATCCTGGAACGGTCTCTCTGTTGGAAAGAATAAACGAAGTTTAAACGTGTGGTATTGTATACTATATTATGGCGGGTTAGGCTGCTGTGGTATTGGATACTATATTGAGGCGGGTTAGGCTGCTGTGGTATTGGATACTATATTGAGGCGGGTTAGGCTGCTGTGGTATTGGATACTATATTATGGCGGGTTAGGCTGCTGTGGTATTGGATACTATATTGAGGCGGGTTAGGCTGCTGTGGTATTGGATACTATATTGTGGCGGGTTAGGCTGCTGTTGTATTGGATACTATATTGTGGCGGGTTAGGCTGCTATGGTATTGGATACTATATTGTGGCGGGTTAGGCTGCTGTAGTATCTGGTACTTTGTTGTGGCGGATTAGGCTACTGCGGTATCTGGTACTGTGTTGTGGCGGGTTAGGCTGCTGATGTATCGGGTTCTTTGTTGTGGCGGGTTAGGCTACTGTGGTATCTAGTACTTTGTTGAAGTGGGTTGGCTGTTGTGGTGTCTGGTACTTTGTTGTGGCGGGTTAGACTACTGCGGTATCTGGTACTTTGTTGACGTGGGTTGGCTGTTGTGGTATCTGGTACTTTGTTGACGTGGGTTGGTTGATGTGGTATCTGGTACTTTGTTGACGTGGGTTGGCTGTTGTGGTATCTGGTACTTTGTTGACGTGGGTTGGCTGTTGTGGTATCTGGTACTTTGTTCACGTGGGTTGGCTATTGTGGTATCTGGTACTTTGTTGACGTGGGTTGGCTGTTGTGGTATCTGGTAAGTTGTTCACGTGGGTTGGCTGTTGTGGTATCTGGTACTTTGTTGACGTGGGTTGGCTGTTGTGGTATCTGGTACTTTGTTTACGTGGGCTGGCTGTTGTGGTATCTGGTACTTTGTTGACGTGGGTTGGCTGGCTGGCTGTTGTGGTATCTGGTACTTTGCTGACGTGGGTTGGCTGTTGTGGTATCCGGTACTTTGTTGACGTGGGTTGGCTGGCTGTTGTGGTATCTGGTACTTTGTTGACATGGGTTGGTTGTTGTGATATCTGGTACTTTGTTGACGTGGGTTGGTTGTTGTGGTATCTGGTACATTGTTGACGTGGGTTGGCTGGCTGTTGTGGTATCTGGTACTTTGTTGACATGGGTAGGTTGTTGTGATATCTGGTACTTTGTTGACGTGGGTTGGTTGTTGTGGTATCTGGTACATTGTTGACGTGTGTTGGCTGTTGTGGTATCTGGTACTTTGTTGACGTGGGTTGGCTGGCTGTTGTGGCATCTGGTACTTTGTTGACGTGGGTTGGTTGTTGTGGTATCTGGTGCTTTGTTGACGTGGGTTGGCTGCTGTGGTATCTGGTACTTTGTTGACGTGGGTTGGCTGCTGTGGTATCTGGTACTTTGTTGACGTGGGTTGGCTGCTGTGGTATCTGGTACTTTGTTGACGTGGGTTGGCTGTTGTGGTATCTGGTACTTTGTTGACGTGGGTTGGATGCTGTGGTATCTGGTACTTTGTTGATGTGGGTTGGCTGCTGCGGTATCTAGTACTTTGCTGACGTGGTTGGCTGTTGTGGTATCTGGTGTTGACGTGGGTTACTGCTGTGGTATCTGGTACTTTGTTGACGTGGGTTGGCTGCTGTGGTATCTGGTACTTTGTTGACGTGGGTTGGCTGCTGTGGTATCTGGTACTTTGTTGACGTGGGTTGGCTGTTTGGCATCTGGTACTTTGTTGACGTGGGTTGGCTGTTGTGGTATCTGGTACTTTGTTGACGTGGGTTGGCTGTTGTGGTATCTGGTACTTTGTTGACATGAGTTGGTGTTGTGGTATCTGGTACTTTGTTGACGTGGGTTGGCTGTTGTGGTATCTGGTACTTTGTGACGTGGGTTAGCTGTTGTGGTATCTGGTACTTTGTTGACGTGGGTTAGCTGTTGTGGTATCTGGTACTTTGTTGACGTGGGTTAGCTGTTGTGGTATCTGGTACTTTGTTGACGTGGGTTAGCTGTTGTGGTATCTGGTACTTTGTTGACGTGGGTTAGCTGTTGTGGTATCTGGTACTTTGTTGACGTGGGTTAGCTGTTGTGGTATCTGGTACTTTGTTGACGTGGGTTGGCTGGCTGTTGTGGTATCTGGTACTTTGTTGACGTGGGTTGGCTGGCTGTTGTGGTATCTGGTACTTTGTTGACGTGGGTTGGCTGGCTGTTGTGGTATCTGGTACTTTGTTGACGTGGATTGTGGGTTGGCTGGCTGTTGTGGTATCTGGTACTTTGTTGACGTGGGTTGGCTGGCTGTTGTGGTATCTGGTACTCTGTTGACGTGGGTTGTTGTGGTATCCGGTACTTTGTTGACGTGGGTTGGCTGTTGTTGTATCTGGTACATTGTTGACGTGGGTTGGCTGTTGTGGTATCTGGTACGTTGTTGACGTGGATTGGCTATTGTGGTATCTGGTGCTTTGTTGACGTGGATTGGCTGTTGTGGTATCTGGTGCTTTGTTGACGTGGGTTGGCTGTTGTGGTATCTGGTAAGTTGTTGACGTGGGTTGGCTGTTGTGGTGTCTGGTGCTTTGTTGATGTGGGTTGGCTGTTGTGGTATCTGGTACTTTGTTGACGTGGGTTGGCTGATGTGGTATCTGGTACTTTGTTGACGTGGGTTGGCTGTTGTGGTATCTGGTACTTTGTTGACGTGGGTTGGCTGGCTGTTGTGGTATCTGGTAATTTGTTGACGTGGGTTGGCTGGCTGTTGTGGTATCTGCTACTTTGTTGACATGGGTTGGCTGTTGTGGTATCTGGTGCTTTGTTGACGTGGGTTGGTTGTTGTGGTATCTGGTACTTTGTTGACGTGGGTTGGCTGTTGTGGTATCTGTTGCTTTGTTGACGTGGGTTGGCTGTTGTGGTATCTGGTACTTTGTTGACGTGGATTGGCTGTTGTGGTATCGGGTGCTTTGTTGACGTGGATTAGCTGTTGTGGTATCTGGTGCTTTGTTGACGTTGGTTGGTTGTTATGGTATCTGGTACTTTGTTGACGTGGGTTGGTTGTTATAGTATCTGGTACTTTGTTGACGTGGGTTGGCTGTTGTGGTATCTGGTACTTTGTTGACGTGGATTGGCTGTTGTGGTATCGGGTGCTTTGTTGACGTGGATTAGCTGTTGTGGTATCTGGTGCTTTGTTGACGTTGGTTGGTTGTTATGGTATCTGGTACTTTGTTGACGTGGGTTGGTTGTTATAGTATCTGGTACTTTGTTGACGTGGGTTGGCTGTTGTGGTATCTGGTACTTTGTTGACGTGGATTGGCTGTTGTGGTATCGGGTGCTTTGTTGACGTGGATTAGCTGTTGTGGTATCTGGTGCTTTGTTGACGTTGGTTGGTTGTTATGGTATCTGGTACTTTGTTGACGTGGGTTGGTTGTTATAGTATCTGGTACTTTGTTGACGTGGGTTGGCTGTTGTGGTATCTGGTACTTTGTTGACGTGAGTTGGTTGTTGTGGTATCTGGTACTTTGTTGACATGGGTTGGCTGGCTGTTGTGGTATCTGGTACTTTGTTGACGTGGGTTGGCTGGCTGTTGTGGTATCTGGTACTTTGTTGACGTGGGATGGCTGTTGTGGTATCTGGTACTTTGTTGACGTGGGTTGGCTGGCTGTTGTGGTATCTGGTACTTTGTTGAAATGGGTTGGTTGTTGTGAAATCTGGTACTTTGTTGACGTGGGGTGGTTGTTGTGGTATCTGGTACTTTGTTGACGTGGGTTGGCTGTTGTGGTATCTGGTACTTTGTTGTCGTGGGTTGGCTGGCTGTTGTGGCATCTTGTAATTTGTTGACGTGGGTTGGTTGTTGTGGTATCTGGTACTTTGTTGACGTTAGTTGGCTGGCTGTTGTGGTATCTGTTAATTGTAGACGTGGGTTGGTTGTTGTGGTATCTGGTACTTTGTTGACGTGGGTTGGCTGGCTGTTGTGGTATCTGGTACTTTGTTGACGTGGGTTGGCTGGCTGTTGTGGCATCTGGTACTTTGTTGACGTGAGTTGGCTGTTGTTGTATCTGGTACTTTGTTGACGTGGGTTTGGCTGCTGTGGTATCTGGTACTTTGTTGACGTGGGTTGGCTGCTGTGGTATCTGGTACTTTGTTGACGTGGGTTGGCTGTTGTGGTATCTGGTACTTTGTTGACGTGGGTTGGCTGCTGTGGTATCTGGTACTTTGTTGACGTGTGTTGGCTGTTGTGGTATCTGGTACTTTGTTGACGTGGGTTGGCTGCTGTGGTATCTGGTACTTTGTTGACGTGGGTTGGCTGCTGTGGTATCTGGTACTTTGTTGACGTGGGTTGGCTGCTGCGGTATATGGTACTTTGTTGACGTGGGTTGGCTGTTGTATCTGGAATCAAATATAGTAATGTGCTGGGCATGATTGCTGTTGTATCGAGTAATTGGTTGTGCTGGGCTTGGCTGCTGTATATTGTATTTGTTTATATATTCCTTTTTTCATTTAATTATACATATACACACACAATACAAAACATACATTGAGTATACATAGCTTGGGATACATACATGTTTATACATTATGTTTTACAGATGTGTTCACAAATATATAATTACGTGAGAGAAAGAATTTGGAGGGAGAGTGAATGAGTGAAATAAAAGGGTGAACCGAGAAAAGAGAGGAATAGAGAGACATTGCAGACAGAGCGAATGAGTGAGAGGGCTAGCTGCGACTTCGAGTAACCGTATGTTACAGTGAGAGGGCTAGCTGCGACTTCGAGTAACCGTATGTTACAGTGAGAGAGCTAGCTGCGACTTCGGGTAACCGTATGTTACAGTGAGAGGGCTAGCTGCGACTTCCGGTAACCGTATGTTACAGTGAGAGAGCTAGCTGCGACTTCGGGTAACCGTATGTTACAGTGAGAGGGCTAGCTGCGACTTCCGATAACCGTATGATACAGTGAGAGGGCTAGCTGCGACTTCCGGTAACCGTATGTTACAGTGAGAGGGCTAGCTGCGACTTCCGGTAACCGTATGTTACAGTGAGAGGGCTAGCTGCGACTTCCGATAACCGTATGTTACAGTGAGAGGGCTAGCTGCGACTTCCTGTAACCGTATGTTACAGTGATATAGATCAAGATCAATCCATGTTACATTGCAATGGAACAATTATACCATTTTCTATTGTGCACAGTAATTGTGTTTCTCACAGTGGCTAGATTTGTTCTATTTCTCTTTTCTCTGTTAAATATTGTATAAACTGTTCAAACCCGGAAACACTATTACTCAATTTACATTTAGTATTTACCCAATTGGGAAGGGTCGAATCTAATGTTTTGAGAACTTGTGACCCGACCCACTTGCCATTATGTATGCTGTAGTTTGCTATGATGTAATCTATTCTATATGCACTTTAATATTGGCAATAAAATATGTTTAAAAAAATAAATATTACCCAATATAATTATAAAATTTATAAGCTTTTCAAACTGTATCTTCATAAAATAACCAACTACATCTATCTAGTAGTTTATTGTTATATTTATTCCATTTTTAAGGAATAGCTTGCTTAGTTTGGACCGGAAATTCTGACTAAAGTTGCAGTCCCAATAAAGATGCTTTGTGTTTCAACATACATGCTGCAAAAGCCACATACGCTAGTGTTGACGATATTGCATTTATCTAAAACATATGTGTGGGCAAAATCCGCATTATATATTTATATTGGAAAGCACGAATTGGTACTATTGTTATATATTGTACTATTGTTATATATGGTACTATTGTTATATATGGTACTATTGTTATATATGGTACTATTGTTATATGGATACTATTGTTGTATATGGTACTATTGTTATATGGTTACTATTGTTATATATGGTACTATTGCTATATGTGGTACTATTGCTATATGGGTAATATTGTTATATATGGTACTATTGTTATATGTGGTACTATTGTTATATATGGGTACTATTGCTATATGTGGTACTATTGTTGTATATGGGTACTATTGTTATATGGGTACTATTGTTATATATGGTACTATTGTTATATGTGGTACAATTGTTATATACGGTACTATTGTTATATATGTGGTACTATTGTTGTATATGGTACTATTGTTATATATGGTACTATTGTTATGTGGGTACTATTGATATATGGGTACTATTGTTATATGTGGTACTATTGTTATATATGGTACTATTGTTATATGTGGTACTATTGTTATATATGGGTACTATTGTTATATATGTGGTACTATTGTTGTATATGGTACTATTGTTATATATGGTACTATTGTTGTATATGGTACTATTGTTATATATGGTACTATTGTTATATATGGTACTATTGTTATATGTGGTACTATTGTTATATGTGGTACTATTGTTATATATGGTACTATTGTTATATATGGGTACTATTGCTATATATGGTACTATTGTTATATATGGGTACTATTGTTATATATGGTACTATTGTTATATATGGTACTATTGTTATATGTGGTACTATTGTTATATATGGTACTATTGTTATATATGGTACTATTGTTGTATATGGTACTATTGTTATATATGGGTACTATTGCTATATATGGGTACTATTGTTGTATATGGTACTATTGTTATATATGGTACTATTGCTATATGTGGTACTATTGTTATATATGGTACTATTGTTATATATGGGTACTATTGCTATATATGGTACTATTGTTATATATGGGTACTATTGCTATATGTGGTACTATTGTTATATATGGTACTATTGCTATATGTGGTACTATTGTTATATGTGGTACTATTGCTATATGTGGTACTATTGCTATATATTGTACTATTGCTATATGGATACTATTGTTATATATGGTACTATTGTTATATGTGGTACTATTGTTATATACGGTACTATTGTTTTGTGGGTACTATTGTTATATGTGGTACTATTGCTATATGTGGTACTATTGTTATATGGGTACTATTGTTATATATGGTACTATTGCTATATGGGTACTATTGTTATATATGGTACTATTGCTATATGGGTACTATTGTTATATATGGTACTATTGTTATATATGGTACTATTGTTATATGTGGTACTATTGTTATATACGGTACTATTGTTTTGTGGGTACTATTGCTATATGTGGTACTATTGCTATATGTGGTACTATTGTTATATGTGGTACTATTGCTATATATGGTACTATTGCTATATGTGGTACTATTGCTATATGTGGTACTATTGTTATATGTGGTACTATTGTTATATATTGTACCATTGTTATATATGGTACTAGTGTTATATATGGTACTATTTTTATATGGTACTATTGTTATATATGGTACTATTGTTATATATGGGTACTATTGTTATATATTGTACTATTGTTATATATTGTACTATTGTTATATGGTACTATTGTTATATATGGTACTATTGTTATATGGGTACTATTGTTATATGGGTACTATTGTTATATGGGTACTATTGTTATATATGGTACTATTGTTATATACGGTACTATTGTTATATATGGTACTATTGCTATATATGAGTACTATTGTTATATATGGTACTATTGTTATATGGGTACTATTGTTATATGGGTACTATTGTTATATATGGTACTATTGTTATATATGGTACTATTGTTATATGTGGTACTATTGATATATGGGTACTATTGTTATATATTGTACTATTGTTATATATGGTACTATTGTTATATATGGTACTACTGTTATATGTGGTACTATTGTTATATATGGTACTATTGTTATATATGGTACTATTGTTATATGTGGTACTATTGTTATATGGGGTACTATTGTTATATGTGATACTATTGTTATATGGGGTACTACTGTTATATATGGTACTATTGTTATATATGGTACTATTGTTATATATGGTACTATTGTTATATGTGGTACTATTGCTATATGGGGTACTATTGTATATGGGTACTATTGTTATATGGGGTACTATTGTATATAGGTACTATTGTTATGTATGGTACTATTGTTATATATGGGTACTATTGTTATATGGGTACTATTGTTATATATGGTACTATTGTTATATATGGTACTATTGCTATATGGGTACTATTGTTATGTGTGGTACTATTGTTATATATGGTACTATTGCTATATGTGGTACTATTGTTATATATGGTTACTATTGTTATATGGGTACTATTGTTATATGGGTACTATTGTTATATATGGTACTATTGTTATATATGGTACTATTGTTATATATGGTACTATTGTTATATATGGTTACTATTGTTATATGGGTACTATTGTTATATGGGTACTATTGTTATATATGGTACTATTGTTATATATGGTACTATTGTTATATATGGTACTATTGTTATATATGGTACTATTGTTATATATGGTACTATTGTTATATGGGTACTATTGTTATATATGGTACTATTGTTATATATGGTACTATTGTTATATATGGTACTATTGTTATATGGGTACTATTGTTATATATGGTACTATTGTTATATATGGTACTATTGTTATATATGGTACTATTGTTATATATGGTACTATTGTTATATATGGTACTATTGTTATATATGGTACTATTGTTATATATGGTACTATTGTTATATATGGTACTATTGTTATATATGGTACTATTGTTATATGGGTACTATTGTTATATATGGTACTATTGCTATATGGGTACTATTGTTATGTGTGGTACTATTGTTATATATGGTACTATTGCTATATGTGGTACTATTGTTATATATGGTACTATTGCTATATGTGGTACTATTGTTATATATGGTACTATTGTTATATATGGTACTATTGTTATATATGGGTACTATTGTTATATGGGTACTATTGTTATATATGGTACTATTGTTATATATGGTACTATTGCTATATGGGTACTATTGTTATGTGTGGTACTATTGTTATATATGGTACTATTGCTATATGTGGTACTATTGTTATATATGGTACTATTGCTATATGTGGTACTATTGTTATATATGGTACTATTGTTATATATGGTACTATTGCTATATGTGGTACTATTGTTATATATGGTACTATTGCTATATGGGTACTATTGTTATATATGGTACTATTGTTATATATGGGTACTATTGTTAAATGGGTACTATTGTTATATATGGTACTATTGTTATATATGGGTACTATTGTTATATGGGTACTGTTGTTATATATGGTACTATTGTTATATATGGTACTATTGTTATGTGTGGTACTATTGTTATATATGGTACTATTGCTATATATGGGTACTATTGTTATATATGGTACTATTGTTATTTATGGTACTATTGTTATATATGGTACTATTGTTATATGTGGTACTATTGTTATATGGGGTACTATTGTATATGGGTACTATTGTTATATGGGGTACTATTGTATATGGGTACTATTGTTATATATGGTACTATTGTTATATATGGTACTATTGTTATATATTGTACTATTGTTATATATGGGTACTATTGTTATATGGGTACTATTGTTATATATGGTACTATTGTTATATATGGTACTATTGTTATATATGGGTACTATTGTTATATATAGTACTATTGCTATATGTGGTACTATTGCTATATGTGGTACTATTGTTATATATGGTACTATTGCTATATGTGGTACTATTGCTATATATGGTACTATTGCTATATGTGGTACTATTGTTATATATGGTACTATTGCTATATGTGGTACTATTGTTATATATGGTACTATTGCTATATGTGGTACTATTGCTATATGCGGTACTATTGCTATATAGTGTACTATTGCTATATGGGTACTATTGTTATATATGGTACTATTGTTATATGTGGTACTATTGTTATATACGGTACTATTGTTTTGTGGGTACTATTGTTATATGTGGTACTATTGCTATATGTGGTACTATTGTTATATGGGTACTATTGTTATATATGGTACTATTGTTATATATGGGTACTATTGTTATATATGGTACTATTGTTATATGGGTACTATTGTTATATGGGTACTATTGTTATATGGGTACTATTGTTATATATGGTACTATTGTTATGTATGGTACTATTGTTATATATGGTACTATTGTTATGTATGGTACTATTGTTATATATGGTACTATTGTTATATATGGTACTATTGTTATATGTGGTACTATTGTTATATGGGTACTATTGCTATATGGGGTACTATTGTTATATATGGTACTATTGTTATATATGGTACTATTGTTATATATGGTACTATTGTTATATGGGTACTATTGCTATATGGGGTACTATTGTTATATATGGTACTATTGTTATATATGGTACTATTGTTATGTATGGTACTATTGTTATATATGGTACTATTGTTATGTATGGTACTATTGTTATATATGGTACTATTGTTATATATTGTACTATTGTTATATATGGTACTATTGTTATATATGGTACTATTGTTATATATGGTACTATTGTTATATGTGGTACTATTGCTATATATGATACTATTGTTATATATGGTACTATTGTTATATATGGTACTATTGTTATATATGGTACTATTGTTATATATGGTACTATTGCTATATATGGGTACTATTGTTATATATGGGTACTATTGTTATATATGGTACTATTGTTATATATGGTACTATTGTTATATATGGTACTATTGTTATATGTGGTACTATTGTTATATATGGTACTATTGTTATATATGGTACTATTGTTATATATGGTACTATTGTTATATATGGCACTATTGCTATATGTGGTACTATTGTTATATATGGTACTATTGTTTTATATGGTACTATTGCTATATGTGGTACTATTGTTATATATGGTATTATTGTTATATATGGGTACTATTGTTATATATGGTACTATTGTTATATATGGTACTATTGTTATATATGGTACTATTGTTTTATATGGTACTATTGTTATATATGGGTACTATTGTTATATATTGTACTATTGTTATATATGGTACTATTGTTATATATGGTACTATTGTTATATATGGTACTATTGTTATATGTGGTACTATTGTTATATATTGTACTATTGCTATATATGGTACTATTGTTATATATGGGTACTATTGTTATATATGGTACTATTGTTATATATGGTACTATTGTTATATATGGTACTATTGTTATATATGGTATTATTGTTATATATGGTACTATTGTTATATATGGTACTATTGTTATATATGTTATATTGTTATATATGGTACTATTGTTATATATGGGTACTATTGTTATATATGGTACTATTGTTATATATGGTACTATTGTTATATATGGTACTATTGTTATATATGGTACTATTGTTATATATGGTACTGTTGTTATATATGGTACTATTGTTATATATGGTACTATTGTTATATATGGTACTGTTGTTATATATGGTACTATTGTTTTATATGTGGTACTATTGTTATATATGGTACTGTTGTTATATATGGTACTATTGTTATATATGGTACTATTGTTATATATGGTACTATTGTTATATATGACACTATTGCTATATATGGTACTATTGTTATATATGGTACTATTGTTATATATGTGGTACTATTGTTGTATATGGTACTATTGTTATGTGTGGTACTATTGTTATATATGGCACTATTGTTATATATGGTACTATTGTTATATATGGTACTATTGTTATATATGTGGTACTATTGTTGTATATGGTACTATTGTTATGTGTGG
This sequence comes from Archivesica marissinica, assembly GCA_014843695.1. NCBI lineage: Eukaryota > Metazoa > Mollusca > Bivalvia > Venerida > Vesicomyidae > Archivesica > Archivesica marissinica. The sequence goes on along the minus strand of CM026389.1, from coordinate 34,571,886 downwards.
TACTATTGTTATATATGGCACTATTGCTATATGTGGTACTATTGTTATATATGGTACTGTTGTTATATATGGTACTATTGTTTTATATGGTACTATTGTTAATATATTATTGATTTTAGCCGTAAACAAAGTTAAGGTGTCTTATACTTTTTAGCCTATGGATATCAGCCGTAAACAAAGTTAAGGTGTCTTATACCTTAGCCTATGGATATTAGCAGTAAACAAAGTTAAGGTGTCTTATACCTTAGCCTATGGATATTAGCAGTAAACAAAGTTAAGGTGTCTTATACCTTAGCCTATGGATATTAGCCGTAAACACAGTTAAGGTGTCTTATATCTTAGCCTATGGAGCCAACCGCGAGAACTAGTTTATTCATTAATTTCTGTACAGCAAACCAATCAGCAAAGCAAGTTGCTATGATACGTGTACAGAGCGACATAAATAGATCTAATTTCTTCAAGTCAATGAAGTAATCTCTGTGAAATAACGAATGTGGAATGTAGATTGCTACACGTGCTGAGCATTGGTACAGCTTCTGAACAGTATTATCAGATATTAATATTACTGCTGCTTTGAAACTGGAGAGGAATATTAAATTGCATGAACATTTTGCAAAACAACAAACACACATTACCGAGGTAATATGACGCCTGCAAGATTCATTTCATATCATTCGAAATTGATTGAACAATTCCAAGATGGTCGCTGCGGGTTTCTGGTCAGATGTAGCTATTGAAATAGTGCCATCTGATTGGTTGAAAAAAGTGTAGGGAAACGAAGATTGAATGAGTACATACGATGATTGGCTAAGCAGGCATTGTCCACAATAGTGAAAACAACATCAATATTTTTCAAAACAATCAATATATCAGCTGCATTTTGGAATATTCTTCTTTTTTTTTTTTCATACAAATTTATTTTAGCTTGATTGCGAAACAAGTTACTTCAACTTATATAAATCACTCTCGAGACCTCATTCCTGATGGAATCCATCGCCACGAGGGAGAGAGAAGAGGCAACGTGGAATTTAAATGCCTTGCCTAAGGGCACAATCGTAACGGCTCCAGTGGAATATTTTAGAATGATTGCAAACTAATTGGTAGAAAAACCAGCATATTATATATTCAGTAGTCAGTGAAAGATTACCTTCAGATTAAGGGGGAGGGGGTGTATCGTTAGTGAGAATTGAAGCGTGGCATTTTCGTGTGTTTCAAGGGTAAGTCTGTTGCAAACTACGTAAACTCTTTATCTCAACCAGCCGATCAGAATATAGTATCAACCACGCATAAAGAATGCCTTCGTCACTTGCACCGCCCAGGTGATGATGATTCAGTTTCTTTACCCTCGCCGCCGGTAAACCATATGGACGAGCACAGGGTTAGGGTTGGGTTACGGTCAAAACGCGTGGTTGATGTCATTATTCAGTTGGGTGGTTGAGAAAAAAGGCTTAACTGCAAACTACTGTTACTATTTTTGGGGACGGTAGGTTATAATGACGGCATATGGAGGTTTCATTAGCAGTGTCTGACTTTCACATTAGCATGAACTAGAAGTCGTCAATTGTCACATAATGTTTATGCCTATTAACCCATTCAGCACCAAGTAACTGACATGGACTGGTCCATGATATAATTTTAGACCAATAAATTAATAACAAAATTACATTTGGATCAGTTCATTTATCAAAATGGGTAAACAAAATTCTAAAAATAGTTATATTACTTGAAAAAAGTGCAGATCCTGATGAGACGGCTCGTCACGAGCCGGCTTATCTGGATCTACACTTTTTTGTAAGCCAATTTAGAGGTCTGTGGTGTTGAAAGGGTTAAAATGGCACGTATGTAACGCAGTGTTGAATTTAAGCATTGCGTGTAATAACACAGACATCCGGTGCATACCATGAACCATCGGGTTACTACACCCCTCGTAAAATATGTTTGTGATTTTTAATAGAAATGATACTTGATTAATGCTACACTGTAATGCGGTCCTGGAGTGTAGTAACCCGGGGGGAGGGACCAGGGTAAGCGTCGGATGTCCGTGTTTAACAAAGTGCTGGTTATAATATAAGTCTGTCGTACGATATTACCCGAAGTTACTATGACTACTGCACACTTAATGTGGGAAGTAAAAATGCGACCCTAAGCTTCCGGTCTGCAATGGATCCGCTTGTAACCGAGGGGTTGTGAGTTCGAGTCACATCAACACCACGCTGGTTGTGTCTAGAGGCAAGGCTCTTATATGCACGTAACTTCTTTTCTGTCTGTCATTGCGACGGATTCCATCAGGAGTGAGGTACCGAGAGCGATTCATCTAATGTTGTAGGAACTTGTTTCACAATCGAACACAAATAAATTTTACATAAACGATTGCCTATCCAATATAACCGTATTATGCTGGCGATTTACTACGTGACTACATTAGAAGAATGCTATCTGTTTAGCATCAGCTTTGAACAAGAGCAAACTATGCTTACTACGTTTATCATTCATACCTTTTAGGCTCTCAATAGGCGTATTTCAAATACTACTCTGTTACTTCCAGTGTACATAATCATGGCATTGTCCCCATCATAATATTCATCAATCTAAGACAGATTTAAGAACTAACATTTGTATCTGTGTTATTAATTGGCGAATAAAACATGGCTTGGAGTTCTGATGCGTAGGAAGAAACATATATGACTTATTCTATCTAACTATAGTAAATTGGAAACATATATGAATTATTCTATCTACCTCGAGCAAATTGGAAACATATATGACTTATTCTATCTACCTCTATCAGCAAATTGGAAACATATATGACTTATTCTATCTACCTCTATAAGCAAATTGGAAACATATATGACTTATTCTATCTAACTCTAGTAAATTGGAAACATATATGACTTATTCTATCTACCTCTATCAACAAATTGGAAACATATATGACTTATTCTATCTACCTCGAGCAAATTGGAAACATATATGTCTTATTCTATCTACCTCTATCAGCAAATTGGAAACATATATGACTTATTCTATCTACCTCTATAAGCAAATTGGAAACATATATGACTTATTCTATCTAACTCTAGTAAATTGGAAACATATATGACTTATTCTATCTACCTCTATCAACAAATTGGAAACATATATGACTTATTCTATCTACCTCGAGCAAATTGGAAACATATATGTCTTATTCTATCTACCTCTATCAGCAAATTGGAAACATATATGACTTATTCTATCTACCTCTATAAGCAAATTGGAAACATATATGACTTATTCTATCTAACTCTAGTAAATTGGAAACATATATGACTTATTCTATCTACCTCTATCAACAAATTGGAAACATATATGACTTATTCTATCTACCTCGAGCAAATTGGAAACATATATGTCTTATTCTATCTACCTCTATCAGCAAATTGGAAACATATATGACTTATTCTATCTACCTCTATAAGCAAATTGGAAACATATATGACTTATTCTATCTAACTCTAGTAAATTGGAAACATATATGACTTATTCTATCTAACTCTAGTAAATTGGAAACATATATGACTTATTCTATCTAACTCTAGTAAATTGGAAACATATATGACTTATTCTATCTACCTCTATCAGTAAATTGGAAACATATATGACTTATTCTATCTACCTCTATCAGTAAATTGGAAACATATATGACTTATTCTATCTACCTCTATCAGTAAATTGGAAACATATATGACTTATTCTATCTACCTCTATAAGCAAATTGGAAACATATATGATTTATTCTATCTACCTCTATCAACAAATTGGAAACATATATGACTTATTCTATCTACCTCGAGCAAATTGGAAACATATATGACTTATTCTATCTACCTCTATCAACAAATTGGAAACATATATGACTTATTCTATCTACCTCTATCAACAAATTGGAAACATATATGACTTATTCTATCTACCTCTATCAGTAAATTGGAAACATATATGACTTATTCTATCTACCTCTATCAGTAAATTGGAAACATATATGACTTATTCTATCTAACTCTATCAGTAAATTGGAAACATATATGACTTATTCTATCTAACTCTATCAGTAAATTGGAAACATATATGACTTATTCTATCTACCTCTATCAACAAATTGGAAACATATATGACTTATTCTATCTACCTCTATCAGTAAATTGGAAACATATATGACTTATTCTATCTACCTCTATCAGTAAATTGGAAACATATATGACTTATTCTATCTAACTCTATCAGTAAATTGGAAACATATATGACTTATTCTATCTAACTCTATCAGTAAATTGGAAACATATATGACTTATTCTATCTACCTCTATCAACAAATTGGAAACATATATGACTTATTCTATCTACCTCTATCAGTAAATTGGAAACATATATGACTTATTCTATCTAACTCTATCAGTAAATTGGAAACATATATGACTTATTCTATCTACCTCTATCAACAAATTGGAAACATATATGACTTATTCTATCTACCTCTATCAGTAAATTGGAAACATATATGACTTATTCTATCTAACTCTATCAGTAAATTGGAAACATATATGACTTATTCTATCTACCTCTATCAGTAAATTTGAAACATATATGACTCCTTCTATCTACCTCTATCAGCAAACTAGTTAAAACATATATCACTTATTCCATCTACCTCTATCAGCAAAGTATTGCCACTTTTTATATTATATAAGTATAGCTTGTTACTGTCTAACCATGGACGTGGATTTATGGGTAATGCATCTCTTCTACCAATAGACGCGTTTAGTCGCATGTCTATAGACTACTAAAACGTCAATTGTTTGTTTATTATAGTGTCACCACTAATGAAAGGGCTAGGTATTTCTGATTTATGGGACATAATGAACATCAGTATTTCCCGCGTCCTATCCTTGCAAGCCAACGTCAGACTGACATACTATCAATAACCATTATTTAACTAGCAAGCGGCTCACCAACAGGCCGTATCAGTATGACCCCACCCCCAACGACCTCCCGAACCTTCGACCTCCCGCTCCGTATGCGGACGCCTAAACCACTACGCCACGAAGACGGTATACGTCAACAATTTAAAGATTTTATTATAGTTCTCGGCATTAAAATGGTAGCACAAAGTAATCAATATGAAATGCAATTAAATCAAACTAACACTCCATATACAGCAGCCTCTTTCTAGATATAAAGTTGCCCATGTCCGCTTGTCGAATTGACACTACACAATAAGTGTTACATGGGATATAGATCACCTCCTCACACAGTTTGATATACCACGAGCTACGCCCTACAATGTTCATAGTTCACAACTAATTCATGACCATAAGGCACGAAATGTTTCCATTTCTACGAAACGATTATTCAATCTACTTATATCTGCAAATGATTGGAAGTTTCCCATTGGTAATTGTACGGGCAACGCCTGGGCCTTTGAAACAGGCATTACCACATATAATTTCCCAATAGGAAAATACCAACAATTTGCATATAGAGGTTTACGTAAGCTTTTATTATATGAGTTTTCATTAAAAGAAACATTGGCCTAAGATTAGACGTGTGTGTTTTACACTTATTTATCGTCGCTACCAGTTGCCCATATGAGCGACGCCTCCTGAAGAGATTAGTCATTTTAGATTTTTGGAGGATAGTGCAATGATACAGACAGAGACCCATTCCATAGTCTCCTCTGGTTCTTTTATGTGCACGGTGTAAAGCACCGACACGAGACCTCGGTTTACAGTCCCATCTGAAAGACTGTTAATTTTATTAGGGTCAGACCCCCGTAGGATCAGATCGTACCTGCGATCCCTGGATTACCAGTCCAGCGTGTAACCACTGGACTACATATCCGTCAGATTAGACTGAACTATAAAAGGTATACAATAGACCGCATACAATTACACAACTATTCACGATGTCGCACTGACATAATCTTGTTTCATTATTTCCAGAATTTATTTGCGGGGAAGAGCTTAATTTGAAAATGCACGAGGGAAATCTCAGATGAGTTTTTTGTGAGATAACTGAATTATTTATGAAAGAATAAGCCACACATAACAGAAGCAGCACATTCACTGAAAACAAGTGTGTGTTTTACATTTATCGTCGCTGATAGCTGAAAACGTATATAAGTGTTATTCGCGTGGAAGGAAACTGGAGTACCAACTCGTATTTCCGGTATTTCCGGTCAGAAGATCGGACCCGGGTTGCATTTGAGAGAGGCGAGCGTGCTAACAACTTCGCTAATAGGACATACTTAGGCAAGGCACTTAAATTCCATATTCCCCCTTCTCTCTTCCTAATGGCGATGGAATCAATCCGGAATGAGTTCTCGAGAGCAATTAAACTAATGTAAGAATTTGTTTCGCAATCGAGCTAAAAGAAATGTGTAAAAACTGTACAAAGGTCAATGTGAGTTTACTTTATTAAACTGCCAAATGTTCTAAACAATGTCTCAATCTATTGTCCATAATACAGTCCTGACATTAGCGAAATCTACATTGCTAAATGGAATGTCGTCATGTTTACCATTATATATGTCTGCTCCTGAAAGTATAATTAGCTGAAATTAAAGTTTGACAGACTATCGTAACCGGTAGATGTAGCACATTGTAGCTTGTATGGGGGCGCCATGATTATTTTCTAGGTTGACCTTTCTGCAAATTCTTCAATTTCTTGTTGAAATTCAACCTTATCGATACAAGTTACATATTGGCAGCGAGTTGCTCCAATTGTTATTTAAGTTGCTATACTAGGGACCGCACTTGTCATTAAAAAGCAGGTTATGGAGAGATAACACGTATGTCCCTTTATGTGTTTGAACAGACGGATCTGTAGTGCAGTGGTAACACGCTGGACTGGTAATCCAGAGATCGCAGGTTCGATCCCCCGTCTGACCCTAATAAAATTAACAGTCTTTCAGATGGAACTTTAAACGGAGGTCTCGTGTCGGTGCTTTACACCGTCCGTGCGCGTAAAAGAACCAGAGGAGACTCTGGAATGGGTCTGTTTGTATCATTGCACTATCCTCCAAAAATCTAAAATGACTAATCTCTTCAGGAGGCGTCGCTGATATGGGCAACCGGTAGCGACGATACATAAATGTAAAACACACACACACACACACACATATATGTGTGTGTATGAGCGGCTCTCGTGAACATTACATTACAGTTAAACCCGGTTGAATTCATATAATAAAGGGAGTCGTGATTCGGAGATCTTTCTGTAGATCAAGATTCCGGTTGGCAACAGCAACGCATTCTGTAATGTCAATTAAACATTATATATGTTACAGTCAATGTATACAATCAGTCAATTTGTAAAATGCCTGACATTTGCAGTCATTTTACAAATTGCCTGATTCACTTACGCTAACCTGGAGCTTTCGTCATATCAGTAGATGATATGTAGTGTTTATTATATTTATTATTGCATGCCGTCATTATTGTAATGTTGTGCCGAGAATAAAGAATAAATATCATTGCCCATTGCTGGTTTCTCTTATGTTCATGAGCGCTAATAAAATGTGATGCAATCAAGATGCAATCTACACTCTACAGCATGGTGGAAACAGTCCACGGGGAAAACTAAAATTGCTATCAAGATGTAATCTACACTCTACAACATGGTGGAAACAGTCAACGGGAAAACATAATTTATATCAAGGTGCAATCTACACTCTACAACATGGTGAACACAGTCGATGGGGAAAGTATGATTGATATCAAGATGCAATCTACACTCTACAGCATGGTGGAAACAGTCGACGGGGAAACTTAATTGCTATCAAGATGCAATATACACTCTACAGCATGGTGGAAACAGTCAACGGGGAAAACTTAATTGATATCAAGATGCAATCTACACTCTACAACATGGTGGAAACAGTCAATGGGGAAAACTTAATTGAGTTGTAGTTTAGAACTAAGAAATTATTATTTCAGTCAATCTGTCAAATAAACTGACCAAATTGTCAGTCAATTTGTAAAAGGTAATTATGAAAGACGGCCATTTTGAAACCCAAAATGGCTGCCAAAATGGTAATTTTTTTACTCAACCCCAATTTCGTTATTTGATACATAAAACATAAAATATACCATTTGACAGAATGTAGCAAACAAAACTGCACCATTGCACAATGCCGCACACTATATAGACATTGAATTTCATGTACAAGTGCTGCACAGAAACAAGCATGCAGTCATACCAATAGACACGTTATATAGACGTTGTCTTACAATGACTCCGTCAGCCTCCGTGATCGAGTGGTTGATTTGAGGTCGCTGACTTGTATACCTCTGTAACCTACCATCACTGGTGACGGGTTCGAGCCTCGCTTAAACCGTATCTCTTTATATGTAAATGTTCTTATGGACGTTGGATAACCGCTAGAGCCTGCCGATGAAAAGTGTTGTTAGGTAAACTGCCCGTCTCTCATATGGGCAACCGGTAGCGACGATAAATAAGCTTTAAAAAAACAACGTCACATTCCCACTAGAAACAAGCGTACACTCATACTCCAAGACAAATTCCCCGGTACCGAAATGCAATTTATATACTGTAACGTGGTGCCTTCTATACGTTACAGACGGATCTGTAGTCCAGTGGTAACACGCTGGACTGGTAATCCAGTGATCGCAGGTTCGATCCCCGTCTGACCCTAATAAAATTAACAGTCTTTCAGATGGGATGTTAAACCGAGGTTTCGTGTCGGTGCTTTACACTGTGCACGTCAAAGAACCAGAGAAGACTCTGGAATGGGTCTCTGTCTGTATCACTATACTATCCTCCAAATTCTAAAATGACTAATATCTTCAGGCGTCGCTCATATGGGCAACCGGTAGCGACGATAAATAAACGTAAAACACACACACACTTCTATACGTACTATGTATGTATGTACCTTTAATGTCAAACCCCTTGCGGGGACCTAGACATGTTTTCCTGGGCATGCTTAGCCGACCATAGCGGTTAACCAGTACTAAGCAATGTGTGTGAGGTGCCTTGCTCAATGACACTACATATGTGGCCTGACTGAGTATCGAACCCGGACCGTTCGGTTCCAAATCCGACGCTCTACTATTGGACTACGGACGCCACGCAATTAATATTGTCTGCACGGGAAACTGTTTCAACGTCAAGCGTAAAAACACGAGGAACACATCGAAAAACACGAGGAACACATCGAAAAACACGAGGAACACATCTAAAACACGAGGAACACATCGAAAAACACGAGGAACGTTTGCGTAATAAGAGTAGGATATAAATTAACAATTAGTTTATTTTATAGTTTATACAAATTTATTTTAGCTCGATTGCGAACAAGTTTTTTCAAACTTATATTAATCACTCTCGAGACCTCATTCCTGATGGAATACATCGCCATGAAGGAGAGAAGAGGCTGTTAAGTAAGTTATAAGCCTCACACAGTCTAATATTTTACATATTGGATCCGTTTGAGGCTTATATCTTACTTAAAATACACACATATATAGCAAGATCCTAATTGTTAATTTCGTACATTTACGCCTAGGATTGAATATAATACCCTGGCCTTTTGTGCCTTTTGACAGCAAAATAATAATGGACTGCAAGTACAAATATATGACGTCACGACAGTGTTTTAACATGCAATATTACACAATGATATAGATTCTAATAATACCCGTAAACTGTACAAAAGAAAACTGTTGTTTGACATTGCATTTAACGAGCGAGCCAGCCAGTTAGTGCAAAAATAACTACATGTACAATGCAATCTGACAATGAAAGTGGCGTGAAATTTAAACGGATCGATGTACGAGACAGTTATCTATCTATCAAGGCATATTCTCCACTGCAACAATATCGAACCAGTCAAGTAATATATAGTCAAAGGAACATGGGGGATGAATAGCATGTCATTAAATGCTAAATTAATTGCAATAGTAGTAGTAGAGCAATAATAGTAGTAATAGTACCTGAGCATATACAACATCAAGGGACAACTTTCCGCAAATCATTTCCTGTCTGGTACGGAACAAGCGTTCTCTTTTTATATTGTCGTCATATTGTGAGTACGCGTCGTCTAAGCTACAGACATTACATACAGTAAGGTCGTTATCAAGCTGGTCACACTGGTGCAACTATGTCATCGGTGTATTGTGTGCGTTGCCTTATATTTACAATTGCTCCCGGTTGCCCACACACGCTTTGCCTTTATCTATCATTGCTTCCGGTTGCCCACAAACGCTTTGCCTTTATCTATCATTGCTTCCGGTTGCCCACACACGCTTTGCCTTAATATATCATTGCTTCCGGTTGCCCACAAACGCTTTGCCTTTATCTATCATTGCTTCCGGTTGCCCACAAACGCGACGCCTCCAGAAGAGATCAAATCGTTCAGGTTCTTTTGTTGTTGTTTTTTTGTTTAAACATAGGTTTGTTTCAAACAATACAACATATCCAAATATACATTTTACGCATAATTTAGATACACGAATGTAAAAATGATTAGAACCGAAAGCTATTCAGAATTTGGAGGATAGTACAATGATACAGCCACAGCAGTCTCATCATAGAGGATGTTCTGTCTTCGTGCACGGCGTAAAACACATACATGGTAATTCTGTAGCACCCGGAAGATTTTGAATGGCATAGCGGGGATCGAACATACGAGTCCTGTATTAGGAGTACGGTTTAATTACAACTACTGGTTCAGGTGCTGGCTTAACCAGTGATAGTACATGCGCAAGGGTCCCATCAGGTTCTCGACACAACCCATATTTAGAAGGATCTGGAAATGTAGGGTGTAGCAACAGATAGTGATTCCATAGGTGCGCTTGCAAATGGGTACGCATAATGTGTTGATACCATGCCTAAGCTGTTGGGGGAATCTTCTCGGTTAAATGAGTACTCTCGTTAAATAAAGTCTTTATTATTATTATTATTATTACTCTTGGTCCGCAGATAAGCTTTTAAATGTAGCCCATATCATAGTTCATGGTGTTGAAGGAGGCAGAAACTACTCACAACCTGTTACAACATTTGATGATGACCCACGTTCGCCAGCTGGGACAGGGCTGAGAGAATAGGTGGGCTAGCTTTAAGTAGAATTTGGGAGGCTGTCTTCTTTCCTGTTTCTACGTATGTGACAAACACTACACTGTTAGACAGTGAAAATCAGTGCATTTGCAATTGCAGGCCCAAGCACATCATATATTGGTTGTAAGCGTAACTTTCTTGTATGTACAGTTAAACCTGTCTTAAGCAGCCAGCAAATGCACTCACAGAAAGTGACTGCTTTGCACAGGTGGAGGTAACCACTGACTGAGGTTTGACTGTGGTTCAGTATCTAAAGGAAGTCTACGCAGAGTTCGGACTAGTACATCAATGTGTACTTTATTTATCTCATTCGCAGCATAATGGTATCTGCCTTATGAACATGCACACGTTCTCGGAAGTCGTTGTGTGCTGCTCTGAGCACTCAAACAAGTGGCTGTCACAACCACAGTTTTGCATAATCTGATGACTTTGTCAGCAATAAATATTGTGAGGTAATCCTTTGTTTCCTTGGGTGTGTGTGTGTGTTTTACGTTTATTTATCGTCGCTACCGGTTGCCCATATGAGCGACGCCTCTCGAAGAGATTAGTCATTTTAGATTTTTGGAGGATAGTGCAATGATACAGAGAGAGACCCATTCCAGAGTCTCCTCTGGTTCTTTTACGTGCACGGTGTAAAGCACCGACACGAGACCTCGGTTTAACGTCCCATCTGAAAGACCGTTAATTTTATTAGGGTCAGACGGGGGATCGAACCTTTGTTTCCTTGCTTTTAAGCAAGCTACTGCTATCCACAATTAAGGAATGAATCGCGGGTTAATAGTTTCCATCGGTGTATGGAGCGTGGTTAATGTGTGTGGAGGCCGGAGGTGTTGTTCCTGTTCCTATATACATCATGCTCTTTACATCATCAAGTGATGCAAATTATTAACCAAGGTCTTGACAGGTTTTGAATTCCTGGGTAAATGCAAGCTCATGGACCAGTGCCATGCCGTCGATTATGAGGTATGTATACCCTTATAAGTGAGATATTCATCTTCTGTGTGGATCGCTAGACCTTCCATTTGATGTATACGCTCACTCTTGTTGGTGCAAGGAACTAGAGAACCATCTGGATGCATCAGATTGGGAGTTCAACTAGGTGAATTCATAGATTGAAATGACATCCTCAAGATCAAAGTTTCGGTCCGATTTGGCTATCACTATATACTAAGCATTATAGAAAGTAATGAATTTGTCATTTTGAGTTATGTGTCCCCCGTGCAACTATTGAGTTTATTGGTTTTAGAAGCATCCTCCCAATTGCTTGAGGCTTGAGTTTATTCATAGTATCCCATAGGTTAGTGTTACCACAGATGCGCTGTTCTACAAATGAGTCAAGATCTTCCTGTTCACGGGCCTCCATGTTCAGAATATCAGTTTTCTATATTTGGTGGGATCAACTAGCTGCTAGTACAGTCAAACAACTGTGTATACTTACATCGCCATTGCATTTCTGTCATGAACGTATATGCCGTGTTTGTATCATTACTAAGGATATGCAGCTGACAGGCACACTCGTTGTTACGGGCATGCGCCGTGTTGGGCAACGTGTCTCGCAAGAAAAGGCGTGCCTCACAGATTACGTTGTTCCAAGCTCCGTCACACGGTAAGTCACAAATATATTATAAATACATTTTAAATGCAATGTGTGATGTTTCTTCCTTGTGTCTTGGAAAAGAATAAATAATGTAATATAAATCAAGGGTTACATATTTCCATCGGGATATGATCGAGGCATGCATTGGGCGTGCTTAAAGTGTGTGGATGTCGATTGAAATTATATTAACCCGCGATTCATTCCTTCAATAAATTTAAGCTTCCCAGTTTTTCTGACATATAGGTGAAATACGAGCATGCTGCGCTCATAAATAAAGTGGAATTTCCAGGAATGTTTCAATATATCTGCAATTCTGTGAAAATATAAACTCGTTTCGGAATGGTGTAATAAATTCCTTATTGGGGGCTATGGCTTCTACGTGTGTGTGTGTGTGTGTGCGTGCGTGCGTGCGTGCGTGCGTGCGTGCGTGCGTGCGTGCGTGCGTGCGTGCGTGCGTGCGTGCGTGCGTGCGTGCGTGCGCGCGCGCGTGCGTACGTGAGTGCGTTTTTGTTTATTTATCATCGCTACCGGTTGCCCATGTATGATATGTTGCGACATATCCAAGGCATTTGGTTGTGTTCGGCACACAGGACTTTTGTTCAAATAACTAACTTTTGTTCAAATAACATCAATGACTTATAACCTTAAATCCTATTAAAACAGAGGTTTTGTTATTTTCATTAGGATCAGACCGAAACCTCGTATTACTCTTTGATAACACTCGACTTGACTTCGTTGAACATCATAAACATCTTGGAGTACCGTTAAGTGAAAACGGAATATGGCATGAACATAATTATAAATAATTTTATGAAATCCGCATCTAAAAATTCAAATGTTAATTACAGTACATTACGCTAAGCATGGAAATCTACCTGCACATCTAGAATCTAATTTCCCAGAAATAGTTGCCGAGTCTAACCCTTTAACCGCTAAGAAATGGCGAGGATTATATTAAAAATGGAGCGCCGTACTCACATTATTTCGAGCTCTTTGATACTTTTATTACTTGACCTCGAAGTAAGACACTCAAGTACATTAACTATTTTGAAATTAAACATTATGAGAATATTTAAATCGCATGACGTTCCTAAATGTTTCATGAGAGGAAACAGAAAGTACTCCGTAATGCGTAGCAATTATAGTAATCTGAATGATGACCTATATGCTGCCAACATGTCTTTTCTGCGTGCAACTCGGGTGTAAAGCGACCTCGGTGATCCGCATAAACAAGAACTAACATGTCCCTATAGCACACGCACGCACGCACGCACGCACGCACGCACGCACGCACGCACACACACACACACACACACACACACACACACACACACACACACACGAATACAGTTCGTTAATGCGACTCGTACCCATCACTCTCTAAACACGGATATAGTGTTGAATGGAAGCTAACGCACAGAAGGTTTCATTTTCTTGGAAGCGCAAAACTTTATTAAAAATATTGATATCGATTCTAGTTATTATTCTTAGATCTTTAACAATCAAGTTCACCCTAAATGCTTAGAATTCGATCTTTTAACAATCAAGTTCACCCTAAATGCTTAGAATTCGATCATTTAACAACCAAGTTCACCCTAAATGCTTAGAATTCGATCATTTAACAATCAAGTTCACCCTAAATGCTTAGAATTCGATCTTTTAACAATCAAGTTCATCCTAAATGCTTAGAATTCGATCATTTAACAATCAAGTTCACCCTAAATGCTTAGAATTCGATCATTTAACAATCAAGTTCATCCTAAATGCTTAGAATTCGATCATTTAACAATCAAGTTCACCCTAAATGCTTAGAATCCGATCATTTAACAATCAAGTTCACCCTAAATGCTTAGAATTCGATCATTTAACAATCAAGTTCACCCTAAATGCTTAGAATTCGATCATTTAACAATCAAGTTCACCCTAAATGCTTAGAGTTCGATCTTTTAACAATCAAAATCACACTAAATGCTTAGAATTCGATCTTTTAACAATCAAGTTCACCCTAAATGCTTAGAATTCGATCTTTTAGCAACCAAGTTCACCCTAAATGCTTATAATTCGATCATTTAACAATCAAGTTCACCCTAAATGCTTATAATTCGATCATTTAACAATCAAGTTCGCCCTAGATGCTTAGAATTCGATCATTTAACAATCAAGTTCACCCTAAATGCTTAGAATTCGATCATTTGACAATCTAGTTCACCCTAAATGCTTAGAATTCGATCATTTAACAATCAAGTTCATCCTAAATGCTTAGAATTCGATCATTTAACAATCAAGTTCATCCTAAATGCTTAGAATTCGATCTTTTAACAATCAAATTCACCCTAAATGCTTAGAATTCGATCATTTAACAATCAAGTTCACCCTAAATGCTTAGAATTCGATCTTTTAACAATCAAGTTCACCCTAAATGCTTAGAATTCGATCATTTAACAACCAAGTTCACCCTAAATGCTTAGAATTCGATCATTTAACAATCAAGTTCACCCTAAATGCTTAGAATTCGATCTTTTAACAATCAAGTTCATCCTAAATGCTTAGAATTCGATCATTTAACAATCAAGTTCACCCTAAATGCTTAGAATTCGATCATTTAACAATCAAGTTCATCCTAAATGCTTAGAATTCGATCATTTAACAATCAAGTTCACCCTAAATGCTTAGAATCCGATCATTTAACAATCAAGTTCACCCTAAATGCTTAGAATTCGATCATTTAACAATCAAGTTCACCCTAAATGCTTAGAATTCGATCATTTAACAATCAAGTTCACCCTAAATGCTTAGAGTTCGATCTTTTAACAATCAAAATCACACTAAATGCTTAGAATTCGATCTTTTAACAATCAAGTTCACCCAAAATGCTTAGAATTCGATCTTTTAGCAACCAAGTTCACCCTAAATGCTTATAATTCGATCATTTAACAATCAAGTTCACCCTAAATGCTTATAATTCGATCATTTAACAATCAAGTTCACCCTAGATGCTTAGAATTCGATCATTTAACAATCAAGTTCACCCTAAATGCTTAGAATTCGATCATTTGACAATCTAGTTCACCCTAAATGCTTAGAATTCGATCATTTAACAATCAAGTTCATCCTAAATGCTTAGAATTCGATCATTTAACAATCAAGTTCATCCTAAATGCTTAGAATTCGATCTTTTAACAATCAAATTCACCCTAAATGCTTAGAATTCGATCATTTAACAATCAAGTTCACCCTAAATGCTTAGAATTCGATCTTTTAGCAATCAAGTTCACCCTAAATGCTTAGAATTCGATCATTTAACAATCAAGTTCACCCTAAATGCTTAGAAGTCGATCATTTAACAATCAAGTTCACCCTAAATGCTTAGAATTCGATCTTTTAACAATCAAGTTCACCCTAAATGCTTAGAATTCGATCTTTTAACAATCAAGTTCACCTTAAATGCTTAGAATTCGATCATTTAACAATCAAGTTCAACCTAAATGCTTAGAATTCGATCATTTAACAATCAAGTTCACCCTAAATGCTTAGAATTCGATCATTTAACAATCAAGTTCACCCTAAATGCTTAGAGTTCGATCTTTTAACAATCAAGTTCACCCTAAATGCTTAGAATTCGATCATTTAACAACCAAGTTCACCCTAAATGCTTAGAATTCGATCATTTAACAATCAAGTTCACCCTAAATGCTTAGAATTCGATCTTTTAACAATCAAGTTCATCCTAAATGCTTAGAATTCGATCATTTAACAATCAAGTTCACCCTAAATGCTTAGAATTCGATCATTTAACAATCAAGTTCATCCTAAATGCTTAGAATTCGATCATTTAACAATCAAGTTCACCCTAAATGCTTAGAATCCGATCATTTAACAATCAAGTTCACCCTAAATGCTTAGAATTCGATCATTTAACAATCAAGTTCACCCTAAATGCTTAGAATTCGATCATTTAACAATCAAGTTCACCCTAAATGCTTAGAGTTCGATCTTTTAACAATCAAAATCACACTAAATGCTTAGAATTCGATCTTTTAACAATCAAGTTCACCCTAAATGCTTAGAATTCGATCTTTTAGCAACCAAGTTCACCCTAAATGCTTATAATTCGATCATTTAACAATCAAGTTCACCCTAAATGCTTATAATTCGATCATTTAACAATCAAGTTCGCCCTAGATGCTTAGAATTCGATCATTTAACAATCAAGTTCACCCTAAATGCTTAGAATTCGATCATTTGACAATCTAGTTCACCCTAAATGCTTAGAATTCGATCATTTAACAATCAAGTTCATCCTAAATGCTTAGAATTCGATCATTTAACAATCAAGTTCATCCTAAATGCTTAGAATTCGATCTTTTAACAATCAAATTCACCCTAAATGCTTAGAATTCGATCATTTAACAATCAAGTTCACCCTAAATGCTTAGAATTCGATCTTTTAACAATCAAGTTCACCCTAAATGCTTAGAATTCGATCATTTAACAACCAAGTTCACCCTAAATGCTTAGAATTCGATCATTTAACAATCAAGTTCACCCTAAATGCTTAGAATTCGATCTTTTAACAATCAAGTTCATCCTAAATGCTTAGAATTCGATCATTTAACAATCAAGTTCACCCTAAATGCTTAGAATTCGATCATTTAACAATCAAGTTCATCCTAAATGCTTAGAATTCGATCATTTAACAATCAAGTTCACCCTAAATGCTTAGAATCCGATCATTTAACAATCAAGTTCACCCTAAATGCTTAGAATTCGATCATTTAACAATCAAGTTCACCCTAAATGCTTAGAATTCGATCATTTAACAATCAAGTTCACCCTAAATGCTTAGAGTTCGATCTTTTAACAATCAAAATCACACTAAATGCTTAGAATTCGATCTTTTAACAATCAAGTTCACCCTAAATGCTTAGAATTCGATCTTTTAGCAACCAAGTTCACCCTAAATGCTTATAATTCGATCATTTAACAATCAAGTTCACCCTAAATGCTTATAATTCGATCATTTAACAATCAAGTTCACCCTAGATGCTTAGAATTCGATCATTTAACAATCAAGTTCACCCTAAATGCTTAGAATTCGATCATTTGACAATCTAGTTCACCCTAAATGCTTAGAATTCGATCATTTAACAATCAAGTTCATCCTAAATGCTTAGAATTCGATCATTTAACAATCAAGTTCATCCTAAATGCTTAGAATTCGATCTTTTAACAATCAAATTCACCCTAAATGCTTAGAATTCGATCATTTAACAATCAAGTTCACCCTAAATGCTTAGAATTCGATCTTTTAACAATCAAGTTCACCCTAAATGCTTAGAATTCGATCATTTAACAATCAAGTTCACCCTAAATGCTTAGAAGTCGATCATTTAACAATCAAGTTCACCCTAAATGCTTAGAATTCGATCTTTTAACAATCAAGTTCACCCTAAATGCTTAGAATTCGATCTTTTAACAATCAAGTTCACCTTAAATGCTTAGAATTCGATCTTTTAACAATCAAGTTCATCCTAAATGCTTAGAATTCGATCATTTAACAATCAAGTTCACCCTAAATGCTTAGAATGCGATCATTTAACAATCAAGTTCACCCTAAATGCTTAGAATTCGATCATTTAACAATCAAGTTCACCCTAAATGCTTAGAATTCGATCATTTAACAACCAAGTTCACCCTAAATGCTTAGAATTCGATCATTTAACAATCAAGTTCATCCTAAATGCTTAGAATTCGATCTTTTAACAATCAAGTTCACCCTAAATGCTTAGAATTCGATCATTTAACAATCAAGTTCACCCTAAATGCTTAGAATTCGATCTTTTAGCAATCAAGTTCACCCTAAATGCTTATAATTCGATCTTTTAACAATCAAGTTCATCCTAAATGCTTATAATTCGATCATTTAACAATCTAGTTCACCCTAAATGCTTAGAATTCGATCATTTAACAATCAAGTTCACCCTAAATGCTTAGAATTCGATCATTTAACAATCAAGTTCACCCTAAATGCTTAGAATTCGATCATTTAACAATCAAGTTCCCTAAATGCTTAGAATCGTGCGTTTTTCTATTATTGCTGTTCTTTTATCTGATTTTTAATAATAAAGACATTGTTTTACGGCATAACTCATTTAACAAAAGTTAATCTAGCATGAGGCACTCAACATATATACAAATACAATGATAGGACTATAAGTGAAAACTGCATAATATTGGAATTATATAGTAATGTTAAAGCTGAACAGTAGAGAAACTATATATAAGATGTTATGGAATATGATGACAGGTCTCGTGTCGGTGCTTTACACTGTGCATGTAAAAGAACCAGAGGAGACTCTAGAATGGGTCTTTGTCTGTATCATTGCACTATCCTCCAACATCTAAAATGACTAATCTCTTCGGGAGGCGTCGCTCATATGGTAGCGACGATAAATACATGTAAAACACAAGCTGCTATATGAACTTGTCTAGTAGAGTAGAAAATGTGGAATGTGACAATTAATGACAATAAATCTATGTAACAATGTGCAGATATGACTTATAGGGGTGTCTGGAAAATAAGTATGAATGAGCTTAAAGACAGCCATTCACAGAATCTAGTAACTATAGCAACGGTAATGCTCAAATGTACTAAAGAGTATGTATAATATCATCTGAAGTAATAATAGTAGAAATATGTGATTAGTTTGTATTGGTATTGTTCCACCTTAAGTAGAGCATTTTGAACTGTTGGATAGCCGGAGCATTTTGAACTGTTGGATAGCCAGAGCATTTTGAACTGTTGGATAGCCAGAGCATTTTGAACTGTTGGATAGCCAGAGCATTTTGAACTGAGTGAGGAGGCAATGAATTCCAAATAGATATTCTCGAAAATGCAAATGTATTACGACATAATTCACAGTTTGGTGTTGGTGTGTATAACTGATAATCTGAGGTTGATCTGAGAATTCTAGGATGTATATTAGAGGTAAAAGTGGAGTATTTTAAGTATTCTGGAGCAGTTCCGTGTAATGTTATATACGTGTGTATAGCCTTCTGATATATGACTTGTTCTGGAAAGGTCATCCATTTTAGTTGGGAGAATAATAAATACGATGGCGTATCAAAATCCTGATCTAGAATTATTCTAGCTGCTCTCATTTGCAACCGAACTAGTTTATTTTCTAAAGATGAGTTGCAGTTACCCACACAACAAAAGTCTAAGTGGGGCAATATATAAGCATTGTAGAAAAGCTTTTGATTGGGAATAGAGATATATATATTTATACGAGAGAGTAAATATAAATAAGATTTACACTTTTTGTTGTCAGCACAGGACGATCAGACATGCGTATCCCCCTCTCTATCTCCCCCTCTCGCTCACTCTATTCCTCTCTATCCCTCTCCCCCTCACTATCCCTATCCCCCTCCCCTCTCTATCTAGCTCACTCTCTTCCTCTCTCTCTCTATCCCTCCCCTCCCCCTCTCTATCTCGCTCACTCTCTTCCTCTCTCTCCCCCCTCACTATCCCTCTCCCCCTCCCTCTCTCGCTCACTCTCTTCCTCTCCCCCTCTCTATCTCGCTCACTCTATTCCTCCCTCTCCCCATCACTATCCCTCTCCCCCTATATATCTCGCTCACTCTCTTCCTCTCTCTCTCTCCCTGTCCCCCTCACTATCCCTCTCCCCTCCCCCTCTCTCTATATCGCTCACTCTCCCCCTCCCCCTCTCTCTATCTCGCTCACTCTCTCTCCCCTCTCCCCATCACTATCCCTCTCCCCTCTCTATCTCGCTCACTCTCTTCCTCTCTATCCCCCTCTCCCCATCACTATCCCTCTCCCCCTCTCTATCTCGCTCACTCTCTTCCTCTCTATCCCCCTCACTATCCCTCTCCCCCTCTCTATCTCGCTCACTCTCTTCCTCACTCTCCCCCTCTCTCTCTCTATTTATACCCCCCCCCCAATAACAAAACAAAACACAAATATAAATCCTTCTTCTACCTAGAAATAGAAATGATACAATGATCACATATCTATTATGCATATCCTCATTATGAAATAGCAAGTTATATCGGTATATCTGTCTTATTGGAATTTGCAGATGAGAAATGTGTCATGACTTGTGACATGTCAGTGTGGGTACGAGCAGAACACTATAGGCATTCTCTACAAATATATCGTTTACAAACTAATCACATATTTCTACTAGTATAACAGAAAACCATAGGCATTCTCTACAAATATATCGTTTACAAACTAATCACATATTTCTACTAGTATAACAGAAAACCATAGGCATTCTCTACAAATATATCGTTTACAAACTAATCACATATTTCTACTAGTATAACAGAAAACCATAGGCATTCTCTACAAATATATCGTTTACAAACTAATCACATATTTCTACTAGTAGAGCAGAAAACCATAGGCATTCTCTACAAATATATCGTTTACAAACTAATCACATATTTCTACTAGTAGAGCAGAAAACCATAGGCATTCTCTACAAATATATCGTTTACAAACTAATCACATATTTCTACTAGTAGAGCAGAAAACCATAGGCATTCTCTACAAATATATCGTTTACAAACTAATCACATATTTCTACTAGTAGAGCAGAAAACCATAGGCATTCTCTACAAATATATCGTTTACAAACTAATCACATATTTCTACTAGTAGAGCAGAAAACCATAGGCATTCTCTACAAATATATCGTTTACAAACTAATCACATATTTCTACTAGTAGAGCAGAAAACCATAGGCATTCTCTACAAATATATCGTTTACAAACTAATCACATATTTCTACTAGTATTCCTTCGTGTGATATTGTACACATACTTTATCACACATTGCCACTGCTATATTTACTAGATTATTTGTCTTTAAGCTGATTTCATACATAATTTGAGTGGATTGTTACGTTTATTTATCGTCGCTACCGGTTGCCCATATGAGCGACCGTCTCATGAAGAGATTAGTCATTTTAGATATTTACGAGGATAGTGCAATGCTACAGACAAAGACCCATTCCAGAATCTCCTCTGTTTCTTTTACGTGCACGGTGTAAAGCACGAGCACTCGGTTTAATGTCCCATCTGAAAGACTGTTAATTTTATTATGATCAGACGGGGGATCGAACCTGCGATCCTTGGATTACCAGTCTAGCGTGTTACCACTGGACTACAGATCCGTCTGTCATAATTTGAAGACATCCCTTGGGTCATCATTAACAAATAATAGCTGGACATATGTTTTGCGATATGACCTACGCTGACACTCACAACGGACACACACGTACGGTGGATAATTATCTCACAGTCCAACATGTCCATGATCTTAGACTGTATGCGATTAATAGACCTATAGTTTGTACGGATATATAAACGGACTACTGGTACCGTATAGAGAACTGTATGGTGTAAGGGAGACAACTCTTTTCTAACTAGGTATATAATTATATTGGTACCTTGGTCGAGAGCCTGCCCAGGAAAGGTGCTGTTAGTTAAACTGCCGTCGCTCAAATGAACAACAGATAGCAACGTTAAATAAACTCAAATAAATATTTAAAAAAAATCTTAACCTACCATAATTACAAAACGTGTTTACCATAACGTGACATGTACGTAAATGGATTGAATTGAACCTAGAGTGATAGTGTACTATAAGTTACTAAACCTCGTAGGTTGTGCTGGTAAAGAACATAAATCTCTCTGGAATACTTACTTTTTATAACTTCATAACCGATAATTATCAACTGATAACTGATAATTGTACTAGTGCTGACTATTCTCCAGTTACTAGGCGAGATGATAGGTATTCAGGGTCCTCGACGTGACCAAAGAGGCTCACCTCAGTTACATGGACGTCCGCTTTACCATCACATATTTCATTGCCCAGCAGTACGTCTGTCAACTTTTGACGATATAGGAAAGAGGTAACCATATAAGCAAGTTGCTTTCTCCTTAATCCTACACGTATGTACATATGATGGGAATCACAGAAAATGGCTGCTTAGCACAGGTGGCTGCATACTAAGGTCAAATGTATAATAAAACAACATATTGGGAATCTGTAAACTGACTGCTCAATGCAGGTTGGCTGCTTTATTGCTATATTGACTAGATTCTGTGAATTGCTATCTTTAAGCTGATTTTCAAGATACCCCTATAAGTCATATCTGCATGTTGCTATGTAGATTTATTGTCATTAATTGTCTCACCCCCATTTTCTACTCTATTAGACCATTCCATATACAGTCAAACCTGTCTTAAGCAGCCAGCCAAGGGAGTCAGAGAAAGTGGCTGCTTAGCACAGGTGGCTGCATAATAGGGGTCAAATATATAATAAAACAACCGAATGGGAATCTTGAAACTGGCTGCTTAATACAGGTTGGCTGCTTATTGGAGGTGACCACTAACACACGTGTGACTGTATCATCATATTCCATAACATATATATAGTTTCTCTACTTTTCAGCTTTAACATTACTATATAATCCAAGTGTGCAGTTTTCACCTATAGTATAGTCCTATCTTTTGATTGCATTTGATTTGTATATAATATTATGTTGAGGGCCTCATGGTCGATTAACTTTTGTTAATCGATAAATAAAGTCTTTATTATTAATAATAAGAGTTGAGAACTATCACAGGTTTGATTGTAAGACACACCTAGAGGCGTCGTCCCGATACATAAACGTAGTATCCAAACAAATAACTGGTCACGTGTTGGACTGCGAAATCAGGGGTTGTTAGTTCGATCCCCAGTCATACCCCAATAATATGACCGTCTACGAATCCAATGCAGGATCACAGAAGTCCATTGATACCTCCAAACTAGTACTCTCGTGGTGCTGGGGCGAGGTGGACAGGCTCCCGGCATCATATACGAGACCATAAACGGCCATTTTCAGGGTCAGTCGAATGCTCGCCTTCTCCGTTGTCTGGTATGATGGACTACTGTACATTCATGGATCTCCTTGGCAGCAGTCCATATTTGACTTCAAAATCCACTTTTTAGCGACAACTCTTTACCCTGAGAGGTAAATGTACCCCGTTTGCCTCAAGTAAAAGTTAGTGTGCAGTGCGGGGTACACAGTGTGGTTCAAGCCTCTCCAGGTGACCAATCTTTGGTAATCCAGGGCTCGCAGGCTCGATTCCCCGCCTGACCCTAATAAAATGAACAGTCTTTCAGATGGGACTTTAAACCGAGGTCTCGTGTCGGTGCTTTACGACGTGCACATAAAAAGGCGCCGAAGACAGTACCAATATTTTACATATTGGATCCGTTTGATGCTTATATCTTACTTAAAACGCACAATAACAAGCTCCTACTAATTAAAATTGTTGATTTCGTACATGTACGCTTAGAATTTAATATAATACTCTGGCCTTTTGACAGCAGTCCAATATTAATAATAATGGACTGCAAGTACAAAGGTATGACGTCATGAGTGTTTTAAAGCTAATTATATACTATGTTCTATATTCTAGTTTACGAGTCCGCCTCCATGTTTATCTCTAGATTTATGTCACCATTATGATGGTGGTAATACTTTCACCGTTACGATGGTGGTAATACTCTCACCGTCATGATGGTGGTAATACTTTCACCGTTATGATGGTGGTAATACTTTCACCGTTACGATGGTGATAATACTCTCACCGTTATGATGGTGGTAATACTTTCACCGTTATGATGGTGGTAATACTTTCACCGTTACGATGGTGGTAATACTTTCACCGTTACGATGGTGGTAATACTTTCACCGTTACGATGGTGGTAATACTTTCACCGTTATGATGGTGGTAATACGTTCACCGTTATGATGGTGGTAATACTTTCACCGTTATGATGGTGGTAATACTTTAACCGTTATGATGGTGGTAATACTTTCACCGTTATGATGGTGGTAATACTTTAACCGTTATGATGGTGGTAATACTTTCACCGTTATGATGGTGGTAATACTTTCACCGTTATGATGGTGGTAATACTTTAACCGTTATGATGGTGGTAATACTTTCACCGTTATGATGGTGGTAATACTTTAACCGTTATGATGGTGGTAATACTTTAACCGTTATGATGGTGATAATACTTTAACCGTTATGATGGTGGTAATACTTTAACCGTTACGATGGTGGTAATACTTTCACCGTTATGATGGTGGTAATACGTTCACCGTTATGATGGTGGTAATACTTTCACCGTTATGATGGTGGTAATACTTTAACCGTTATGATGGTGGTAATACTTTAACCGTTACGATGGTGGTAATACTTTCACCGTTATGATGGTGGTAATACGTTCACCGTTATGATGGTGGTAATACTTTCACCGTTATGATGGTGGTAATACTTTAACCGTTATGATGGTGGTAATACGTTCACCGTTATGATGGTGGTAATACTTTAACCGTTATGATGGTGGTAATACTTTCACCGTTATGATGGTGATAATACGTTCACCGTTACGATGGTGGTAATACTTTCACCGTTATTATGGTGGTAATACTTTCACCGTTACGATGGCGGTAATACGTTCACCGTTACGATGGTGGTAATACTTTAACCGTTATGATGGTGGTAATACTTTCACCGTTATGATGGTGGTAATTCTTTCACCGTTATGGTGGTACTACTTTCACCGTTATGATGGTGATAATACTTTCACCGTTATGATGGTGGTAATACTTTCATAACGGTGGTAATACTTTCAGCATTATGATGGTGGTAATACTTTCACCGTTATGATGGTGGCAATACTTTCACCGTTATGATGGTGGTAATACTTTAACCGTTATGATGGTGGCAATACTTTCACCGTTATGATGGTGGTAATACTTTAACCGTTATGATGGTGGTAATATGTTCACCGTTACGATGGTGGTAATACTTTCACCGTTACGATGGTGGTAATACTTTCACCGTTATGGTGGTAATACTTTCACCGTTCTGGTGGTGGTAATACTTTCACTGTTCTGGTGGTGGTAATACTTTCACCGTTATGGTGGTGGTAATACTTTAACCGTTATGGTGGTAATACTTCCACCGTTATGGTGGTAATACTTTAACCGTTATGATGGTGGTAATACTTTCACCGTTATGGTGGTAATACTTTAACCGTTATGGTGGTAATACTTTAACCGTTACGATGGTGGTAATACTTTCACCGTTATGGTGGTAATACTTTAACCGTTATGATGGTGGTAATACTTCCACCGTTCTGGTGGTGGTAATACTTTAACCGTTATGATGGTGGTAATATGTTCACCGTTACGATGGTGGTAATACTTTCACCGTTATGATGGTGGTAATACTTTCACCGTTACGATGGTGGTAATACTTTCACCGTTACGATGGTGGTAATACTTTAACCGTTATGATGGTGGCAATACTTTCACCGTTATGATGGTGGTAATACTTTAACCGTTATGATGGTGGTAATATGTTCACCGTTACGATGGTGGTAATACTGTAACCGTTACGATGGTGGTAATACTTTCACCGTTACGATGGTGGTAATACTTTCACCGTTATGGTGGTAATACTTTCACCGTTCTGGTGGTGGTAATACTTTCACTGTTCTGGTGGTGGTAATACTTTCACCGTTATGGTGGTGGTAATACTTTAACCGTTATGGTGGTAATACTTCCACCGTTATGGTGGTAATACTTTAACCGTTATGATGGTGGTAATACTTTCACCGTTATGGTGGTAATACTTTAACCGTTATGGTGGTAATACTTTAACCGTTACGATGGTGGTAATACTTCCACCGTTATGGTGGTAATACTTTAACCGTTATGATGGTGGTAATACTTCCACCGTTCTGGTGGTGGTAATACTTTAACCGTTATGATGGTGGTAATATGTTCACCGTTACGATGGTGGTAATACTTTCACCGTTATGATGGTGGTAATACTTTCACCGTTATGATGGTGGTAATACTTTCACCGTTATGATGGTGGTAATACTTTCACCGTTACGATGGTAATACTTTCACCGTTACGATGGTGGTAATACGTTCACCGTTACGATGGTGGTAATACTTCCACCGTTACGATGGTGGTAATACTTCCACCGTTATGATGGTGGTAATACTTTCACCGTTATGATGGCGGTAATACTTTCACCGTTACGATGGTGGTAATACTTTAACCGTTATGATGGTGGTAATACTTTCACCGTTATGATGGTGGTAATTCTTTCACCGTTATGGTGGTACTACTTTCACCGTTATGATGGTGGCAATACTTTCACCGTTATGATGGTGGTAATACTTTCACCGTTACGATGGTGATAATACTTTCACCGTTACGATGGTGATAATACTTTCACCGTTATGGTGGTAATACTTTAACCGTTATGATGGTGGTAATACTTTCACCGTTATGATGGTGGTAATACTTTCACCGTTACGATGGTGGTAATACTTTCACCGTTACGATGGTGATAATACTTTCACCGTTATGGTGGTAATACTTTAACCGTTATGATGGTGGTAATACTTTCACCGTTATGATGGTGGTAATACTTTAACCGTTATGATGGTGGTAATACTTTCACCGTTATGATGGTGGTAATTCTTTCACCGTTATGGTGGTACTACTTTCACCGTTATGATGGTGGTAATACTTGCACCGTTACGATGGTGGTAATACTTTCACCGTTATGATGGTGGTAATACTTTCACCGTTACGATGGTGATAATACTTTCACCGTTACGATGGTGATAATACGTTCACCGTTACGATGGTGGTAATACTTTCACCGTTATGATGGTGATAATACTTTCACCGTTATGATGGTGGTACTACTTTCACCGTTATGATGGTGGTAATACGTTCACCGTTATGATGGTGGTAATACGTTCACCGTTATGATGGTGGTAATACTCTCACCGTTATGATGGTGGTAATACTTTCACCGTTATGATGGTGGTAATACTTTCACCGTTACGATGGTGGTAATACTTTCACCGTTACGATGGTGGTAATACTTTCACCGTTACGATGGTGGTAATACTTTCACCGTTACGATGGTGGTAATACTTTCACCGTTATGATGGTGATAATACGTTCACCGTTACGATGGTGGTAATACTTTCACCGTTATGATGGTGGTAATACTTTCACCGTTACGATGGCGGTAATACGTTCACCGTTACGATGGTGGTAATACTTTAACCGTTATGATGGTGGTAATACTTTCACCGTTATGATGGTGGTAATTCTTTCACCGTTATGGTGGTGATAATACTTTCACCGTTATGATGGTGATAATACTTTCACCGTTATGATGGTGATAATACTTTCACCGTTATGATGGTGGTAATACTTTCATAACGGTGGTAATACTTTCAGCATTATGATGGTGGCAATACTTTCACCGTTATGATGGTGGTAATACTTTAACCGTTATGATGGTGGTAATACTTCCACCGTTCTGGTGGTGGTAATACTTTAACCGTTATGATGGTGGTAATATGTTCACCGTTACGATGGTGGTAATACTTTAACCGTTACGATGGTGGTAATACTTTCACCGTTACGATGGTGGTAATATTTTCACCGTTATGGTGGTAATACTTTCACCGTTCTGGTGGTGGTAATACTTTCACCGTTATGGTGGTAATACTTTCACCGTTCTGGTGGTGGTAATACTTTAACCGTTATGGTGGTAATACTTCCACCGTTATGGTGGTAATACTTTATCCGTTATGATGGTGGTAATACTTTAACCGTTACGATGGTGGTAATACTTTCACCGTTATGGTGGTAATACTTTAACCGTTATGATGGTGGTAATACTTCCACCATTCTGGTGGTGGTAATACTTTAACCGTTATGATGGTGGTAATATGTTCACCGTTACGATGGTGGTAATACTTTCACCGTTACGATGGTGGCAATACTTTCACCGTTATGATGGCGGTAATACGTTCACCGTTACGATGGTGGTAATACTTTCACCGTTACGATGGTGATAATACTTTCACCGTTACGATGATGGTAATACTTTCACCGTTACGATGATGGTAATACTTTCACCGTTACGATGGTGATAATACTTTCACCGTTATGATGGTGGTAATACGTTCACCGTTATGATGGTGGTAATACTCTCACCGTTATGATGGTGGTAATACTTGCACCGTTATGGTGGTAATACTCTCACCGTTATGATGGTGGTAATACTTGCACCGTTATGATGGTGGTAATACTTTCACCATTATGGTGATAATACTTACAAATATAATCGTTTACGAATTTCAATATATATGCTGAACGGGTAGGTGGGGCATGTGATTAGGCGCACTACTAACTAATTATGTAGTGCTGAAACAATGATGGTATTTTTACTGTCACAATTTATAAGGTGTCACTGTAGACTGTCAGCTAAGTAGGTCAGCTGAAGATCTTATGGCCATGTTCTATACATTGAAAACAAGAGGGTGAGTATGTAGGTCCTATCAAGTTGTTTCCTGTTTTTATCGTTGTTTCCTTTGCACAACATCCTATCAATTTTCCCATCTTATAATTATTATGTTACTATATCTCGACAAATACAGTATATCCATCCAATACCTAAACAAACCTGGTTTTTTTTTATCAATTAATTAACATGATTTGGATAAAATTACATTATCATAACGCAACATCTGGTTAGGGAACAACTGTAAAAACAAAGGATTCCAACTGAAAGGACTTCTATACATTTTGGGATAACTCAGACTTTATATATGCCAAGGGAGGTAATAAAAAACCAAGTGAGGTCCCTCATTGTATGCATGTTCCATGACAACCCCCTTGCGGGGACCTAGAGATCTGTAACATCTTGAAAAAACACAGCTATAAAGATAATCAGATATAAAGTGGAAATCGTGATAGCGCATTGGGAGTTCAAGCCCCCGCTGTAGCCGTTACGATTTAAATTCCACGTTGCCTTTTCTCTCTCCCTCGTGGCGATGGATTCCATCAGGAATGAGGTCTCGATAGTGATTAATATAAGTTATAAGAACTTGTTTCGCAATCAAGCTAAAATAAATTTGTATAAACTAATCAGATGTTTCTGCAGCTGTTTACCAATAACAACAAACACATGCATCATATATACACATTTAATGTTAGGATTTATGAATTGTATATAAACATATGTATATACAAACTCGCGATTATAGTCCAAAAGGAAAAGCTTAGCAAGACTGCTTGGCCATTTAACCCTTTGCCTGCAGAGTAAATAAAATCACATTTGCAAACAACATAGATCCAGATCCGCCACGGCGTAGCACCGAGTCTGATCAGGATCTATGTTGTTTGCTATTCACTTCTATATGAAACTTCTTTAATACATAGTTCCCACGGCAGTCAAAAACACTGATAAGACAAAACATTAATCAAACTAGTTAAATAATATATATGAAGGTACACAATAAACCTTCAATAGAAGTGCTAAATTAAAATTGGTGTTGATTAAATGAGTACAATTTCATTGGTTTTAAAGTCACGTGACTGAATAATCCAAGATGGCCGCCTCTATAATTTTCTATTTCAAATCAATGAAACGGTTATAACTTTAATTGCAGTGTGATTTAAAAAACAATCTTTCACCACATTTAATGTTTTAGTTAGCTTCATTTAACAAGAGTCCTGTTAAAGCTTTTCCTGGTCAGTACTATCTGACAAAGTGAATAACAATAAACAATGCTTTATACAATTATTATATATACATATATACCTAAATAGCAGGTTATCTTGAAACATGATCAGGAGACGTTTAGCATAGACTTCAATGTCTTCAATGTCTTCACTCATCAAGATCCACCAGGCAGACATAACGACATTAACCCTTTCAACACCACAGACCTATATATAGGCTTACAAAAAGTGTAGATCCAGATGAGCCGGCTCGTGACGAGCCGTCTCATCAGGATCTGCACTTTTTGCCAGTAATATTACTAATTTTAGACAAAATTACCCATCTTGATAAATGAACTGGCCCGAATGTAATTTTCTTATTCATTTATTGGTCTAAGAATATCATGGACCAGTCCATGTCAGTTACTTGGTGTTGAAAGAGTTAACAAAGGGAGCAGTTTCTACAACACAACTTATTACAATAAACAAGTGTTGATTGACACTTTCATCAATACAGTTCCATGTACTAGCGAGTCCAAATATACAAAAATTGAGATTCATTGTATAATATACACAAATATATAAAACAAGATCGCATGGGTCTCTTATATTATATGTTAGACACACATATATATTTACATATATTAATGGAAATGATGCACAGATCAGCAGTAAATGGCTATAAATAGAATGTGACCCGCCGTATCAAAATCAGCCCTACGTCTGGATTATAGTAAACCAGATAATCGCATTCAAAGTCAATAAAATGATAATTTAACAAATTTACAGATTTCTGTGAAATCACATTAATTTTAATAGATGTGGCACAGAAAATAAATATACATAGCAACGTCTCGTGTCCTGCTACACATCGGGTATAAATGCAAGGCAATATTGAGGACGATACCATTACACTAAGTGAAACACGATTTTATTTTGACTACGTGATTGTACTGGTCCAACGCGATATGTGAAATATAAACAGAAAACCAATAAAAATAAACAAGATATAGGTGATCCAGGTAGTTGGTATCGACCAGGTATGAGATACAATCACTTAGTCAAAATAAAAGCGTGTTTCACTATATCTTAGTGTAATGGTATCGTCCTCAATATCGTGTTGCATTTATATCGACCAGGTCTCATTATACCTGGTCGATACCAACTACCTGGATCACCTATATCGTGTTTATTTTGACTAAGTGATTGTATCTCATTATACCTGGACGATACCAACTACCTGGATCACCTATATCGTGTTTATTTTGACTAAGTGATTGTATCTCATTATATCTGGTCGATACCAACTACCTGGATCACCTATATCGTGTTTATTTTATTGGTTTTCTGTTTATATACATATTTCACATATCGCGTTGGACCAGTACATATGTAGTATTCACAAACAACACACACACACACACACATATATATATATATATAAATATATCAATCGACTGTATCTGTGCATTCTACTGCTCAACAAACACCCCAATGCACGGGTATGCCACATTGATTGTTACTTGCACCCAACTCCCTTATATTGCCAGTGGCACAAGAAACGGGATATTCAGACATAATTTGCGGTACACGAAAAGGGACACTTGGATATAATTTGCGGAACACGAAAAGGGGCACTGGAAATTAATTTTAAAAAATGAATGTTGATATATCTACAATGTCTCAATAACAAATCTTATTTTACTGTATTGAATACAAATATCCAGGTTTTTATGTCCACTGTGTCAGACTGTTTCCACAAATGTTTCAAAGTCTCCATCTTTCACTGTATTGGATACGTCAAACTGTTTTCCACAGTGTACAACAGGGTTCTCTAGACTGGTCTCTTCATTTATTTAATTCACTTTCCTAAACATGTCATTATAGGGTTTCATTTCATTTGTATCACAGACTGATTTTACAATTGTTTCAGAGATAAACTATTATAGACTGGTTCAAATGATAGTCTCACTTCTGCTGCAGGGATGTTTCAGGCAGGCCAAGCAAATGTCACCATCTGCGTAACATACTATCGTCTCACAATCCTTGCAATAAAAACATTTCCGCAAGTCCAGAGCAGTCTGACCATGCATGTCCGAACTTTTTGCATCAGTCGGATCTACTAGTTTGTTTTCACTTAGTTTTAGTGATGGTTTATTTCTCTTCATGCCCAGCCGAGCCTTCATGCAGATGAAGAAATCTTCAGCGTTACAATACTCATTCTTACAATTGATGCAAATAAACTTTCTTGAATCCTTATATGTAACCACGTTCATCTCCCTCATGACGAATGAATTCTCGTCTTTCAAATCAAGCATACCATTTCTTGTTACACACATGGTTGCACTCGATTTCATCTTCTCAATCAGGGTTTTAACATCGCACAAATGCTTTGTCAAACCCAGGATGCCAACAAATGAATTAAAGCATACATCGCAGCCTAGAAACCTCTTTTTCGTGTGAAAAACTTCATCGGAAAAGCCGTTAACTGCACACTCTCTCTGGTGCTCCAACAATGTATCCTGACAGAAGAATCCCTGGCAGTCCGCGCACTGCGATAAGTTGCTAGAATGCTGCAGTATCAAGTGTGATTTCAATTGCTCACAGGTAGTAAATCTCTTCCTGCAGTATTTACAAAGAAAATGGTCAACAAGATGATTCTGAATAATTTCTACAGTGCTAGCAACTTTATCAAGCAATGCTTTGCTGTCATCTAGGTCATGTTGTAGAATATACTCCTCTACAAGCTCTTCTGAAGGCTGCACTAAATCAACAACCGTTCCCATGAGTTCAGGGTTCAGCTTTAGCTCTTTTGACTGAGTCACACAAAAATGGTTATCAAATTCAAAAACGCTATTAAATGTTCTGTCACAGTCTGGATTCTCGCATGCAAAGTACGATTGTACATCATGAGATACAACAATATGTTGCCGTAGAGACTGAACACCACAGAATCTTTTCCCACAGAACTCGCAGGCAATGATCTTTTCATGTTTGAGATTGTGAGACATGTACACTCCAGGCCGTGATTTTGCGCCAGTCTTCTTTGGGATCAACTTCGTTTTTTTCCCCTGATGGATCTGTTTTTTACTCGTGCTATGGTGAATAGCTTTATGCAGTTTCAATGCAAACAAGGTTGAAAAGCAAATATTGCAGTGCAGGCATGTTGACATATCCTGTATCACTACATTTTCAACGTTTACATCCTCCTCACTCATTACTTCTTCATTAATCTTATGTGTTGCTGTGTCAACCTTAAAGTCATATGGGTCAGATTTAATATCTGCCAGCATATTGGATCTACTTGGCGACTGGTCAGTTGGATTACTCTGTGATCTGTTGGCTACACTAGTCTGTGATTCATTAACGACTAGTTTACTATTATCCGTTTCCTCACCAGCTCCGTTTCCAGGTTCTTCTGCATCCTTTGCCAGCATTCTTGGTTTTTTCCGTTTGGGTGCAAGTAACTTTTGTCCCACCTTTTTACCAACAGAATCTACCGACGGTCCAGGTGCTATTTTCAAAGACTGACTTTGGGCTGTTAATTCGTTGGAACAATATTTCCAAGTTTCTAAAGGCCTGTGCAGGTGCCGTGTTTGGGCCATACTGTCCGGAAAGAGAATACAACAGGTATGACAGAATAAGCCGCAGATTTCATTATGATCCATAAAGTCTGGTCTGTGTATCGACATATGTTGCTGAAATGCTGTTTCTGTTGTCAAGGTGTTCATGCACTCGGAACACGTGTAACGTATCTTGTGGTACCACTTCTTCTTAAAATGCTTCCTCATCAATTCATAATTTTTAAAACTTACCATACAACATTGACACTGATGGCAAGTTATCACTTTTTCCCGATACACAACTGAACAACTGTTGATCAACCCTGCTTTACTATGCATGTTGAAGGATTTGACAGACACAAAATGAATACTACATTTCTGGCACACGAAGTATTTCATTTTTTTTACCTTGTAATGCTTACTTTGTAATATATGTGCCTGAAACTCGCAATATGTTCGAAACCGTTGAAGACATAGTTTGCACTCGTGGTTATGTTTCGTAGCGTAGTGTAGATCAACATCGTGTTCCTTAAAAAACAACTGCGCACAATTCTCCGCCACACACATGTGACCTAGCAACTCCGGGTGTGAGCTTCTACAATGCTGTGATAGCAATGTTTCACTATCGAATATAGATAAACATATATTGCATCTGTAAATGTCCGTCTGCCTCTCATTTTTGAACTTAAGTGTTTCGAGACATACCTCACTTTCTACTGTATGCTTAGTTGCTTCAAGAGATGTATCTTTTTTTTCTATTTCTGGTACATCTTTTTCAGCACTATGTTCAAGATGTACACTGGTATCTTCTGGATCTTGGGAAACTATACAAGTCGCAGTGTCTTCCAGACTAGTTTCAGATGTTCCTGGATTTCTCCCTGTTGTATCTTTGAGTCCAGCCACATGTTTACGTGTGTGTTCAATAAACTCTTCCAGAGTGAACGCTTCTTTACAGATAACACAAGGATAGAGCGTAATGACATCATTTGGAGTTTTTGATACCAGACATTCACTGAATGTTCCAAGAGCTGAGCTTGGAATATTACCAGACAATTGGCTAACTGGTAAACCAACGATATTTGATAAAGCTTTTGCTCTCAATTTGCCTCCAATTAGTGAAATGTTAGATTTCACCTCCTTTTTCATGCTACATGTACTCCTCTGCTCTTCATTTGGAACCTCACCTACCGATATTTCTTGAAAGGTTCGCTCCAATGGGTTTCCTTCAATATCTGGAATATCCCCAATCATAATACTGGAAATGAAAGGTGCAGACTTAGCATCCGAATTAACAGCTTCACTTACAGAAGAACTAGCACCGTCTCCTGAAGTTATTGCTGCTGGTCTTACAAAGGCCGATCCTGTTGTACATGTAGGTGTTCTCAATCTGTTTATCGCTGGAGTTGAACAAACTGTTGTTTTCATTGGCATTGTTATTGGAGCAGATTCTGTGTTCGTTGGCAAAAGAAAATAAACGCGGTCTTGTGTTTCAGATCTCTGCAACATTAGTCCAGGATCTACAGGTGAAGCGGTAGTCACATGTGACGAGACATTCTCAGCTGCAGGTTGATTCCTACTGACTATTATCTGTTTGCCTTCAGGCGTTGTTATTTTAGCTACTGTTGGTATAGTTTCAAAGGTAGCTGGAGATGTAGTTGTGGAACTCGCAGCAGACAGCATTG
Organism: Archivesica marissinica; assembly: GCA_014843695.1. Classification (NCBI taxonomy): domain Eukaryota; kingdom Metazoa; phylum Mollusca; class Bivalvia; order Venerida; family Vesicomyidae; genus Archivesica; species Archivesica marissinica. Next base: position 34,536,277 of record CM026389.1, on the reverse strand, counting down.
CAGCTGGTGTAGTCATTATATTTAGTGGTAAAGTAGTTAGAGGAGAGATGATATTGGATGGCATCGTAAGCTTCCTTGGTTGTGAGGCAACTAGTAGTGTGTTTGTTGTACTCGCTGTCTGGCTGGGTGCCAGACTGTTCACAAGAGTGCTTGAAGCAGCTGATGGCCTGCTCAACATTGTAAGAGATACAAGCCTGGTACTAGGCGTTCCCACATTGGTCAATTTACACACATGGCTCGTCATTTCTTCCAATGAGCTCAGGGCTTGCTTACATTTACCGCAATGCAATACAAGCTGACTCGTGGGCTTCATTTGAGGCATTTGGGTATCTACACCACCACCTAATTCCGATGACAACCGAGATGACATCAATAAACTTTGCAGCATAGTAGATGTATTGGATGACAGATTTTCAGGCGTCACTTGCTGCAACAGTGTATTTACACAACCCAATCCTAACTGCATCTCAGCAGTCATAGATAAATTTACTGGTGTAGGTAATGTAATAGACACATTACTCTCTGGCTTAACTTCATTTAGCATGGTGTCTACACCACTATCAATGTCTGATGACATCACAGCTGCATTTGACAAACTTACAACTGAAGATGTTGCAAGTGAAGACTGACCCACTGATACGGGTACAATAGCTGATTCCTGCATAAAAACTGAAGAGCTCAATGCTGATGGTGCAGGAAGAATTGAAGACAATGCATCTTTCTGTTTTGAACACGAAATTTGGCGACTGATACTCTGTGGACAGACTGCTGTACTCACCATGTTTGAAAGCTGTTCGGCAGTGAAATCATTCGTGATATTCCGATTTAGAACATCTTGACTAAATACAGGTATATGGTCAGTTCCTAGATGACTTGATACTGATGATGTACTAGATATTGGAGTAACTGGAAGACATCCTTGTTGACTCAATAAACGTATACGGTCAGTTCCAAAAGGATTCGATGTTGGCGATGCATTAGGTATTTGACTGGCTGGAAGACAATCCATCTGACTTAATCCTTGTTGACTCAATTTAGGTATACGGTCAGTTCCTAAAAGACTCAATATTGACGATGGATTAGATATTTGACTAACCGGACCTGATCCTATCTGACTTGACCCTTCCTGACTCAATATAGGTAGATGACAAGTTCCTAAACGATTCGATGCTGACAATGCATCACATAGAAGACTTCCCGCAACAGATCCTGTCTGAATTAAACCTTGGCTGAAACCATGTATATGGTCAGTTCCTACAAGACTCGATGTTGACGATGCACTAGATATATGACTAACTGGAAGACATCCAATCTGACTTAATCCTTGTTGACTCAATAAAGGTATACGGTCAGTTCCTAAAAGACTCGATATTGAAGATGGATTAGATAGTTGACTAACTGGAATAGAACTAGATATTGAATTAACTGAAATACATCCTGTCTGACTTAACCCATGTTGATTCAATACAGGATTATGGTCAGTTCCTGGAAGACTCGATATTAAAGATGAATTAAATATTTGACTAACTGGAACAGATCCTCTGACACTGTCTGTAGAAGTAACACCACTCTGACTTACTACAGGCATGTTCACAGATGCAGGGCAACTGGATTCCTGTGTCACTGGGAGCCATACTAGCTGGAAAGCCTGTCTTGGCCGCTGCAGTCTTTGCATATTTGTCGGGGGCTGTGCTAAACTTGGTAATTGTGTTGACAACATACTGGGTACAGTTGGTCTATAAGTCGGTTTAAAAAGGACTGTCTGGCTTCCAGCTGCCATATATTTCAACACGTTTTGTTTTTGCGGAGGTTGTGACGTGAAGGTTGTTGTTGCACCTGATACTGTATTACTTGTCATAGTAGCTGGGGAACTAGTTCCTAGGGAAGCCGCTGTATCTGATGACAAGGAAGTAGTTGTAGACAGAAGGCGGACTGGCATCACACCATCATGAACTGATCCAGATGGAAAAATAGAAACATTTGTTGCTGCAGTAGACGGAATTTGTGGAAGGCTCATTACAGGTCTTGTCAACTGAGTAATTAGTGTTGTTGCAGACGACATTTGTTGAGAACTGGATACTGGCACAACTGATGGTAAAAATGGTGAGCTGACCGCTGGTGTTAGTAGACGGATACCTGAAGCTTGTTTTATGGATGCACTTGAAGCTGAGGATACATGTACAGCCGAGGATACAACTGTTGTACTTACATGTGGCACACTTCCTGCCACATACAGGTCTGTTGTCATGGTACCAGTTGACGCTACACTGCAAACAATACACTGTTGGTTAAAATAGTTTTTAACGAGGCTCACAGGAACAGCTGTTGTCACAGGAACAAGCATTCTGCTCAAACTACCAACCTTCTTATAGGTAAGAGCTTGTACTGTTTTGTTCATCTTTGCATTATTAGTGCCACTTATGGTCCTATATAATCGGACTGCTTCATGGTCATTAGCTGTACTAGGAACAGGCACTGGACTCAAGACAGGAGTGGCTACATTGATGCCGCCTTGCTGAAGAAGCAGAATCTTCTGTTGTAGATTTTGTATGGTTGAAGCTTCACTACTAGTACCTTGGCCTTCATGCTCAGTCAAGGACAATGCATTAAACCCTGAAGGTTTCGGATTTTCATCAAAATCTTCAGATTTCACTAACACTTTGTTCTCCATCATATGTTCTCCACTGTTAATGTTATGTGGGTGCACTATATGAACGGAAGATGGGATTGCTTTATTTACCTCAGCGGATTTACCAACTGTCTTAGATGTTTGTCCTGAAAGAGCTCCTGGTAAACTCCCCGACTCTGTATCTGAATAATCAAACAATTCCTCTCTCATTGGTTTTTGTTTCTTCTGAGTTTCTGAACCAAACTGTATAATCCTTTTTCTTTTGTTTTTATTTGTCTGCTTAGGGTGTTTGTCCACGACTATTTCTCCCGTTTTCAGTACAACAAATGCCCCATCTTTCAAACTTACCACATCAGACTTTGGCGTCTCCATTCCAACTTTACTATCTGTGCTAGATGTTCCGACTTTATTTTTATATTTTGTTCCAACAATGGCCATAGCACTAGTGTTATACTTTGGCCCAGTTTGGAGGGCAGCAGCAATGACCGAAGAAACCCCCATATTAATTTCCATATTTTCCACAGCTCCTACCTTCCTTTCTACAACCTTGGTCTTCATCTCCATAGCTAATGTCTTACTTTCCACTGCTCCAGTCTTCAGATCCACTGCTCCTATCTTACTTTCAAGAGCATCAGTCTTCGTCTCCTTAGCTTCATGAGCACACTTCAAGGCATACAAAGTCTCACTCCAACTTAATTCCTCTTTTGTCTCCTTCTTTGATCTCAATTTTGTTTTTGCTTCTATTGTATTCATAATACCCTTGACCCGTGACATTTTCTTTTCTAAATTGATATTTCTTTTCTTCCCTTTCTTTGTCACCTGCTTTGATGTTGGTTGTTTTGTTGATGTATGTGGTTTTGTTTTCCTTCGCTTAATCGAGTCAATATTCATAATTTCATGTTTCGCACCTTCTATCTTAATTATACTTGGTCCAAGATGACTTCTAACATGTAGAACTAATTCAACAAAACTTTCAAACATACAATTACATAGATTACAAACAAAGGTCTTAATACCTTCATGATTTCCTTGTGGGTGCTTCTCAGCGGTTTTCTGTGCTAAGAGTCTATTTTGTGCTTGGGACAGCTCATACACAGAGTGAGCCATCAGGTGATTGTAAAAGTCTGCTATAGGAACAATATCTTCACATATGACACAAGGACAGTCTTCTTTTACGACAATCTTCTTCTCTTTTTGTGTTACTCTGTGGCTTCTGAGATGCTCTTGCACATCATCTATTTTCAGTTTTATATCACAGAGTCCACAACAGAGGCGGTCATCCTCAAACATACTCTCTTCTTGAGCATCCTCATGTTCAGATATATGCGTATTCATTTCTGTCATATTTTCTGGGCACTGCCCACATTTGTACTGCTTTCCTGAATTTTCCACAGCTATTTCCATCTCAGATATGTATGAATTGCTATTATCATTACCTGTACAAGTACTTGTGTTTTCTTCACTTTCTCCACACACTGGATGCCGTCCACTGGAATACGTACGGTTTACTTTTATTTTATGTTCAACTTCAGTTTTTACATAATCGCTTATCCCTGAATATTGTCTAACTTCCACATCAGACTCGTGTTCTCCATCTACCACATCACTTTTTCCATCCCTTACTTCATAGTCTTGGTTACATTTCAGTCCTACAATCACTGGAGTATCAACAGTTTTATACTTTAAACAATCCTTCGCGAGTTCCAAAGACCCCTGTGTTGAACACTTTCTTGATGGATCACCTACAGATAACTTGTGACTTTGAGTTTCCAAATCTATTGTTCGAATATTTTCAATTATTGCAAAACTGTTGCTGCCCGTAATGTAATGGGAACCAGCAGCCGGGTCTACCGCTGGTTCACCTTGCAAGTTTTTTGAATGGGTGTTCTCAATTTTTGTATTAAAATCCGATTTTTCTGTCTGTATAGTCTCATTATTTCTATCCGTTATACCAAATGCATCAGCAGCACCCTTTATAAATCCAATTTCACTGGGTTTGGATGTTGCATCTTTGAGGGCAGACATTATCATTTTCTCTCCTGTGTTCTTGCCTTGTTTAACCACATATCCTTTCCCAGGTGATGTGTAATTAATAGAATTCTGATGTCCCATCTCACAATTGATGTGTTCATCTTCTGTCAGAAATGCTTTACCACAATGACAACTATGAATCTTTGGTATGTTTTTGTGACTCTTTTGATGTTCATTTAGTTCTTCAGAACTTAAGAAATGTACACCACAAACACCACAAACTTTACCCAGTTTTACAAGAGGTAGATGTAATTCGAGATGATGTAGGTAACTAACCCTATCTGGCAAGACTTGTGAGCAATAATAACACTTGAATTCACTCTTATGAACAGACACATGTCGCAACAGATTGGTGGGATCTTCGAATCTTTCAGAGCATAAGGCACATTTATAAGCTTTTGCTGCAGTATTGTCACGACTACCATTTCTTGTTACTGTAAAAGACTCCGTAGTTAACAGATTCTCAATAGCAGAAGTTGTTTCAATTTGCAAATCTGTATCAACTTTTCCCATTGTCTCTTCAATTTTCACGACAGTGCCAGTTTCCATCCCTTGTAATTCAACCTGTTCAGTAACAATGATCTTGCTATCATCATTCATCTCAAAACATGGCATGTTTTCTACAGGTGCATGGTTTTCGTCTTTCACCAGGAGCTCCATGTTTTCAGATTGGCTCACAGAAATATCAGTTCCACCGTTCAAATCTTTAGGTTGATTGTTCATTTTTTCAGGCTCATTGCTCAGTTCCATTGCATCTATTTCTGTATCAACAGTCACTTCTGCATCTTCAATCAAGCTTTCTCTTACAGTGTTTTCTTCATCAAGAGTCTCAGATTCATCAACAGTTTTATTCTCAATTTCATCGTCAGGTTCCACAGATTCCGTTTCATTTTCTTCATTTGACGCAGTTGTCAGTGAGATGAGTATTTCGGCATGGACAAGGTCTTCCATCGAGTGTTGAGCTTCTGCTTGTTTCCGTTGCTTTTCCTCTTCCTCTTCTTTCTTCTTCAACAGTAATGACATCTGTCTTTTCGTACGAGGGGCACCGGATAGACCGTAGTTTCCAAATTTCACTGTATAATCCACATCCATGGCATTGGATCGACGGCGTTTTTGCACAGTTTTAACTGTTAGATTTTTCTGTCCGCTTTTTTGTTTCGCCGAACTGTTTATAGACAGGTCAAGAGCTACATCTGGTGATTGCTGTGGATGCTTAGCCAGCGCGCCAGCCACAGATAGGTCCAAAACCTGATCCTCGATATACACATCCTGACTTGTCATGGAATTGTTGGACGATAAATCAACCACCTGACCGTCCTCTATCACTTCCTCCGAGTCTTTCAGCTGTAAGAATAGACTAGAATACAATACATTTGCAACACAACATCATTTCCAGATACAATCAACCATCCTGATACATATAACATATACACTCACAGCAACAATGGATAAATAAACGATTCTAGTATTTGTAGATCTGGTTGTAGATAGGCTGTCCAATTAGCGCAGTGTTTAGCACTCTCATTTCTCACCAATCGGTTTTCTTCAGGTACTCCAGTTTCCTCCCACACAAATGACCACATACATGCTTTCATCACAACCAACCAGAGTGATTAATATAAGTTGTTAGAAGCTTGTTTTGTAATCGTTGTAAAAAAAAAAATTATGGCTTGAACTTTTAGTCATTTTTTACATTTTTATCGGATGCACATATGATCTACCTGAAAAGTCTCTTGTGTAAATCCTAGGACCTTTTTCTCGAGGTCCTCTATTTCCTGTTGTAGCTTTTCGCTATGTTGCGTCTGCTTCCTGGCAGCGTACTCCTCTCCAGAGAGTAACTTGTCCTGGTGTATAACGAGGAAATGCTGGAACAAGTCGACCTTGGACGGGAACACCTTTTCACACCAGTTACACAGGAACACGTCTACATAAATAGGAATAATAATCATAGTGGTGGACGACATTACAGTTCCGTCCATTACAAATAAATCATTCATGTGTTGTATCCCTCCAGTTCATACCCTTGTAATCAGATGTACACGTAGTTACGGGCTCAAGTGAGAGAGAGACTCGGGAGATGTTGTCTCCCTGAGCTGCCACACTTCTCCTCTACGTGGCCTCACTTCTACCAACAGGTCTTAAGCACTTCTCCCCTACGCTGCCTCACTTCTACAAACAAACAGGGCTCAAGCATTTCTCACCTATGCTGCCTCACTTCTACCAACAGGTCTCAAGCACTTCTCCCCTACGCTGCCTCACTTCTGCAAACAGGGCTCAAGCATTTCTCCTCTACGCTGCCTCACTTCTACCAACAGGTCTCAAGCACTTCTCCCCTACGCTGCCTCACTTCTACCAACAGGTCTCAAGCACTTCTCCCCTACGCTGCCTCACTTCTACCAACAGGTCTCAAGCACTTCTCCCCTACGCTGCCTCACTTCTACCAACAGGTTTCAAGCACTTCTCCCCTATGCTGCCTCACTTCTACCAACAGGTCTCAAGCACTTCTCCCCTACGCTGCCTCACTTCTGCAAACAGGGCTCAAGCATTTCTCCTCTACGCTGCCTAACTTCTACCAACAGGTCTCAAGCACTTCTCCCCTACACGGCCTCACTTCTACCAACAGGTCTCAAGCACTTCTCCCCTACGCTGCCTCACTTCTACCAACAGGTCTTAAGCACTTCTCCCCTACGCTGCCTCACTTCTACCAACAGGGCTCAAGCACTTCTCCCCTACGCTGCCTCACTTCTACCAACAGGGCTCAAGCGCCGGGGGGATGTTGTCTACCAGAGCCGCCACACTTCTCCCCTACGCTGCCTCACTTCTACCAACAGTTCCTTCTTCCTGCGTCTACGGTCACTTTAGTCTGATATCTAGGGTAATAAGTTGTACTTAATTAGTATACCGGAGAGTCCCGCCTTCCTGCGTCTACGGTCACTCTGTCTGATATCTAGGGAAACAAATTATACTTACTTAGTATATCGGAAAGTTCCTTCTTCCGGCGTCTAAGGTCACTCTGTCTGATATCTAGGGTAACAAGTTATACTTACTTAGTATACCGGAAAGTTCCTTCTTCCGGCGTCTACGGTCACTCTGTCTGATATCTAGGGTAACAAATTATACTTACTTAGTATACCGGAAAGTTCCTTCTTCCGGCGTCTACGGTCACTTTGTCTGATATCTAGGGTAACAAGTTATACTTACTTAGTATACCGGAAAGTTCCTTCTTCCGGCGTCTACGGTCACTCTGTCTGATATCTAGGGTAACAAGTTATACTTACTTAGTATACCGGAAAGTTCCTTCTTCCTGCGTCTACGGTCACTCTGTCTGATGTCTAGGGTCATCTTTGATACTTCACCAAGGCGACTCAGCTGTTCTATCGAGATCTTCTCAAGGGCTAGTGCATCACCTCCAGCTGCAAAGTTGTCAAACATGGGTAGAAACAAAATTTTATTTACGATATTGAAAATTATGACCCCCTCCAAACATAGACCCCCTCCAAATATAGACCCCTTCCAAACATACGCACCTCCAAACATACACCACCTCCAAACATAGACCACCTCCAACCATAGACTCCCTCCGAACATAGACCCCCTCCAAACATAACCACTTCCAATCATAGACCACCTCCAAACAAAGACAATCTCCAAACATAGACCACCTCCAAACATAGATACCCTCCAAACATAGACCACTGCCAAACAAAGACCACCTCCAACCATCGACCACTTCCAAACATAGACAACCTCCAAACATAGACCGTCTCCGCTCAACAAATGAGCAGATCAACGCTAATTTTGTGTAATAGATATAGCTATTACAGTTGCTATTCACTGATGTTATTCAATAGCTAGAACAAAATGAGGCCAAAATTGTTACAGTTCTTAAATGGATTTTCTTTAATTGACAGATTGATTAGTTTCTGACATAGCTGGCCAATAATCCAAGGGATCGTGCATTAAGCAAAACGAACAAACAATTTATGAACAGATAATTGCATACAGTATTTTCAAGGATGATGAACGTACAGACATTATTAGACACAAAAAGGGGAGTTTCTTTATTTCGGACATACTTTTCGACCATCCTCAAGCCAGCAGAATATCACACGAAATAATTCGACATCCCAGGTGGGAGTCGAACCTACTGCAGTGAGGGCAGGGTTCATTCTAGGTCAGAATTTTTGGGAGAAGTGAGAAAGCACGTGATCGCTTCCTTAAATGGTGTTCTTTAATATACTTCTGCAAAATAGGGTTAAAATGCACAGTACAACCATTAAATACAACATTTGAATAGAAGGAGTGCTTTATAATGGGCCAGTGTATCTTACTAGACAAAATTTTGTTTGAAAATCATAAAAACAAAAGGGAGAAGTGGGGCCCCCCAGAGGGCGAAGTCAGGGTCCCTAGGGCGACAATTTCGCCCATATCGCCTTCTAGAATGATCCCTGGAGGGGCAAGTGATTTAAAGTCAACGACCGTAACCACTCGGCAACGGGTGCCCCCATGAGGGGTTGTGAGTTTGAGCCCCACCAGAATCACGGTTTTAATGTACTTATATATAACACACTTTGATCAAAAATCGAGATGGAATTAGGTCTCAAAAATGCGATTAATCTAAGTTGAAAGGATCTGTTTCAAAATAAAAAATAAATTAGTATACAGTACCAAAAGTAGGAACGAACCTAATGACAACATGCTCAAGTAAGAATATCAGTTAACTGCAGAAATCCAACAGGAACCTATTCTAACAACCAGACATGTAGCTTATAGTAGATATATATATTCTGGACACGTAAACTTTTATATCAACACATCTACATATCGAATATAACGGACACAGCCAAGATATAATGGTGACGGACAGACGGGTTTTACCATAACTTGCTGCTTAGTGTAATTTACCACCAAACTAACTATAAATGTTCTGACCAACTGCCTTTAATATATAACCTCTGGTTGTGACCATGTGATGCAGAAGAGCCAATGACTGAAGGATCCGCAATGGAGATGTGTTCAGATTAATCAATGAAAAGTCTCCGTTCTGCCATTCTTCAATATGATTGGAGAACCGCAGGACAGCCAGAATCCAAACATGTCAAGCATTTGTCAAACCTAGTTAGTGATTTATTTAATAACTACACAATATTAAAACAAGTAACATATATTAGCAAAACATTACAAAATGGCCAACATTTTGTTATAACACTGAACAAGTAAATTGGCTGTCCGATTAGCGCAGTGATTAGTGCGCTCGCTTCTCACCAATGCGACCCGGGTTCGATCCTCAGACAGGGAAGTATGTGAGATGGTACGATGGTCGCCAGATCGGACAGGTGGGTTTTCTCCGGATACTCCGGTTTCCTCCCACATGAATGACCACATATACGCTTCCATCCGAGCCAACGAGAGTGATTAATAAAAGTTGCTTCGCAATCGTAAAAATAAATAAAGTATAAAAAAAAAACAAGTAAAATGCAGTTTGTGAATGTAATATAGAAAATAGGGGTTAAGGAATGGCTATTTACCAGCTAGGGATGCAGTGGCAGCAGCAAGTATTTCCTGCAAGCTATCCATTCCAGCAGTTACCGACGGTAACGTGTCCTTAGAATGGGCTTCTAGAAGAAGATCTACGCCTGTTGGAACTAGCTGATTCAAATCCGGAATACTGCCGACTGCTCCTTCTATCCAAGATTGTTCTGTGGTAGACAATATTAGATTGTGAGAGTGTTTATATCTTTACAAAGAGATTGTATATATCTTTACAATGAGATTGCTTATATCTTTACAATGAGATTGTTTACATCTTTGCAATGAGATTGTTTAATATTTTTACAATGGGATTGTTTATATCTTTACAAAGAGACTGTTTATATCTTTACAAAGTGTTTATATCTTTACAATGAGATTGTTTATATCTTTACAATGAGAGTGTTTATATCTTTACAATGAGATTGTTTATATCTTTACAAAGAGATTGCTTATATCTTTACAATGAGATTGTTTACATCTTTACAATGAGATTGTTTACATATTTACAATGAGATTGTTTATATCTTTACAATGAGTTTGTTTATATCTTTACAAATATATTGTTTATATCTTTACAAAGAGATTGTTTATATCTTTACAAAGATATTGTTTATATCTTTACAATGAGTTTGTTTATATCTTTACAATGAGTTTGTTTATATCTTTACAAATATATTGTTTATATCTTTACAATGAGTTTGTTTATATCTTTACAAATATATTGTTTATATCTTTACAAAGAGATTGTTTATATCTTTACAAAGAGATTGTTTATATCTTTACAAAGATATTGTTTATATCTTTACAATGAGATTGTTTATATCTTTACAATGAGATTGTTTATATCTTTACAAAGAGATTGTTTATTACTTTACAAAGAGATTGTTTATATCTTTACAAAGATATTGTTTATATCTTTACAATGAGATTGTTTATATCTTTACAAAGAGTTACAAAGAGATTGTTTATATCTTTACAAAGAGATTGTTTATATCTTTACTAAATGATTGTTTTATGTCTTTACATAGCTCATCAAAAATGTTCACATCTTTACAAAAGATATTAGATCATCAATTTACAAAATGTAAAGACAAATTCAGTAAATATCTTACCATCTCCAGCAGTATCCGAACCAACCTCCTCCTGGAATAAAACATACACAATTCATTTAAAGTGACAATAAATCGGAGAAAAACGAAAATATATTATTACCTATTATTTTGCATAATTGTTTCCCAAATATTTGCCACAGAATCTGAGTATTTTAGAGTATTTCAACTGATAAACAAATGTATGGCGTTTGTTGATATAACAAATTCATACAAACAAGGTCTAAAATAATGCGTGATACAGCACGTTTATCACGAATATAAAGATGTGCTATGCGTGATACACCACGTTTATCACAAATATAAAAATGTGCTATGTGTGATACAGCACGTTTATCACGAATATAAAGATGTGCTATCAATGATCACAAAGAGTTACAGTTATCTCTCACACTTTGAACACAGACGGATCTGTAGTCCAGTGGTAATACACTGGACTGGTAATCCAGGGATCGCAGGTTCGATCCCCCGTCTGACCCTAATGAAATTAACAGTCTTTCAGATGGGACTTTAAACCGATGTCTTGTGTCGGTGCTGTACACTGTGCACATAAAAGAACCAGAGGAGACTCTGGAATGGGTCTCTGTCTGTATCATTGCACTATCATCCAACAATCTAAATTGACTAATCTCTTCAGGGAGGCGTCGCTCATATGGGCAACCAGTAGCGACGATAAATAAACGTGAAACACACACACACCCTTTGAACATGCACATCATATTTTTCGGATGAATCTGAATAAACTACATTCATTATATAGTAGGATTGAGAAATAAGTAGCGGTCAACAAATGGTGATTTTGGCATTTGAATATTCGAATGATCTTCCAAATTGTTTAAACCATTTAATGGATGGGTTCACAATGAAAAGGCTATGACTTGCTTAAACCATTTAATGGATAGATTCTCATTTAAAGGCTATGACTAGGGTAAACCATTTAATGGATGGGTTCACAATGAAAAGGCTATGACCCGTTTAAACCATTTAATGGATGGGTTCACAATGAAAAGGCTATGACCTGTTTAAACCATTTAATGAATGGATTCATAATGAAAAGGCTATGACCCGTTTAAACCATTTAATGAATGGATTCACAATGAAAAGGCTATGACCCGTTTAAACCATTTAATGAATGGATTCACAATGAAAATGCTATGACCCGTTTAAACCATTTAATGAATGGATTCACAATGAAAAGGCTATGACCCGTTTAAACCATTTAATGAATGGATTCATAATGAAAAGGCTGATTTGTTTAAACCATTTAATGGATGGGTTCACAATGAAAAGGCTATGACCTGTTTAAACCATATAATGGATGTGACACAGTTCATAATGAAAAGGCTGATTTGTTTAAACCATTTAATGGATGGGTTCACAATGAAAGAGCAAACACTCTGGTATTACTAGAGCTACATGGCTGGCAATCCATGTTTTTAATTGACAAAGTGATCAAATTTCACAAATATTACCCAGACAATAATGATTGAATAATATTATGCTATAAAAAGCCGACTTGAAACAAAAATGGAGTGCGTGCCACGAGGAAGATATTAATGGGAGATCCTCACCTGTTTATGCTTAGATCCTTTGAATAGTGCTTTCAAGGATACCTGCTGTAAGCATAATGATATAACTAAGCTTTACTCTCCCAATTTCACATAACTGGTGGGTGGGGGGGCTTCCATAGCCGATGCTTTCGGTCGTTGACTTCAAATCAGTTGCCCGACAGCGCTGTAAGTTTGAATCCCACTAGGGGTTCTTTCATGTGAGGCAGCTATTCAGCTAGCGTTGTTATGTATACATGTACATAGGTTCATGTGAGGCAGCTATTCAGCTGGCTTGCGGAAAGTTGGTGGTTCTATCAGGGTGCCCATCAGTGCCAGAAATACTGATCGGAGCGGCGCCCGGGTTTTTCCTAAGCTGTTGGTGCGACTTTGAATGCCATAAAGAAAGAGAAACATACTCAGTCGCACAGGCTAAGAAACAATACCAACGTACTGTAAGACTCGTAAATAAGACAACATTAACCACAGAACACTTAGTTTATACAAATTTATTTTAACTCGATTACGAAACAAGTTATTACAACTTATATTAATCACTCTCGAGACCTCATTCCTGATGGAATCCATCGTCACGAGGGAGAAAGAAGAGGCATCGAGGAATTTAAATGCCTTGCTGCCTAAGGGTACAATCGTAATGGCTCCAGCAGGGCTCAAACTCCGGACCTTTCGCACCTGAAGCGACGCGCATCCACTGCGCTATCACCACTTCCACAGAACACTTCGTAGCTTGTAACGGGTTCAAATGAAGTGTCCTATTCCATCCAGCAGCTACATTTGCATCATACTCATGCCAATGACATATCGATGATGGACGTTCAAAAACACCGAACCTACAGATTTTACATTTTTGGGGAAAATACTCAGTTTTGCTGCAAAACTACCATAAAAATACTGGACCTTCTATCCAATCAGAAAGGGAAGAAAAAGGCGAGTATGAAAATGGTGAACCTCCATTGGTTTATGCAAAGGAAAGATAAAGTAGAGTCATGTAGCTATGGTATTTTCGTTACCACTATATGAACAGAAGAAAAATAGCCGTACCATATGTAGACGCACTCATTTTCAAATTTTTCGCTGCCATTAATTTAAAAGTGCAATTTTTTTTTACAAATTTCGAGGAATAATGGATGCTGTGCTCTCGGGTAAAGTGATTTTTAGCATACTTAAATATGATCTGAAGTATAAATGTAGGAATAATCCTTTTGGATATGATTTTTTACAGACAGATCTGTAGTTCAGCGTGTTACCACTAATCCAGGGATCGCAGGTTCGGTCCCCCATCTGACCCTAATAAAATTAACAGTCTTTCAGATGGGACATTAAACCGAGGTCTCGTGTCAGTGCTTTATACCGTGCACGTAAAAGAACCAGAGGAGATTCTGGAATGCCTCTCTGTCTGTATCATTGCACTATCCTCCAACAATCTAAAATGACTAATCTCTTCAGGAGGCGTCGCTCATATGGGTAACCGGTAGCGACGATAAATAAACGTAAAACACACACATTGGAAATGTTTTATGAAAAAAAGCTGTACCTAATTAATTAATCCTGTAGATATTTGTCGGAATTTTTTTAGAAATAAAAATAGGTACCAATCAATGGTCTTACGTAGGTCAACCGTAGCAGACATCCCCATAAACACATAATATCGACTATACGGCCAAAGACTGTGCAACACATAAACTTCTGAAGATAACTTAATTCGACAAAAATAGGGCTTTTTTGGCTCTGAAAAGTATCCATTTTGTTGGTACAGATTTTTTAAACGTCACTATTGACATGATTCAAGATTTAAATGTGCATCGCCATGGCAACAACTACTACAGATGTTTGCTCATTTTTTTGCTTTGGGTCAACAACTACGGTCTTAACATACGGTAGGTATCCAAGATTAATAGTATCCAAGCGTTGTGGGAAGACAGCAAGGTGCTTCTCCGAATATTGTTTCAGACACAGGTGGAAATTGCCAGTTAGAACCATGACCCCTCCACAAGCCAGTTGGATAGCACCCTCACTTGAATACATTTGACCCAAATTAGGACTGGAACTGAGGGCCTTGAGAGATGAGATTATCATTCCGTCAATGACGTTAACCATTGCCACATACTGTAAAATACTATACGTTCGCAAAACACTTTATTTCGCAATTTTGAACATTTTCAATTAATTTGCAGGAGTTTTGAATTCAAGCAGCCTTGCTGTATCACGAAAAATGAAGGTGATGTTTATGTAGATCGCTTATAATTGCATTGACTTTCAAAATGTTGATAAAATGTACATATTTTCGGATATAACTACATTCGGACACAGCATTATTCATGAGAATCATGAAATCACGATTAACTTAGATCGCGAGAATTAACGAAATATAAAACGGCGAATAACTAGTGTTCTACAGCAGGTCATAAAATCGGAATACACCACCAACTGATCTTCTAACACACACCCTCAGATAGGTGGCCAAAATAATATAATAAATGTCAATGTACTCCATCCAATCCCTGGTGCATGTTTATCTTAACAACATTTACTATCAGTACAGGGAGTAATTCTAGTGTGACCACAAAGTCTGGATTCCCTCTGTCTCAATGTTTGTCTGTGCCACTTCTGTTGCCAATATGAAAAACCTGGACACAACTAAGAGGCATATAGATAAATATTTGGAGCCATGTATTTGACAAAAAAAAAAAAAATTGCGTCAAATATGTTTGCCAATTCACAAAATTTAGCGCCAATATTTGTTTTTGTCGCAATTGGCGACCGACAGCGGGAACCCTGAAAGTACAAATAGCTGCAAAGCTAAATGAAACATCACGAGTCACAGTGTGACGATGTCAAAACTTACCCGTAATCTCATCAGTTCATTTTCCTCTCTGTAGTCGGGTACTGCTGTAACGACACATTTTAATTGAGAATTACTTACAAATATAGAAATGTGTAAATTCTCAATTAATTACTAATGGGATAAAGTTCTATTTAATAAGAATTCTATTAATGTTTTGAAAGGAAAGAAAAGGACTCAACTGTCACCAGAAGCCAACATTTCTTGACTTTGAAGCTATTAATATGTTATACATGTGCTATCCAAGAATAATAATGTGTCCAAGTCCATGGTGGCTGTGTACATTTACTGACATGTGTCAAGTCCATGGTGGCTGTGTACATTTACTGCTGTGTGTCCAAGTCCATGGTGGCTGTGTACATTTACTGACATGTGTCAAGTCCATGGTGGCTGTGTACATTTACTGACATGTGTCAAGTCTATGGTGGCTGTGTACATTTACTGACATGTGTCAAGTCCATGGTGGCTGTGTACATTTACTGACATGTGTCAAGTCCATGGTGGCTGTGTACATTTACTGACATGTGTCAAGTCCATGGTGGCTGTGTACATTTACTGCTGTGTGTCCAAGTCCATGGTGGCTGTGTACATTTACTGCTGTGTCAAGTCTATGGTGGTTCTGTACATTTACTGTTGTGTCAAGTCCATGGTGGTTCTGTACATTTACTGCCGTGTGTCCAAGTCCATGGTGGCTGTGTACATTTACTGCTGTGTCAAGTCTATGGTGGTTCTGTACATTTACTGTTGTGTCAAGTCCATGGTGGTTCTGTACATTTACTGCCGTGTGTCCAAGTCCATGGTGGCTGTGTACATTTACTGCTGTGTCAAGTCTATGGTGGTTCTGTACATTTACTGTTGTGTCAAGTCCATGGTGGTTCTGTACATTTACTGCCGTGTGTCCAAGTCCATGGTGGCTGTGTACATTTACTGCTGTGTCAAGTCTATGGTGGTTCTGTACATTTACTGTTGTGTCAAGTCCATGGTGGTTCTGTACATTTACTGCCGTGTGTCCAAGTCCATGGTGGCTGTGTACATTTACTGCTGTGTCAAGTCTATGGTGGTTCTGTACATTTACTGTTGTGTCAAGTCCATGGTGGCTCTTACTGCTGTGTCAAGTCCATGGTGGTTCTGTACATTTACTGCTGTGTCAAGTCCATGGTGGTTCTGTACATTTACTGTTGTGTCAAGTCCATGGTGGTTCTGTACATTTACTGTTGTGTGTCAAGTCCATGGTGGCTGTGTACATTTACTGCTGTGTCAAGTCCATGGTGGTTCTGTACATTTACTGCTCTGTCAAGTCCATGGTGGCTGTGTACATTTACTGCTGTGTCAAGTCCATGGTGGTTCTGTACATTTACTGCTCTGTCAAGTTCATGGTGGCTCTGTACATTTACTGTTGTGTCAAGTCCATGGTGGTTCTGTACATTTACTGCCGTGTGTCCAAGTCCATGGTGGTGTGTACATTTACTGTTGTGTCAAGTCCATGGTGGGTTTGTACATTTACGGCTGTGTCAAGTCTATGGTGGTTCTGTACATTTACTGTTGTGTCAAGTCCATGGTGGCTGTGTACATTTACTGTTGTGTCAAGTCCATGGTGGTTCTGTACATTTACTGTTGTGTCAAGTCCATGGTGGCTCTGTACATTTACTGTTGTGCCAAGTCCATGGTGGCTGTGTACATTTACTGTTGTGCCAAGTCCATGGTAGTTGTGTACATTTACTGTTGTGTCAAGTCCATGGTGGTTCTGTACATTTACTGTTGTGCCAAGTCCATGGTGGTTCTGTACATTTACTGCTGTGTCAAGTCCATGGTGGTTCTGTACATTTACTGTTGTGTCAAGTCCATGGTGGTTCTGTACATTTACTGTTGTGTGACAAGTCCATGGTGGCTGTGTACATTTACTGCTGTGTCAAGTCCATGGTGGTTCTGTACATTTACTGCTCTGTCAAGTCCATGGTGGCTCTGTACATTTACTGTTGTGTCAAGTCCATGGTGGTTCTGTACATTTACTGTTGTGTCAAGTCCATGGTGGTTCTGTACATTTACTGCCGTGTGTCCAAGTCCATGGTGGCTCTGTACATTTACTGTTGTGTCAAGTCTATGGTGGTTCTGTACATTTACTGTTGTGTCAAGTCTAGGGTGGTTCTGTACATTTACTGCTGTGTCAAGTCTATGGTGGTTCTGTACATTTACTGCTGTGTCAAGTCTATGGTGGTTCTGTACATTTACTGTTGTGTCAAGTCCATGGTGGTTCTGTACATTTACTGCTCTGTCAAGTCCATGGTGGCTGTGTACATTTACTGCTGTGTCAAGTCCATGGTGGTTCTGTACATTTACTGCTGTGTCAAGTCCATGGTGGTTCTGTACATTTACTGTTGTGTCAAGTCCATGGTGGTTCTGTACATTTACTGTTGTGTGTCAAGTCCATGGTGGCTGTGTACATTTACTGCTGTGTCAAGTTCATGGTGGTTCTGTACATATACTGCTCTGTCAAGTCCATGGTGGCTCTGTACATTTACTGTTGTGTCAAGTCCATGGTGGTTCTGTACATTTACTGCCGTGTGTCCAAGTCCATGGTGGTGTGTACATTTACTGTTGTGTCAAGTCCATGGTGGGTTTGTACATTTACGGCTGTGTCAAGTCTATGGTGGTTCTGTACATTTACTGTTGTGTCAAGTCCATGGTGGCTGTGTACATTTACTGTTGTGTCAAGTCCATGGTGGCTCTGTACATTTACTGTTGTGCCAAGTCCATGGTGGCTGTGTACATTTACTGTTGTGCAAGTCCATGGTAGTTGTGTACATTTACTGTTGTGTCAAGTCCATGGTGGTTCTGTACATTTACTGTTGTGCCAAGTCCATGGTGGTTCTGTACATTTACTGCTGTGTCAAGTCTATGGTGGTTCTGTACATTTACTGCTGTGTCAAGTCCATGGTGGCTGTGTACATTTACTGTTGTGTGTCAAGTCCATGGTGGCTGTGTACATTTACTGCTGTGTCAAGTCCATGGTGGTTCTGTACATTTACTGTTGTGTCAAGTCCATGGTGGCTCTTACTGCTGTGTCAAGTCCATGGTGGTTCTGTACATTTACTGCTGTGTCAAGTCCATGGTGGTTCTGTACATTTACTGTTGTGTCAAGTCCATGGTGGTTCTGTACATTTACTGTTGTGTGTCAAGTCCATGGTGGCTGTGTACATTTACTGCTGTGTCAAGTCCATGGTGGTTCTGTACATTTACTGTTGTGTCAAGTCCATGGTGGCTGTGTACATTTACTGTTGTGTCAAGTCTATGGTGGTTCTGTACATTTACTGCTGTGTCAAGAACATGGTGGTTCTGTACATTTACTGCCGTGTGTCCAAGTCCATGGTGGCTGTGTACATTTACTGCTGTGTCAAGTCTATGGTGGTTCTGTACATTTACTGCTGTGTCAAGTCTAGGGTGGTTCTGTACATTTACTGTTGTGTCAAGTCCATGGTGGCTCTTACTGCTGTGTCAAGTCTATGGTGGTTCTGTACATTTACTGTTGTGTCAAGTCCATGGTGGTTCTGTACATTTACTGCTGTGTCAAGTCCATGGTGGCTCTGTACATTTACTGTTGTGTCAAGTCCATGGTAGTTCTGTACATTTACTGCTGTGTCAAGTCCGTGGTGGCTCTGTACATTTACTGTTGTGTCAAGTCCATGGTGGTTCTGTACATTTACTGCTGTGTCAAGTCCATGGTGGCTCTGTACATTTACTGTTGTGTCAAGTCCATGGTGGCTCTGTACATTTACTGCCGTGTGTCCAAGTCCATGGTGGTTCTGTACATTTACTGCTGTGTCAAGTCCATGGTGGTTCTGTACATTTACTGTTGTGTCAAGTCCATGGTGGCTCTTACTGCTGTGTCAAGTCCATGGTGGTTCTGTACATTTACTGTTGTGTCAAGTCCATGGTGGTTCTGTACATTTACTGTTGTGTCAAGTCCATGGTGGTGTGTACATTTACTGTTGTGTCAAGTCCATGGTGGGTTTGTACATTTACGGCTGTGTCAAGTCTATGGTGGTTCTGTACATTTACTGTTGTGTCAAGTCCATGGTGGCTGTGTACATTTACTGTTGTGTCAAGTCCATGGTGGCTGTGTACATTTACTGTTGTGTCAAGTCCATGGTGGTTCTGTACATTTACTGTTGTGTGTCAAGTCCATGGTGGCTGTGTACATTTACTGCTGTGTCAAGTCCATGGTGGTTGTGTACATTTACTCTTGTGTGTCAAGTCCATGGTGGCTGTGTACATTTACCGCAGTGGCAAGTCCATGGTGGCTCTGTACATTTACTGTTGTGTCAAGTCCATGGTGGTTCTGCAATTTTACTGATGCGTGTCCACGTCCATGGTGGCTGTGTACACTTACCGCAGTGGCAAGTCCATGGTGGCTCTGTACATTTACTGTTGTGTCAAGTCCATGGTGGTTCTGCAATTTTACTGACGCGTGTCCACGTCCATGGTGGCTGTGTACACTTACCACACTGTCAAGTCCATGGTGGATGTGTACATTTAACAGCAGTGTCAAGTCCATGGTATTTGTACTTCACTCTAAGATTCATCAACATCTGATTACGTGCTTACAGTAAACAACCATAAACTGTTGAGCTTCCTTTCCAGATTCTTAATCATATACAAAGTCAAACCTGTGTTCGCACCATCAGCAAAGGAAGTGAAAAACAGCAGCTGTTTAATACACCTTAATCATTGAGCACTTACAAGAGTACATGTATATATATTTACAAAAGATAAGACTATAACGAGTCTTAAGTAGATTTCGCGATTCTGAACAGTCCTTTGGCTAGTTTGACCAATACCATTACCTCTCTTTTTCCGAGGTTTGCCATCCTTCCCGAAGGAAGCTTCAGTTTCGTTGAGGAATCTGTAGACTTTGAATGCATTGTTGCCCTTCTTCACACCCTGGTCCTTCATCTCAGACACGTCCGGCAGACTGTTCAATGCACAACGGAAATTCGCCTTCCACCTTTTATGGTCGGAATCCTGGTGACGACCTATAAACAGCAACACTACTGGTATTATGGTTAGTTTTATGGTCGGTATCCTGGCGACGACCTATAAACAGCAACACTACTGGTATTATGGTTAGTTTTATGGTCGGTATCCTGGCGACGACCTATAAACAGCAACACTACTGGTATTATGGTTAGTTTTATGGTCTGTATCCTGGTGACGACCTATAAACAACAACACTACTGGTATTATGGTTAGTTTTATGGTCGGTATCCTGGCGACGACCTATAAACAGCAACACTACTGGTATTATGGTTAGTTTTATGGTCGGTATCCTGGTGACGACCTATAAACAGCAACACTACTGGTATTATGGTTAGTTTTATGGTCGGTATCCTGGTGACGACCTATAAACAGCAACACTACTGGTATTATGGTTAGTTTTATGGTCGGTATCCTGGCGACGACCTATAAACAGCAACACTACTGGTATTATGGTTAGTTTTATGGTCGGTATCCTGGTGACGACCTATAAACAGCAACACTACTGGTATTATGGTTAGTTTTATGGTCGGTATCCTGGTGACGACCTATAAACAGCAACACTACTGGTATTATGGTTAGTTTTATGGTCGGTATCCTGGCGACGACCTATAAACAGCAACACTACTGGTATTATGGTTAGTTTTATGGTCGGTATCCTGGTGACGACCTATAAACAGCAACACTACTGGTATTATGGTTAGTTTTATGGTCGGTATCCTGGTGACGACCTATAAACAACAACACTACTGGTATTATGGTTAGTTTTATGGTCTGTATCCTGGTGACGACCTATAAACAGCAGCACTACTGGTATTATGGTTAGTTTTATGGTCGGTCATCATGGTTAGTTTTAACAGGGCTCATTCTAGAGGGCCACATGAGCGAAGTAGTCGACCTTCGTACCTCGACTTCGTCCCCTCAGGGGGACTCCCCTGGGGAGCACCACCTCTCCCTAAAAATTCTGTTGATGACACAATCACTTTCTCACTTCTCCCAAAAATGTGGGTCTAGCTTGAGCCCGTAGTTCAAACTAATTTATTTTAGCTTGATTACGAAGGAAGTTTTTAAAACATTAGATTAATCACTCTCGATACCTCATTCCTGATGGAATCCATCGCCATGAGAGAGAGAAAAGGAAATGTGGATTTAAGGGTCACGACTGAGAACACCACCACAGTAGGGCTGCAACGATTCAGCCAAGACTCAAACCCATTCCGCTCTCAGACACATCAATTGGATTATTTTCGATTCATAGCTGTCATGTTTTCATGTTGATGGTTGTTAGCGAAAGCTCATTTCAAGTTATATACAACCAAGACCATGTAGTTATGTTTTATCTACCTAACAGTGTTACGGGCTTCCACGAGATACGGAATACCTTGTCCGATTGTTCATGAAGGTCTCATGAAGGTCTCAGCCTCCTTTATATATACAATCTCGGAAAGCAAACTGCTCCCATAATTTAGATTTTAAATACTTTGATGATGCAGTTTCAGCAATGCATCAGAGGCTATTTTTGGCAGCTGTTTTGGATAGGAATGAGATACTACCATTGATTGGATTACTGACTTATTCTCAGCCAATCGCATGTTATTTTACAATTGGAGAAATGCACGCATATAAATCCGGATTTCGACAGCCCATATAAATCCGGATTTTGACAGCGCATGTAAATCCGGATTTCGACAGTACATGTAAATCCGGATTTTGTTGATTCAGAGCGAAGCGTTACACCTCTACACAACAGTGGTTCTGAGGAGCTCTCAGTTACAAGGCGTACACTGTATCCATTACACAGCGAAGGCTCTACTTACACCACGGAGGCTCTACTTACACCACGGAGGCTCCACTATTACGGTCGTGTGGTATATCTTTGTGTGGTATATCCTACCAGAATGCAAAACTGGCACACCACTGTTATGGTTGTAAATGATAAATAATAATGTAAACATCAGTCGACAGTGCATAATGTGTGTGTATTACGGCAATGTAAACATCAGTCGACAGTGCCTAATGTGTGTGTATTACGGCAATGTAAACATCAGTCAACAGTGCATAATGGGTGTGTATTACAGTAATGTAAACATCAGTCGACAGTGCCTAATGTGTGTGCATTATGGTAATGTAAACATCAGTCGACAGTGCCTAATGTGTGTGCATTACGGTAATGTAAACATCAGTCGACAGTGCCTAATGTGTGCGTATTACGGCAATGTAAACATCAGTCGACAGTGCCTAATGTGCGTGTATTACAGAATGTAAACATCAGTCGACACTCGACAGTGCATAATGGGTGTGCATTACAGAATGTAAACATCAGTCGACAATCGACAGTGCATAATGTGTGTGCATTACGGTAATGTAAACATCAGTCTACAGTGCCTAATGTGTGTGTATTATAATGTAAACATCAGTCGACAGTGCATAATGGGTGTGCATTACGGTAATTATACTTTGCAGACATTAAATTATGTGTTAATGGGAGGAGACGATATTAGGTTATTGTCTGATACAGATCTCTATATATAACACATGCTCAATAAATTGGCAGCGATGTCCAGCTATAGCTACAGCATACAGAGCAGGAAATCAATAACCCATTCAACACAAAGTAACTGACATGGACTGGTGCAGGATATTTTTAGACTAATAACTTAATAAGAAAATTACATTTGGACTAGTTCATTTATCAAAATGGGTAATTTTGTCTAAAAATAGTAATATTACTGGTAAAAAATGCGGATCCTGATGAGATCTCATCTGGATCTACACTTTTTGCAATCCTATTTGCGGTCTGTGGTGTTGAAAGGGTTAACAATGTCCATTTTCCCAGTTCCTGTATTCTCACGGATAGCAATGCTTTCTGCATTATTCTTAATGGGTGGCTATCTATTACTGGAGTATTTGTGGGGTGGGGGTGCACAAATCGGAAAATTAAGCAACTGCCACAGTAAAGATTTTGTGTCAAATTGACATAACAGTTCTGGAATATAACATGAAGATTGTCTCCAAGACACGGTTACATTACAAACAGTTCCGCAATATAACTTGAATCATCTCGGACAATGAATCACAACAACTTGCTCTGTTTCTGATCTGATATGATCCGCAACAAATTAACAAGTTTCACCAAAATTGAAGATGTCGATGCATGTACTAAAAATTGGACTCGGATACAGAATGCCTTGTCCGATTGTACATGAAGGTCTCCTTAAATACGGACTTCCACGAGATATGGAATGCCTTGTCCGATTGTACATGAAGGTCTCCTTAAATACAGGCTTCCACGAGATACGGAATGCCTTGTCCGATTGTACATGAAGGTCTCATTAAATACGGGCTTCCACGAGATACGGAATGCCTTGTCCGATTGTACATGAAGATCTCATTAAATACGGGCTTCCACGAGATATGGAATGCCTTGTCCGATTGTACATGAAGGTCTCATTAAATACGGGCTTCCACGAGATACGGAATGCCTTGTCCGATTGTACATGAAGGTCTCCTTAAATACGGGCTTCCACGAGATACGGAATACCTTGTCCGATTGTACATGAAGGTCTCATTAAATACGGGCTTCCACGAGATACGGAATGCCTTGTCTGATTGTACATGAAGGTCTCATTAAATATGGGCTTCCACGAGATACGGAATACCTTGTCTGATTGTACATGAAGGTCTCATTAAATACGGGCTTCCCAAAGGTAAGCATGCTTGCTTCTCAACCAATGCCATCCAGGAATAGTAGTTGCCAGATTGGATAGGTTGGTTTTGCTCCGAGTACTCGGGTTTCCTCCCAAAGGACCACAATTGGGTTTCCTCATTAATTGACCCAAAATTTCTCGGTTTCGGTCACATAATATATCACCTGTATGTATAGCCCATCTCTCAAACAAGTTTGTATCCTTCTCCATGTTGAAACACTGATTAGCTGCATGCTTCCACGAGATACGGAATACCTTGTCCCTTCTTTCTTGCCACACTAACCCTATAATTAAAGCACTTAGGGCATTAAAAAATAATTTAAATGCTAGATTATCATCCACATTTCATTGAAACAGGTGGATGGGAGTGAAATTTATTTTTTAATTTATACTTTAAAAAAGCTATTGAAAATACCGACTATCGTTTCTGTTAACTCTCTCTACATGCTGGTCATTCTATATAACTTAATAGCAGATGATAATTCATCACTGTCTCTTATTTTTCTCTAAAATCTGTCTTGCAATTTCACTATACAGTCAAACCTGTCTTAATCAGCCAACCAATGGAATCACAGAGAATGGCTGCTTAGCACAGGTGACTGCTTAAGAGAGGGAAAATGTATACCAAAACAACATATTGGGAATCTGGAAACTGCCCTTAGAACGATTTGAATAAAATATCAAGCCCTATTTTCTAGGAAAGATCTTACACATTTGTTATCTGCTCATTTCGCCTCACAGCATACAAAATGTTAAAGCACAAGTGGTGGGTGCAGGAAAGGGATACCCCAACTGGCTTTTGATTTTAACGTACGTACATATTTAAGATAAATCACAGAAATTGAAAGGCACAACTTTTAATATATTAAGCACTTGCTTAATTAATGAACGCTTTACTCCACAACAGAAGAAGTAAATTACTAATTTGATCTCCATACTATATTACTGCTAAGCAATAGGCACAACTGAGCTACACACCGTCTCCGTGGCCTAGTGGTTAAGCCGTCCGTCCGCCTACTGAGCAGGAGGTCAAAGGTTCGAACCGTGTCAGGGGTTAGTTCTTATATGGCCGGTTGGTGTGCCGCCAGCTAGTTAAATAATGGTTACAGATTGCCTACCAGCATGGCATACAAGCATAGGATTTGGGAAGTACTGATGGTCATAAAAAGAGGTGTCTCATAAGTCAGCAATGGCTGGCCCTTTAAATAGGGGTGACACTATAATAAACAAACACTTTACTTTACTTTTACTCACAGACGGATATGTAGCCCAGTGGTACCACGCTGGACTGGTAATCCAGGGATCGCAGGTTCGATCCCCCGTCTGACCCTAATAAAATTAACAGTCTTTCAGATGGGCCGTTAAACCGAGGTCTCATGTCAGTGCTTTACACCGTGCACGTAAAAGAACCAGAGGACACTCTGGAATGGGTCTCTGTCTGTATCATTGCACTATCCTCCAAAAATCTAAAATAACTAATCTCTTCAGGAGGCGTCGCTCATATGGGCAACTGGTAGCAACGAAAAATAAACGTAAAAACACACATTACTTTTACTCAATAATCCAGACTTATTGCAATGGATAACATCATGGAACGGTGTCTGTAAGAGAGAAGTGGTAACGGCATACAGGGTTAATATATTTGTAATTTATTTACATAGAAGAATTACCAGGTATATCATTTTTATCCAAATGATCAATAAGCCAAGGTCGCATGCGTTGCCTCTCTACAGGTCTAATAAACCGAGTCTTATCTGTCCTCACACCGCCCTGCGCACGGTTAGTGATCCTTGGCTCCTGGCTCGGCCCGGCATCTGGAGACTCTACTTCCTCCATCATTTATGTGCCCTGAAACATTGAATTATTATACTCCACGGCTTAAATTCCACTTTCAAAACAGGGAAAAGTTAGGCCACGTATGTAGTGTCATTGAGCAAGGCACCTCACACACATTGCTTACTACTGGTTAACCGCTTAGGTCGGTTAAGCCTGCACAAGAAAACATGTCTAGGTCCCTACAATGTGTTTGACATTAAGGGATATATATATACATACTTCTTTGCGGTTTGAGGCACAACATGTCTGCATCCCCACATGCGGTGTGACATTAGGGGAAGAATGTTTGTGCTCTTTAAAAGTTTAATTACTTTCACTTTCAGTTTACGAAAACCAAGTAGAAACAGTCAATTTAATTAGTTTTCAGCATTTTGACAAGTTATTGATTAGACATAAGATGATATATATCTGATTTTCACATTATATATCATTTGTATTTTTTTAAACTTCTAATTTTCGTTTGAAGGGGAAATTGCGATGCCTCGTTTTAGGAATGAATGTCACGTGATCGCGCATCTGTAATGCCACCATTCAAGATTCATAAAATTGCATCTGTCAAACCATCGATTTAGACACAACGTTTCATGTATCGATCAAATTAGCACAATACTAACAACACACATTTTGAAACTTGACCTTTAAAACAAAAGAGCATAAGTAGGGTACGTGTCCTTGTCGCGACCAGCTTAAACTAAAGCTGGCGAATATGAAAGTTGACCTACTTTACATTTGGAAAACGTGAACGTACATACAAAATTAGCACATGTCTACATAATAACTCCATTAATATGGAAAATGAGATGTTACCTTACAATATGACACACAAATGTGTTGCATTCATCTACGAAACAGCGTTAGAATACGCAAAAATCTGCAACAAGAAATCCGCCATGAAAACCGAAAGAGACTTTTGTAAAGATATGAAGATTTTGTAGTTTCGAAATTAAACAGAGAGGTTTAACTTATATGATTTTATTCGATATATGTCAAATGTATTTATAAATGTATACTGTGTATTTATTAAATAGAGTGGATGCTTTTTAAATATATATGAATTGTTAACAATATATTTAAGACCAACCAGCGGCCACGACTTTATTTTCTGCTCTTGGAAACTCATTTATATACCACGTGACTGAATATCGAAAGTAGACGGATCTATAGCCCAGTGGTAACACGCTGGACTGGTAATCCAGGGATCGCAGGTTCGATCCCCCGTCTGACCCTAATAAAATTAACAGTCTTTCAGATGGGACGTTAAACCGAGGTCTCGTGTCGGTGCTTTACACCGTGCACGTAAAAGAACCAGAGGAGACTCTGGAATGGGTCTCTGTCTGTATCATGCACTATCATCCAAAATCTAAAATGACTAATATCTTCAGGAGGGGTCGCTCATATGGGCAACCGGTAGCGACGATAAATAAACGTAAAACACACACATCGAAAGTAGGGAGGTATAAATATATATGGAACGCCATAGCTGCCTTATGGTGTGCACATATTTAGTTCTATATCTATCTTCCTCTGTCAATCCCATCGCGGGGATGTAGACATGTATACTGTGTGGCGTCCGTGATCCAATGGTAGAGCGTCGGATTTGGAATCGAACGGTCCGGGTTCGATACTCAGTCAGGCCACGTATGTAGTGTCATTGAGCAAGGCACCTCACACACATTGCTTAGTACTGGTTAACCGCTATGGTCGGCTAAGAATGCCCAGGAAAACATGTCTAGGTCCCCGCAAGGGGTTTGACATTAATGGTACATACATGCATACATACATACTCTGTACAAATGTGGCTTGTTAATTATTGTTAACTAAATTTAGTTATGCTCGACACTGAGTGTTGAGATTATCATGTAGATACGTACATATTTCTTTATGCATTGTGCAACCTATATTGTGTTCAGTAAAAACGTCTTTATGTTCTGTGCAAAATTTATTAATGGTATGTGTACATAGTGTACAGAATATAATGACATTTGTACAGAACACAGTGCGGTTTGTACATAACATACTGACGTTTGTGCAGATCATAATGACATTTTGTACAGAACACAGTGCGGTTTGTGCATAGCATACTGACGATTGTACAGATCATAATGACATTTGTACAGAACACAGTGCGGTTTGTGCATAGCATACTGACGATTGTACAGATCATAATGACATTTGTACAGAACACAGTGCGGTTTGTGCATAGCATACTGACGATTTTACAGATCATAATGACATTTGTACAGAACACAGTGCGGTTTGTGCATAGCATACTGACGATTGTACAGATCATAATGACATTTGTACAGAACACAGTGCGGTTTGTGCATAGCATACTGACGTTTGTACAGATCATAATGACATTTTGTACAGAACACAGTGCGGTTTGTACATAGCATACTGACGTTTGTACAGATCATAATGACGTTTGTACATAACACAGTGCGGTTTGTACATAGCATACTGACGATTGTACAGATCATAATGACGTGTGTACAGATCATAATGACGTTTGTACATAACACAGTGCGGTTTGTACATAGCATACTGACGTTTTTACAGATCATAATGACGTGTGTACAGATCATAATGACGTTTATACAGAACACAGTGCGGTTTGTACATAGCATACTGACGATTGTACAGATCATAATGACGTTTGTACAGAACACAGTGCGGTTTGTACATAGCATAGGCCTACTGACGTTACATAGTATACTGACGTTTGTACAGATCATAATGACGTTGTACAGAACACAGTGCGGTTTGTACATAGCATAGGTCTACTGACGTTTGTACAGATCATAATGACGTTTGTACAGAACACAGTGCGGTTTGTACATAGTATACTGACGTTTGTACAGATCATAATGACATTTGTACAGAACACAGTGCGGTTTGTACATAGCATACTGACGTTTTCACAGATCATAATGACGTTTGTACAGATCATAATGACGTTTTTACAGATCACAATGACGTTTATACAGATCATAATGACATTTGTACAAAACACAGTGCGGTTTGTACATAGCATACTGACGATTGTACAGATCATAATGACGTTTGTACAGAACACAGTGCGGTTTGTACATAGCATACTGACGTTTGTACAGATCATAATGACATTTGTACAGAATACAGTGCGGTTTGTACATAGCATACTGACGTTTGTACAGATCATAATGACGTTTTTACAGATCATAGTGACATTTGTACAGATCATAATGACGTTTTTACAGATCATACTGACGTGTTTACATATCATAATGACGTTTGTACATATCATAATGAAGTTTGTACATATCATAATGACGTTTGTACATATAATGACGTTTGTACATATCATAATGACGTTTAACAGATCATAATGACGTGTGTACATATCATAATGACGTTTTACAGATCATAATGACGTTTTTACAGATCATACTGACGTGTTTACATATCATAATGACGTTTGTACATATCATAATGACGTTTGTACATATCATAATGACGTTTTACAGATCATAATGACGTTTGTACATATAATGACGTTTGTACATATCATAATGACGTTTTACAGATCATAATGACGTGTGTACATATCATAATGACGTTTTACAGATCATAATGACGTTTGTACAGATCATAATGACTTTTGTACATATCATAATGGCGCTTGTACAGATCATAATGTCGTTTGTACATATCATAATGACGTTTGTACAGATCATAATGACGTTTTACAGATCATAATGACGTTTGTACAGATCATAATGACTTTTGTACATATCATAATGGCGCTTGTACAGATCATAATGTCGTTTGTACATATCATAATGACGTTTGTACAGATCATAATGACGTTTTACAGATCATAATGACGTTTGTACAGATCATAATGACTTTTGTACATATCATAATGGCGCTTGTACAGATCATAATGTCGTTTGTACATATCATAATGACGTTTGTACAGATCATAATGACGTTTTGTACGCGTAACAGAGTGGCATTTGCTCAGAACAATAAGGGTACATTTCAAATATGTCTGCGAATGACATCATCGCTGTCCAGTAACAGGTGCTTGATTCAAATAGTACACATAACTTAAAGAGCTGTTGTCAAACTGGCATATGCAAAACATTGGTGCGGGTATGTGGTCTGGCATATGCAAAACATTGGTGCGGGTATGTGGTCTGGCATATGCAAAACATTGGTGAGGGTATGTGGTCTGGCATATGCAAAACATTGGTGGGGGGTATGTGGTCTGGCATATGCAAAACATTGGTGAGGGTATGTGGTCTGGCATATGCAAAACATTGGTGAGTGTACGTGGTCTGGCATATGCAAAACATTGGTGAGTGTATGTGGTCTGGCATATGCAACACATTGGTGAGGGTATGTGGTCTGGCATATGCAACACTTTGGTGAGTGTACGTGGTCTGGCATATGCAAAACATTGGTGAGTGTACGTGGTCTGGCATATACAAAACATTGGTGAGGGTATGTGGTCTGGCATACGCAAAACATTGGTGAGTGTATGTGGTCTGGCATACGCAAAACATTGGTGAGGGTATATGGTCTGACATATGCAAAACATTGGTGAGGGTACGTGGTCTGGCATATGCAAAACATTGGTGAGTGTATGTGGTCTGGCATATGCAAAACATTGGTGAGGGTATATATGTTGTCTGGCATATGCAAAACATTGGTGAGGGTATATATGTGGTCTGGCATATGTAAAACATTGGTGAGGGTATATATGTGGTCTGGCATATGCAAAACATTGGTGAGTGTATGTGGTCTGGCATATGTAAAACCTTGGTGAGGGTATATATGTTGTCTGGCATATGCAAAACATTGGTGAGGGTATATATGTGATATGGTATATGCAACACATTGGTGAGGGTATATATGTGGTCTGGTATATGAAAAACATTGGTGAGTGTATGTGGTCTGGCATATGTAAAACATTGGTGAGGGTATATATGTGGTCTGGCATATGCAAAACATTGGTGAGGGTATGTGGTCTGGCATATGTAAAACATTGGTGAGGGTATATATGTGGTCTGGCATATGCAAAACATTGGTGAGTGTATGTGGTCTGGCATATGCAAAACATTGGTGAGTGTACGTGGTCTGGCATATGTAAAACATTGGTGAGGGTATGTGGTCTGGTATATGCAACACATTGGTGAGGGTACGTGGTCTGGCATATGTAAAACATTGGTGAGGGTATGTGGTCTGGCATATGTAAAACATTGGTGAGTGTACGTGGTCTGGTATATGCAAAACATTGGTGAGTGTACGTGGTCTGGCATATGTAAAACATTGGTGAGGGTATGTGGTCTGGTATATGCAACACATTGGTGAGGGTACGTGGTCTGGCATATGTAAAACATTGGTGAGGGTATGTGGTCTGGTATATGCAACACATTGGTGAGGGTACGTGGTCTGGCATATGCAAAACATTGGTCAGGGTATGTGGTCTGGCATATGCAAAACATTGGTGAGGGTATGTGGTCTGGCATATGCAAAACATTGGTGGGGGGTATGTGGTCTGGCATATGCAAAACATTGGTGAGGGTATGTGGTCTGGCATATGCAAAACATTGGTGAGTGTACGTGGTCTGGCATATGCAAAACATTGGTGAGTGTATGTGGTCTGGCATATGCAACACATTGGTGAGGGTATGTGGTCTGGCATATGCAACACTTTGGTGAGTGTACGTGGTCTGGCATATGCAAAACATTGGTGAGTGTACGTGGTCTGGCATATACAAAACATTGGTGAGGGTATGTGGTCTGGCATACGCAAAACATTGGTGAGTGTATGTGGTCTGGCATACGCAAAACATTGGTGAGGGTATATGGTCTGGCATATGCAAAACATTGGTGAGGGTACGTGGTCTGCCATATGCAAAACATTGGTGAGTGTATGTGGTCTGGCATATGCAAAACATTGGTGAGGGTATATATGTTGTCTGGCATATGCAAAACATTGGTGAGGGTATATATGTGGTCTGGCATATGTAAAACATTGGTGAGGGTATATATGTGGTCTGGCATATGCAAAACATTGGTGAGTGTATGTGGTCTGGCATATGTAAAACATTGGTGAGGGTATATATTTTGTCTGGCATATGCAAAACATTGGTGAGGGTATATATGTGATATGGTATATGCAACACATTGGTGAGGGTATATATGTGGTCTGGTATATGAAAAACATTGGTGAGTGTATGTGGTCTGGCATATGCAAAACATTGGTGAGGGTATGTGGTCTGGCATATGTAAAACATTGGTGAGGGTATATATGTGGTCTGGCATATGCAAAACATTGGTGAGTGTATGTGGTCTGGCATATGCAAAACATTGGTGAGTGTACGTGGTCTGGCATATGTAAAACATTGGTGAGGGTATGTGGTCTGGTATATGCAACACATTGGTGAGGGTACGTGGTCTGGCATATGTAAAACATTGGTGAGGGTATGTGGTCTGGCATATGTAAAACATTGGTGAGTGTACGTGGTCTGGTATATGCAAAACATTGGTGAGTGTACGTGGTCTGGCATATGTAAAACATTGGTGAGGGTATGTGGTCTGGTATATGCAACACATTGGTGAGGGTACGTGGTCTGGCATATGTAAAACATTGGTGAGGGTATGTGGTCTGGTATATGCAACACATTGGTGAGGGTACGTGGTCTGGCATATGCAAAACATTGGTGAGTGTATGTGATCTGGCATATGCAAAACATTGGTGAGGGTATGTGGTCTGGCATATGCAAAACATTGGTGAGGGTATATATGTGGTCTGGTATATGCAAAACATTGGTGAGTGTATGTGGTCTGGTATATGCAACACATTGGTGTGGGTACGTGGTCTGGCATATGCAAAACATTGGTGAGTGTATGTGATCTGGCATATGCAAAACATTGGTGAGGGTATGTGGTCTGGCATACGCAAAACATTGGTGAGGGTATATATGTGGTCTGGTATATGCAAAACATTGGTGAGGGTATATATGTGGTCTGGTATATGCAAAACATTGGTGAGTGTATGTGGTCTGGCATACGCAAAACATTGGTGAGGGTATGTGGTCTGGCATATGCAAAACATTGGTGAGGGTATATATGTGGTCTGGTATATGCAAAACATTGGTGAGGGTATGTGGTCTGGTATATGCAAAACATTGGTGAGGGTATATATGTGGTCTGGTATATGCAAAACATTGGTGAGGGTATGTGGTCTGGTATATGCAAAACATTGGTGAGGGTATATATGTGGTCTGGTATATGCAAAACATTGGTGAGTGTATGTGGTCTGGCATATGCAAAACATTGGTGAGTGTACGTGGTCTGGCATATGCAAAACATTGGTGAGGGTATGTGGTCTGGCATATGCAAAACATTGGTGAGGGTATGTGGTCTGGCATATGCAAAACATTGGTGAGTGTACGTGGTCTGGCATATGCAAAACATTGGTGAGGGTATGTGGTCTGGCATATGCAACACATTGGTGAGTGTACGTGGTCTGGCATATGCAAAACATTGGTGAGGGTATGTGGTCTGGCATATGCAAAACATTGGTGAGTGTATGTGGTCTGGTATATGCAAAACATTGGTGAGGGTATGTGATCTGGTATATGCAACACATTGGTGAGGGTATATATGTGGTCTGGCATATGCAACACATTGGTGAGGGTACGTGGTCTGGCATACGCAAAACATTGGTGAGGGTACGTGGTCTGGCATATGCAAAACATTGGTGAGTGTATGTGGTCTGGCATATGCAAAACATTGGTGAGGGTATATGGTCTGGCATATGCAAAACATTGGTGAGGGTATATATGTGGTCTGGCATATGCAACACATTGGTGAAGGTATATGGTCTGGCATACGCAAAACATTGGTGAGGGTACGTGGTCTGGCATATGCAAAACATTGGTGAGGGTACGTGGTCTGGCATATGCAAAACATTGGTGAGGGTACGTGGTCTGGCATATGCAAAACATTGGTGAGGGTATGTGGTCTGGCATATGCAAAACATTGATGAGGGTATGTGATCTGGCATATATGTAAGACATGGGTTAGTGTATGTGGTCTGGCATATGCAAAACATTGGTGGGGGTATGTGGTCTGGCATATGCAAAACATTGGTGGGGGTATGTGGTCTGGCATATGCAAAACATTGGTTGTGGGAGATATATTTGATATACTGTTTATCTATAAGTTCCTGGTGTTGGTATGTGGCCTGGCATATTGAAAACTGACTCAAGTTTAACTTTTGATTGATCTTGCAAAATCATGACCCTAATTGAGACAATTAATGACAATAAATCTGTATAGCAATGCGCAGAAATGACTTGTATTGGTATCTTGAAAATAAGTATGAAGTCAGCTTAAAGACAGCCATGCATAGAATCTAGTAACATACGAGTCACCATTTTATTGTAAGTTATAGTGCTAGGAGAATAGTATTACTAAACAATGTGACATTTTCAATTGTCAACAAATATTGCAGACATGTTGAAAAAGTACTATGAACTAAATAGTGCACTGCAGTATACAGGAACTATTGCATTTATTATACGTTGACTACGAGTAATATTATACTAGTATAGTTAATCTTCGTGTATCCGGCATTTATCAAGAATTGGCTGTCCGATTAGCACAGTGGTTAGCGCGCTCGCTTCTCACCAATGCAACCCGGATTCGATCCTCGGACCGGGAAGTATGTGAGATGGTACGATGGTCGCCATATCGGACAGGTGGGTTTTATCCGGGTACTCCGGATTCCTGCCACACGAATGACCACATATACGCTTTCATCGGCGCCAATGAGAGTGATTAATATAATTGTTAAAACTTGCTTCGCAATCGTTTTAAAAAACATATCACGAGTCTTGTTTAAGGCGAAGTACATAGAACTATTCGTTGCCTCTTCTATATAGTCTACACCCGTTATGTCGAATTCCGTCGGACCGAACAACATACCGAAGTTTGACATAACGAAATTCGATATAAACAGAGCCAGTGATATGTAAACTGAGAGTGTCTGAAACGGGACTTTGATCCGACTTCGAGATAACCGGATAATTCGACATAACCGACTTTGACATAGCGGATGTAGACCGTATATATCTTGTGGAATGGACATACGAGGTTTAGGACAAAATGCTAGGTACATAAACTTATATACATGGGAGTTAGTCTGGGAACAGGCGTAGATATATTTTGCTTGGTCAGTCATATAAATATATTTTTAACACCGAGCTCATTAATTGAGCCGTATTGAGTTTCTGATAATGTCATTTTGCCAGAAGTTAGTGAAAAATCGACAGACTGTAACCACGATTAATGTATCTAAGGCTGGTCATGGAACGATACCGGTGGGGCACAAACATTAATGTCATGTGAAGAAGCTACACCACGTGTCTCCAATAGCTGAACATATAATTCTGTAGTTGACAATTTATTCTAATTTCAGACCATCACGTTTGAAATTCAAAACAATTTGACATATACTACTTTCATTGGAATCCATTGGCCGAGTGGCGTAGGTCGTTGCGTAAGTCACCGCTGCAGGTTCGAATCCCACTGGGGAGGATCTCGCCAATTCTCTCAAGTGAGTAAATTACATCACAGACGAACACGTGGGGTCTTCCTTCACGACTGATGTGTCGTCATATGTTCTATGCGGCTGGTGGGACTTTAAACCTATATAACAAACGCATTGGATAGTTAATGTGATGAATGGTTGTATTTGTATTGTATTGATTGTTAATGTCTTGTGTCGTGGTCATATCGTCACTATGTTAAATACATTGTTTTGGGATTAATCAACCTTCACCACAGTTTTCTTATCTTGCCCCAATCCGTCAGTTAGCTAACTTATACAGTAATGTGACATTGCTGTGAGTGGCGTTCTGGTAAGGGCCGTTTTTTAATGTTGTTAAAACGTGCGGCCAAAACCATTTGTAATATGAATGAGACAAAGCCTTAATACGAGCTCAATCATAGATCCATAGCATACATACGGATCTGTAGTCCAGTGGTTAACACCCTGGGCTGATAATCCAGGGATTGCAGGTTCGATGCTGTATACCGTGCATATAAAAGAACCAGAGGAGACTTTGGAATGAATCTATGTCTGTATCATTGCACTATCCTCCAAACATCTAAAATGACTTATCTGTTCAGCGGGCGTCGCTCATATGGGCAACCGGTAGCGACGATACATAAACGTAAAACACATATCCATACCATAGCTCGTTCCGAATGATTGAATCCACGACCGGGGCTAATATAACTATTTTCTATATTAGTTTCACCGAATCAAAACTTTCGTATGCATGTATAAATCGTGGTTGTACTGCGCTTGGACCGGGCCTAGTCGACAGGAGTATGGAATCACACCTGGATCGCTCTGTATCCGTTTCATATTTCTCAGGGGCTGCTCTATATAACAATGACGAGAAGTCTTGTCCTGGCCTCTAGGATGGCATGTATGAGCAGACAGTGAAGATTCACACTGAACCCGACTTCCTGAAATGTCAATGTATCACGAGGCTGCCTACAAACGCAATACAGACGGATCTGTAGTCCAGTGGATCTCAATGCTTTGCCCAATACATCAATTAAATGCATAGTTGTGCGTGCTGTCTTGCTTGGGCGTCCTTATATAATACATAATACAGCCATTTTTCTCCCGATTCGAACATTTAAATCGTAATGATTGAAAATAAACTATTTCCAACGATTTGTTAACACATTTGTCCAATAGGCATGCATTTCATTTACCGAATTTTGTTTACAAAACAATAATACTGCACTTTTTATTCGACTATCAAATAGTGTCAGTGAATGTCGTTTGACATTTGATTTAATCTAGCTCATAAGAACCCTTCCGGACATCCCTGCAGATGGTAGCTCTTTCCCCGACAGAGCATACGTCCGGTTCGATTTTTTTTAATAGATAACGACACTCCAATCATGGTCAATACAATATATAATTTTATGGCACGCATAAAATGTTTTATGTACGAGAGTATATTTTTACGTACACGAGCTGGTCACTTTCTGCAGTTAGGTAAGGAATATAGACATGGCCACATTCCAACCAATCAAATACATCGGTGGGGTCATGGGACACGTCTAAGCCAATAACCATCTAGGGTGATTTATGTCGTCTTTATATTATAACCTGACGGGCTCGTTGCGCAAACATATTAGTTATTACTGAGCCTATCACATCCTATGCTAGAGTACGAGCAGGACATCAAAAACTAAATACTAATAAAAAAGAAACCTTCGGAAAATCATGTGTCTGTGTGATATGTCCCTTGTTTTACAACTGTTATCTATACTCTTATTATTGTCAATTTTACGTGTGTTACAATCCGCAGTACGTTGTTACTGTCATTTTTACGTGTGTTGCAATCCGCAGTACGTTGTTACTGTCATTTTTACGTGTGTTAACTTACATCCGCAGTACGTTGTTACTGTCATTTTTACGTGTGTTACAATCCGCAGTACGTTGTTACTGTCATTTTTACGTGTGTTACAATCCGCAGTACGTTGTTACTGTCATTTTTACGTGTGTTACAATCCGCAGTACGTTGTTACTGTCATTTTTACGTGTGTTACAATCCGCAGTACGTTGTTACTGTCATTTTTACGTGTGTTACAATCCGCAGTACGTTGTTACTGTCATTTTTACGTGTGTTACAATCCGCAGTACGTTGTTACTGTCATTTTTACGTGTGTTGCAATCCGCAGTACGTTGTTACTGTCATTTTTACGTGTGTTAACTTACATCCGCAGTACGTTGTTACTGTCATTTTTACGTGTGTTACAATCCGCAGTACGTTGTTACTGTCATTTTTACGTGTGTTACAATCCGCAGTACGTTGTTACTGTCATTTTTACGTGTGTTACAATCCGCAGTACGTTGTTACTGTCATTTTTACGTGTGTTACAATCCGCAGTACGTTGTTACTGTCATTTTTACGTGTGTTGCAATCCGCAGTACGTTGTTACTGTCATTTTTACGTGTGTTAACTTACATCCGCAGTACGTTGTTACTGTCATTTTTACGTGTGTTACAATCCGCAGTACGTTGTTACTGTCATTTTTACGTGTGTTACAATCCGCAGTACGTTGTTACTGTCATTTTTACGTGTGTTACAATCCGCAGTACGTTGTTACTGTCATTTTTACGTGTGTTACAATCCGCAGTACGTTGTTACTGTCATTTTTACGTGTGTTACAATCCGCAGTACGTTGTTACTGTCATTTTTACGTGTGTTAACTTACATCCGCAGTACGTTGTTACTGTCATTGTTAGCGGGTGTTACATCATATTGACGAGTGTTACATCCGCGCTGTGTTGTTACTGTCATTTTTACGTGTGTTACAATCCGCAGTACGTTGTTACTGTCATTTTTAGCGGGTGTTACAATCCGCAGCACATTGTTATTGTCATTTTTAAGTGTGTTACAATCCGCAGCACATTGTTATTGTCATTTTTTACGTGTGTTACAATCCGCAGTACGTTGTTACTGTCATTTTTACGTGTGTTACAATCCGCAGTACGTTGTTACTGTCATATTGACGAGTGTTAACTTACATCCGCAGTACGTTGTTACTGTCATTTTTGGCGGGTGTTACATCAACTTGACGAGTGTTACATCGGCGCTGTGTTGTTACATGTACATCACTTTGACGAGTGTTACATCCGCTGTAGTTATTGTTATTTTTGGCGGGTGTTGCTCACAAGCAATTCAGCAATGTTTTGATGTCCGCAACAGAAACGTATAGTTCGACGAAGTTCAAAGTTAATGCAACAGTATAGACATGGATTTACACATGAATTGCAATAAGCAATTATTAAAGCCCACGTCAGTCCGTATGACGGTATTTTATTTTGCACATATACTACGTCACGATATATCAAACCAAATAGGAGGAACAATGGCAGCCACATGAGGATAAAGAACACTACAAGCAGAACAAGGGTCTTTACAATTCTAACGTCCCTTCTCTTTCGAGACTGAGACGTCTGTTTACCCCTGGGCAAGTCGACACGCAGTGTTCCCACGGCCCTCTTTGATACCCACAATTTTCTGAAGATTCTGTAGTAATTGACAATTATGATTGTCAACGGCATGCCGAACTCTACGATGCATAACAGTGCTACGAATATGTTCGCGTATCGGATATTTCCCGGAGGCCATGTTAGTGTGCAGAATGATACTCTATCCTCTGCTGAAATTTCCTTCACATGAAAGAATAACGCAACCGGAAGAAAGCAGCACGCGCTTATAAGCCAAATACATAAGCATATAAGAGGTACATGGACAGGTCGCAGACGCTTAGCTGCTCCCATGTTGATACACACGTATCTGTCTATACTGATAGCGGCCATTGTCCAAATAGTTGCTGATGCGCATACAAACATACCGTAGCTCAACACGTGGCATATTCCATGTCCTAGCTGCCACGTGCCAGTTATTCTGACGTAAGCGATAACTGGTGCTGACACCACAAACAAAATATCACCAATTGCAAGGTTGCATGCAAAATAGTTTGTAATAGTTCTGGGCGGCTTGGATTTATACACGAACCCAAGAATGAAACTGTTTCCAATAACGGATACTACACACAGTGTTATCATTGTAGCGGCTTCTACATACGCCAGACCTTGCCATGGTCGGTTGAATTCGCTGAAATACGTGAAATACGTCACTTTCCCCAAACCAAACTTGGTGTCGATGCCGACGAAATATGATCTGTTTATTTGGGAGATCATTCCGTAACGTCAGGCTAGCAGGCGGTTGACACTCGTTTCATGTTGTCTGCGCAACTTTGACTACAGTTACGAATTCCGGCACACTTCCGGTAGAGCTGCATGTATTGTCCTACAGCTCTTCACTTATAGTCCTATCATTTGATGTGTATATATGTTGAGGGCCTCGTGGTAGATTAACGTTTGTTAAATGAGTTCTCTCGTGAAATAAAGTCTTTATTATTATTATTTGTTTCATGTACATGACTCCGCTTTCAATAATTATATATATCCCGCACAAATTAAATAAATAACAAATCCTAATAAACTAGCACCATCACTTCCTTAAAATTGCGGACAGCAATGAAAGCTTCGTCACGTGATTCATTTGCAATTGTTTGCAAACAAAGGTAGCGTACTGCATATGTCATAGAAATCCACACAGCTATAGTCGAACGTCTCTCGGCATATTTGACTGCAAACACGCACATGCTGGCACTGATAATTCGAATATGGGTTACTAGGCGGATGAATTCAACGTCAATGCGTTACAAGTTACACCGTAGACTCACGTTGAGCTGCGCTTCCGCTGGACGGATATTAAATAGTTCCAGGCGCAATAATCAATGTTTAACTTGCACTCGGGAAGGCTGATAAGGCTCGTTTTAATACTGGGACAATCTGGTTCTCTGTATTTGCACTCCCACTCGGCAGTAAGAGGATTTTAATAACATGGATACTATATAAATAATATGAAGCGTGTTTTGTTGTTGTTGTTGCTGTTGCTGCTGCTGCTTCTGTTGCTGCTGCTGCTGCTGCTGCTGCTGCTGCTGTTGTTGCTGTTGTTGCTGTTTTTGCTGCTGCTGCTGCTTCTGTTGCTGCGCTGCTGTTGTTGCTTCTGCTGCTGCTGCTGCTGCTGCTGCTGCTGCTGCTGTTGTTGCTGCTGCTGCTGCTGATGTTGTTGTTGTTGTTGTTGTTGCTGTTGCTGTTGCTCTGCTGCTGCTGCTGCTGTTGCTGTTGCTGCTGCTGCTGATGATGATGCTGATGCTGCTGTCGTACTAGTAGCGTTATCAGAATACGGTTGATTTTAGGCCAGCATACTTTCACAATTAACAATACACTGTTGTGTTTCGAGCTTATACAGATACTAATTATTATGTCCACTTGGAATATCCAGTGTGCCTCCGAGCAGTGTTTCAGGCACGACCCAGGTAAAACCACCGCCCTTCCACTTCCAAACTAGGTTAGTGCGGATGTAAGCGTATCTGTGTTTTTTCAATTGGGTTGGGCTAGATCTAGTACCAGGCGATAACACTCCTGTCCTTACGATCTTATGACCATAGTGCCATCTGACATGCTTCACACTTCAAACTCGCTGTAGTGGAAGTCGTGATAGCTCAGTGGCAGCGCTTGGGTTTCGCTTCACGTGCGAAAAGGCCCGGAGTTACGATTGTGCCCTTCGGCAAGGCATTTAAATTCCACATACCTCTTCTCTATCCCTCATGGTGATGGATTCCATTAGGAATGAGGTCTCGAGAGTGATTAATATAAGTTATGAGAACTTGTTTCGCAATCGAGCTAAAATAAATTTGTATAAACTAAACCCGTAGTACATTCGAACGCAAGCTACAAAGCTAGTGTGTGCTAACCAGAAAATCAATTAATTAAATTGTCAGATTTTCGGAGATTGGTTAAAGCCCCATGTTTGCGTTTACTTAGAATGTGCTGCACACCAAGATATTGTAAGGAGTGGATGATTAGATATTGTGATTATTGTCTTATGTTTTCATTTTACAATAATAAATCATTACGATAAAAGAGTAAAAATAGAAAAACATGGTCACAAGCGAATCTGCTTTTGTGAAATTACCATTTGTAAATTACATCCTTTTATAGATATGTTTTAACAAACAAAGTTGCCGTATACGACGTTTATATTATATCCATTATTCCAT
Source organism: Archivesica marissinica (assembly GCA_014843695.1). Lineage (NCBI taxonomy): Eukaryota > Metazoa > Mollusca > Bivalvia > Venerida > Vesicomyidae > Archivesica > Archivesica marissinica. Next base: position 34,494,260 of record CM026389.1, on the reverse strand, counting down.
ATACGATTTATTTGCGAGATTATCCTTTCCGTTGCTAAAACATGAAATATTATCGCCTTTTCTTGGTGTTTTCCCCACATTAATAGGTGAACACGTTTAGGGGCATGTTTCCGCATAGATAGTTGAAAAACGGTTACGGTCACGTTTCCGCATAGATAGTTGAAAAACGTTTACGGGCATGCTTCCGCATAGATAGTTGAAAAACGGTTACGGTCACGTTTCCGCATAGATAGTTGAAAAACGGTTACGGTCACGTTTCCGCATAGATAGTTGAAACACGTTTACGGGCATGTTTCCGCATATATAGTTGAAAAAACGTGTACGGTCACGTTTCCGCATAGATAGTTGAAAAACGTTTACGGGCATGCTTCCGCATAGATAGTTGAAAAACGTTTACGGGTATGTTTCCGCATAGATAGTTGAAAAACGGTTACGGTCACGTTTCCGCATAGATAGTTGAAAAACGTTTACGGGCATGCTTCCGCATATATAGTTGAAAAACGGTTACGGTCACGTTTCCGCATAGATAGTTGAAAAACGGTTACGGTCACGTTTCCGCATAGATAGTTGAAACACGTTTACGGGCATGTTTCCGCATATATAGTTGAAAAAACGTGTACGGTCACGTTTCCGCATAGATAGTTGAAAAACGTTTACGGGCATGCTTCCGCATAGATAGTTGAAAAACGGTTACGGTCACGTTTCCGCATAGATAGTTGAAAAACGTTTACGGGCATGCTTCCGCATAGATAGTTGAAAAACGTTTACGGGCATGTTTCCGCATATAAAGTTAATAAACGTTTACGGGCACGTTTCCGCATAGATAGTTGAAAAAACGTGTACGGTCACGTTTCCGCATAGATAGTTGAAAAAACGTTTCCGCATGTTAAAATCTGTACGGTCAGGTTGCCGGATTCTTCTCCATAACTCCATAGATGCCAGTGTTTTATCAATAGAAATTGCGAACGAGTGTAATATTTAGATTAAAACATGGCAGCATTACTTTTAGGTTTAGAAGTACGGAATCATGTCAAATCATGAATGTGTAAATATATACACCGTTTAATAATGTCAATGGTATTATGAAAACACACACGGAATGTAAACAATGTTTTAATTATCAATGTGTCCTTGTTTGTCTCGGCGTTCAAATTGTAGTTTTAGCTTTCCAGGTCTACTTCCAGATATTATATAACACTAAGGATACGTCATACACAAGCAACGCAGTATTTCCGACACGACCGGGCTCCGGGATAGAACCACCGACCTTCCACAAGCCAGCCGAATAGCTTCCTCATATGAAATAATGTGACCCTCAGTTGGATTCAAACGTATAGCCGTGAGGGGCAAGTGATTTGAAGTCAGCGATTTTAATATCAACTATCACGAATAGGCACGTGGTTAATCCTTGAAACTTATCTATAGTTTATCACTTGAAATGAAACTAGGCGAAACAGGACAGGATAATATATGTGTATGTGCGTTAATACATACTGCATAAACAAATAATGTACGATTATCTTATCTCAGAATAGGCTAGATAATTATAATATAGTACCACCGGTACTTGAAGTCTCAATAATAAATATTTAAAAACGAGTTTGTCACCTTACGCCACCAATAGTGTCGCAGCTATGTGAAAAGAATGTGGGTTTGATGATAAAAGCATAATATTTGGCACATACTTAGTACATACCACTAGGACGATTTTTGGATATAGAGACATTGCGGACAAAATGGCGGCCATTTTGAAAAATGGCCGCCATCTGGTATTACATAGCATATAATCTGTAGGCATTGTGCACGTTTTTTTGTAACTGGAGATGCTTCCCACCAATGCAACCCGGGTTCGATCCTCGGACCGGGAAGTATGTGAGATGGTAACGTGGTCGCCAGATCGGACGGGTGGGTTTTCTCCGGGTACTCCGGTTTCCTCCCACACGAATGACCACATATACGCTTTCATCCGCGCCAACGAGAGTGGTTAATATAAGTTGTTAAAACTTGCTTCGCAATCGTTGTAAAATAAATAAAGTTTAAACTAAAGACGTGTAGCAAATCTCATCATATTTCAATAAAGTAAGTTTATTTAAAGTCATTTTCCTGATCAAAATTAGTTAAATGACTTTTTAAAAATAGTGTTATGAACTTATGATACAATTGCATTCGTAACAACCACAATATTACCCACGTATTGCAGTGTATGTGTGTATTACGTTTATTTATCGTCGCTACCGGTTGCCCATATGAGCGATGCTTCCTGAAGAGATTAGCATTTTAGATTGTTGAAGGATAGTGCAATGATACAGACAGATATACAGTACAGAGTCTCCTCTGGTTCTTTTACGTGCACGGTGTAAAGCACCGACACGAGACCTTGGTTTAAAGTACCATCTGAAAGACAGTAATTGCAGTAAGAAAATCCAACCGTTTAAAGTTTTTGATATATTTGAAAATTGTTGAAAGCTATATATTATATTCTTATTATGGCTCGGATAGTCTTTTTATTTTCGTTCGGTTCTCACTTCAAATCCCCGTGGTATTGTAATGTTTAAGCTTCAAATCCCCGTGGTATTGTAATGTTTAAGCTTCAAATCCCCGTGGTATTGTAATGTTTTAAGCTTCAAATCCCCGTGGTATTGTAATGTTTAAGCTTCAAATCCCCGTGGTATTGTAATGTTTTAAGCTTCAAATCCCCGTGGTATTGTAATGTTTAAGCTTCAAATCCCCGTGGTATTGTAATGTTTAAGCTTCAAATCCCCGTGGTATTGTAATGTTTTAAGCTTCAAATCCCCGTGGTATTGTAATGTTTTAAGCTTCAATTCCCCGTGGTATTGTAATGATTAAGCTTCAAATCCCCGTGGTATTGTAATGTTTTAAGCTTCAAATACCCGTGGCATTGGAATGTTTTAAGCTTCAAATCCCCGTGGTATTGTAATGTTTTAAGCTTCAAATCCCCGTGGTATTGTAATGTTTTTGAACAGTCAACGTGATTTTAACACGCATGTATCAATGTTCAATGTTATTATTATATAAGAGTAATTAATTTCTTTATAGTAGTTAATTGCACGTGCATCTCAGGATGAAGTACGTACATGTGCATTTCCTGCTGCTAATAGCATGCTCGGATATTTACACATACGCCTTCATGTTTAACGGCCGACCTGTGGGCGGGAAAGTAGGGGGCCCTAAAGTGACACGTTGCGTTCCACTTCCGGATGAACACTACTACGAGTTCCAGAGAGTCAACCATTTTGACGGAAGCGATTTTAGGACTTGGAAACAGGTATGTTATTACATGCGTGACATTTGACGGTCCCGTAGAATTACAGGACTTGGAAACAGGTGTTATTACATGCGTGACATTTGACGGTCCCGTATAATTGCAGGACTTGGAAACAGGTGTTATTACATGCGTGACATTTGACGGTCCCGTAGAATTGCAGGACTTGGAAACAGGTGTTATTACATGCGTGACATTTGACGGTCCCGTAGAATTGCAGGACTTGGAAACAGGTATATATGCGTTGCATTTGACCCTATATGTACATAACATTCATTGTTATAACGCCGAGGAAAATTAATCAAATTAACCATGCCTGAACACTCAACATGTAATTTAACTTAGGAGAGGACAACGGTAAGCTTTTGGAGACGATCTGTGGTCTCATGAGACGGGATTTTAACTGACATATTGCCGGATGATTCGGAGGATATCCTCAGTGACTTGGGATCTGAACCGAAATATTCCCGTCTGGTTGAGGATTAGGAGGATAGTTCTCGGTGACCATCGTACCATGCTGCAGTTTTAACAACTTATATTAATCACTCTCGTTAGCGGGGATGAACGCGTGGTCATTCGTGTGGGAGGAAACCGGAGTACCCGGAGAAACCTCACCTGTCCGAACTGACGACCACCGTACCATCTCACATAACCCACCTGTCCGATCTGACGATCACCGTACCATCTTACATACCCCACCTGTCCGATCTGACGACCACCGTACCATCTCACATAACCCACCTGTCGGATCTGACGACCACCGTACCATCTCACATACCCCACCTGTCCGATCTGACGACCACCGTACCATCTCACATAACCCACCTGTCCGATCTGACGACCACCGTACCATCTCACATACCCCACCTGTCCGATCTGACGACCACCGTACTATCTCACATAACCCACCTGTCCGATCTGACGACCACCGTACTATCTCACATACTTCCCGGTACGAGGATCGAACCCTGGTTGCATTTGTGAGAAGCGATGCTTTCAACTATACTGCAGATCAAAATGTGTAACTCTTTTGTTTGTATCCTCTCGTTGTAGCGCTATTTTACGAATAATGCAACATATAAATCAGGAGGCCCGATTTTCCTCATGCTGGGAGGCGAATCTGAGGCTAACCCCGTCTGGCTAGTGGATGGTGCTTGGCAACAATACGCACGTGATCATGGAGCTTTTCTTATTCTATTAGAACATCGGTACTACGGAAAGAGCCGACCTGTTCCGTAAGTATATACGTAGTTAACGTCTTCTGTGCCACGTGGTCACTGTTACCCGTTGCCGAGTGCCATGTGTCACATTGTATCGGCACTGCTATAGTATATATGGCACAGGGTCAAATACTTCTAGTCTTTTTGGTGGATGACTAAACTCGAATAAAATATTTAACACGTGTTTCTTGTGATTTGTATTTTTGTTTTAAGCTACATTTGAGAAATAATCTCAGTGTATATTACATTTTACCGTCAATCTAGGTTGCTGTAGTAGTGTAGCAACATATCCGACTGACTGACTATTAAATTTATTTAAAGTCGCCACCGCATAAATGCATTTATTTCTAGATTAACTACGTACCTGCACGTGATCACTAACAAACCACACGGGAAATCGTGTTAAATATTTAATTCGAGTTTCTTCACACATATATTGACATATACTGAGTCAAAAAAGAAACGATACAAGAGTGCTCGAGGTTATACAACTGTTCTCAGATCTCAAACTCAAGCTCAAGTGATCTGATTGGTTGATTCTGAGTTTTACTGTAAGCTGAACCAATCAGCAGATTGGGACTGAGTTTGAGATTGGAGAAAAGTTTTATAACCTCAAGGCCACTGGTGTTTATGTGTCTATAATTTCAACATTTATTAAGAAAATTCTTTGAAAATTCATAAGATGATAGTCCAACATGTTTGAAAGAGGAGCACATAAAGCATAATGAGCCTCCGAAACTGTCTGCTGCGTGATGACGTAATTCGTCGGACAGGGGTCTAATGGAGTTTTCACACAGACGTCAATACCGAGTATGGGCACCATTTGCGTCTCTCACTGCAATGCACCGCCGTCGCATCGAACGGAAGAGTGTCTGAATCTCTTGCTGGTCAATATTTGTCCACTCCTGACGCAAAACATCCCTCAGTTGGTTTAACGTTACCGGCTGACGTCGTCTGACGCGGCGGTCTAACGTATCCCACAAATGTTCTATGGGTGACAAGTCTGGTGACAAAGCAGGCCACGGCAGTGTTTCAATATTGTTCTGCTCCAATAATGTGGTGGAAATCCGAGCAGTATGACACCTGGCGTTGTCCTGTTGGAACAGTGTGACGTTTCTGTTGGCGTTAAAGAACGGCACAACAACTGGCGCAAGGATCTCATCACAGTACCGCTGGGCGTTTAGGTTCCCGTCCACCACTAACAGTTCAGTGCGACTGCCGAAGGTGATACCGCCCCACGCCATAACGCTTCCGCCCCCGAACAGATCGACCTGACGTACACATGCGTCGGCGTAACGTTCACCGCGTGTGCGATATACCCACTCTCTGCCATCCGCTCGACGCAAACAGAACCGCGATTCATCGCTAAACATCACCGAATTCCACTGTAACCGAGTCCAGCGAGCACGTTCCGTCGTCCATTCCCGCCGTACGTCACGGTGACGTCGTGTCAGGATGGGTCCAACGTTGGCCGATAGGCACGAATGCCACGTTCACCGAGCCGGTTCCTGACTGTTTGTGCACTGATGCGATTGTTGGTCATCCCAGGAGTAACGGCAGCTGTGTGCGTAGCAGGTAGGAACCGGTCACGTAAATGTGACGTCCGAATGTGACGGTCCTGTTCACGCGTCGTCACACGTGGTCGACCAGATCTTGGACGGTCGTCCACCGATCCATGTGTTCGATAACGTCGAAGTAGACGTGTTATCGTGATCCGCGTAACCCCGAGTCGATTTGCGACGTCACGCTGACGTAAACCGCCGTCAAATCATGTCAATGGCACGCATTCTCTGATTGCGGTTTAGCCTAGGCATTTTGTTAGAGGTAACAATGGGTATGTAAGGTGTTTTTCCTCGATGATAATGCAATACCAGTACAATAAACCGGTTTTCCGATGTGTACATGTGTAGGAAGTTGTCTTTGTTGAGGAGCACGTGCAAATCGGAAATTCGGCGTTCCAGGATTATCGGGTGTTTATTTACCTGTGTTTATGGTTGGCTGACGTTGCAATAAGATACCCGGTCCTGATACGTAATAATATATTAAACCTTTCTATGGTTTTATCCGTTTTACGTCATTTTTAGTTTGGTATCGTTTCTTTTTTGACTCAGTATATATATATGTATATACAGTCTACATCCATTATGTCATAATCAGTTATGTCGAATTCTCCGGTTATCTCGAAGTCGGATCAAATTCCCGTTTCAGACACTATCATTTTACATATAACTGGATTTGTTTATATCGAATTTCGTTAAGTCAAACTTCGGTTATGTCGAAGTGTTTTGTTTTCGGCATAACGGATGTAGACTGTATATATATTTTGAATTGATCAATGTCCGATAGACTAAGAAGTGAACATGAGCTAAGCTGGGGGGGATACAAGTTGGAGAAACGTATATTGATAAGCATGTTCTTAGATTCGATGTTACCAAAGTCTGTCCCACTCCTACTTCGCTTTGTAAGTGGCCGTCCGTAGTTGCCCATCCGTTGAGGCAAGTATGTTCTTAATTATACGCCAATGTTATGCAAATGCAGGTCAAAATGACTTGAGGCAAAACGATCCTGATTTCTAAAGTGGAGGTCAGATATGTCGCTTGTTACATTTTTGCATATATAATATAACTATAACAGTCTGTCCTGTTAAAGCGGAATTACATCGCAAAAAGCAAATAAAATACATTGTTCACGTATAAATATGCATTGCTACTACAAATTCTTCTGAATACATGGACAACTAATATTGAATCAAATTAAGTGTTTTTGTGGTCTACAAACTTTCAAACGTGAAATTAGGATTTCATATAACGGTCATCCAGACTCCTGAATTGACGTTTGTTGTCATTGAAGTCAATACTAAACACGCGATACTTTCGTTTGGAGATAATTTAATTAAGATTAGTCTACAAATAAATATGCATAGGCACGCATGTGAGATATCACGGTAATTATGTAGCATTTCTCGTAGACACACTGATGTTTGAGATATAAGGTTGCCACGTACATAATACATGTATATCACCTATATTAAAACGACACTATATAGGAATAACGGTGTTTTAAATGTGTTTTAAAAAATCCACACGATTCGCAGTGACAATAAAATATAGCTCCGTCGAATACGCGAATTATTTGTCAACTAACGCGTGCAAACAATGCTTAATGCGCATGCGTGACGCAACAGCGGATGTTGAAACAACAGTTGTTACTGTCTTAGATGCTTGTTCTCATTACCGATTGAGAGCGATGCGTTCCGAATGTCCACAGGCGTGCGAACAGGACAAGTCGTACTTTCACTTTGTTACATTGCAAATAAAAACAACACTGTTTACTGACTGAAGATAGTTATTAAAATTATAAGTAGTATTGTATAAGTAGCATTCAAATTTTACAATATTTCTATTGCATATGATATAGTGTCGCTTTAAGTTCCTTGTACTATGGTTGAAACATTGAATGGCCTCTTCAATATACAAAATGCAGGCAACTGAGTTGGGCCACAAGTGCAAATCATATTAGAAATCGGCCCTCTCTAAATATTGAATGTACCATTTCCTTTACTTCATAATTAAGTATACACGCCAGCATTGTTAAATAATGGTATCCTCTTGTTCAATATTATCCTCTTGTTCAATAGTATCCCCATGCTCTTGTTCAATATTATCCTCTTGTTCAATATTATCCCCATGCTCTTGTTCAATAGTATCCCCTTGTTCAATAGTATCCCCTTGTTCAATAGTATCCCCTTGTTCAATAGTATCCCCTTGTTCAATAGTATCCCCTTGTTCAATAGTATCCTCTTGTTCAATAGTATCATCTTGTTCAATAGTATCCCCTTGTTCAATAGTATCCTCATGCTCTTGTTCAATAGTATCCTCATGCTCTTGTTCAATAGTATCCTCTTGTTCAATAGTATCCTCTTGTTCAATAGTATCCTCATGCTCTTGTTCAATAGTATCCTCTTGTTCAATAGTATCCTCTTGTTCAATAGTATCCTCTTGCTCGTGTTCAATATTATCCCCATGCTCTTGTTCAATAGTATCCTCTTGTTCAATAGTATCCTCTTGTTCAATAGTATCCTCTTGTTCAATAGTATCCCCTTGTTCAATAGTATCCTCATGCTCTTGTTCAATAGTATCCTCTTGTTCAATAGTATCATCATGCTCTTGTTCAATAGTATCCTCTTGTTCAATAGTATCCTCATGCTCTTGTTCAATAGTATCCTCTTGTTCAATAGTATCCTCTTGTTCAATAGTATCCTCTTGCTCGTGTTCAATATTATCCTCATGCTCTTGTTCAATAGTATCCCCATGCTCTTGTTCAATAGTATCCTCTTGTTCAATAGTATCCTCATACTCGTGTTCAATATTATCCTCTTGTGCAATAGTATCCTCTTGATCGTGTTCAGTATTATCCTCATGCTCTTGTTCAATAGTATCCTCTTGCTCGCGTTCAATAGTATCCTCATGCTCTTGTTCAATAGTATCCTCTTGTTCAATATTATCCTCTTGTTCAATAGTATCCTCATGCTCTTGTGCAATAGTATCCTCATGCTCTTGTTCAATAGTATCCTCTTGTTCAATAGTATCCTCTTGTTCAATATTATCCTCTTGTTCAATAGTATCCTCATGCTCTTGTGCAATAGTATCCCCATGCTCTTGTTCAATAGTATCCTCTTGTTCAATAGTATCCTCTTGTTCAATATTATCCTCTTGTTCAATAGTATCCTCATGCTATTGTGCAATAGTATCCCCATCCTCTTGTTCAATAGTATCCTCATGCTCTTGTTCAATAGTATCCTCTTGTTCAATAGTATCCCCATGCTCTTGTTCAATAGTATCCTCTTGTTCAATATTATCCTCATGCTCTTGTTCAATAGTATCCTCTTGCTCGTGTTCAATAGTATCCTCTTGTTCAATATTATCCTCATGCTCTTGTTCAATAGTATCCTCTTGTTCAATATTATCCTCTTGTTCAATAGTATACCCATGCTCTTGTTCAATAGTATCCTCTTGTTCAATATTATCCTCTTGTTCAATAGTATCCCCATGCTCTTGTTCAATATTATCCTCTTGTTCAATAGTATCCTCATGCTCTTGTTCAATAGTATCCTCTTGTTCAATAGTATCCTCATGCTCTTGTTCAATAGTATCCTCTTGTTCAATAGTATCCCCTTGTTCAATAGTATCCCCTTGTTCAATAGTATCCCCTTGTTCAATAGTATCCCCTTGTTCAATAGTATCCCCTTGTTCAATAGTATCCCCTTGTTCAATAGTATCCTCTTGTTCAATAGTATCCTCATGCTCTTGTTCAATAGTATCCTCTTGCTCGTGTTCAATAGTATCCCCATGTGCAATAGTATCCCCATGCTCTTGTTCAATAGTATCCTCATGCTCTTGTTCAATATTATCCTCTTGTTCAATAGTATACTCATGCTCTTGTTCAATATTATCCTCTTGTTCAATAGTATCCTCTTGTTCAATAGTATCCCCATGCTCTTGTTCAATAGTATCCTCTTGTTCAATAGTATCCTCTTGTTCAATAGTATCCTCATGCTCTTGTTCAATAGTATCCTCTTGTTCAATAGTATCCTCTTGTTCAATAGTATCCTCATGCTCTTGTTCAATAGTATTCTCTTGTTCAATAGTATCCTCTTGTTCAATAGTATCCTCATGCTCTTGTTCAATAGTATCCCCATCCTCTTGTTCAATAGTATCCTCTTGTTCAATAGTATCCTCTTGTTCAATATTATCCTCTTGTTCAATAGTATCCTCTTGTTCAATAGTATCCTCTTGTTCAATAGTATCCTCTTGTTCAATATTATCCTCTTGTTCAATAGTATCCTCTTGTTCAATAGTATCCTCTTGTTCAATAGTATCCTCTTGTTCAATAGTATCCTCTTGTTCAATAGTATCCTCTTGTTCAATAGTATCCTCTTGTTCAATATTATCCTCTTGTTCAATAGTATCCTCATGCTCTTGTTCAATAGTATCCTCTTGTTCAATAGTATCCTCTTGTTCAATAGTATCCCCATGCTCTTGTTCAATAGTATCATCTTGTTCAATAGTATCCCCATGCTCTTGTTCAATAGTATCCCCATGCTCTTGTTCAATAGTATCCTCTTGTTCAATAGTATCCCCATGCTCTTGTTCAATAGTATCATCTTGTTCAATAGTATCCCCATGCTCTTGTTCAATAGTATCCCCTTGTTCAATAGTATCCCCTTGTTCAATAGTATCCCCTTGTTCAATAGTATCCTCTTGCTCGTGTTCAATATTATCCCCATGCTCTTGTTCAATAGTATCCCCTTGTTCAATAGTATCCCCTTGTTCAATAGTATCCCCTTGTTCAATAGTATCCCCATGCTCTTGTTCAATAGTATCCCCTTGTTCAATAGTATCCTCTTGTTCAATAGTATCCTCTTGTTCAATAGTATCCTCTTGTTCAATAGTATCCTCTTGTTCAATAGTATCCCCTTGTTCAATAGTATCCCCTTGTTCAATAGTATCCTCTTGTTCAATAGTATCCTCTTGTTCAATAGTATCCTCTTGTTCAATAGTATCCTCTTGTTCAATAGTATCCCCTTGTTCAATAGTATCCCCTTGTTCAATAGTATCCCCATGCTCTTGTTCAATAGTATCATCTTGTTCAATATTATCATCTTGTTCAATAGTATCCTCATGATCTTGTTCAATAGTATCCTCTTGTTCAATATTATCCCCTTGTTCAATAGTATCATCTTGTTCAATAGTATCCACTTGTTCAATAGTATCCCCATGCTCTTGTTCAATAGTATCCCCATCCTCTTGTTCAATAGTATCCTCTTGTTCAATAGTATCCTCTTGTTCAATATTATCCTCTTGTTCAATAGTATCCTCTTGTTCAATAGTATCCTCTTGTTCAATAGTATCCCCTTGTTCAATAGTATCCCCATGCTCTTGTTCAATAGTATCATCTTGTTCAATATTATCATCTTGTTCAATAGTATCCTCATGCTCTTGTTCAATAGTATCCTCTTGTTCAATAGTATCCCCTTGTTCAATAGTATCCCCTTGTTCAATAGTATCCTCTTGTTGAATAGTATCCTCTTGTTCAATAGTATCCCCTTGTTCAATAGTATCCCCTTGTTCAATAGTATCCTCTTGTTCAATAGTATCCTCTTGTTCAATAGTATCCTCTTGTTCAATAGTATCCTCTTGTTCAATAGTATCCTCTTGTTCAATAGTATCCCCTTGTTCAATAGTATCCTCTTGTTCAATAGTATCCTCTTGTTCAATAGTATCCTCTTGTTCAATAGTATCCTCTTGTTCAATAGTATCCCCTTGTTCAATAGTATCCCCTTGTTCAATAGTATCCTCTTGTTCAATAGTATCCTCTTGTTCAATAGTATCCTCTTGTTCAATAGTATCCTCTTGTTCAATAGTATCCTCTTGTTCAATAGTATCCCCTTGTTCAATAGTATCCTCTTGTTCAATAGTATCCTCTTGTTCAATAGTATCCTCTTGTTCAATAGTATCCTCTTGTTCAATAGTATCCCCTTGTTCAATAGTATCCCCTTGTTCAATAGTATCCTCTTGTTCAATAGTATCCTCTTGTTCAATAGTATCCCCATGCTCTTGTTCAATAGTATCCCCATCCTCTTGTTCAATAGTATCCTCTTGTTCAATAGTATCCTCATACTCTTGTTCAATAGTATCCTCATGCTCTTGTTCAATAGTATCCTCATACTCTTGTTCAATAGTATCCTCATACTCTTGTTCAATAGTATCCCCATCCTCTTGTTCAATAGTATCCCCTTGTTCAATAGTATCCTCTTGTTCAATAGTATCCTCATACTCTTGTTCAATAGTATCCCCATGCTCTTGTTCAATAGTATCCCCATCCTCTTGTTCAATAGTATCCTCTTGTTCAATAGTATCCTCTTGTTCAATAGTATCCTCTTGTTCAATATTATCCTCTTGTTCAATAGTATCCTCTTGTTCAATATTATCCTCTTGTTCAATATTATCCTCTTGTTCAATAGTATCCCCATGCTCTTGTTCAATAGTATCCTCTTGTTCAATAGTATCCCCATGCTCTTGTTCAATAGTATCCTCTTGTTCAATAGTATCCTCTTGTTCAATAGTATCCTCTTGTTCGATAGTATCCTCTTGTTCAATAGTATCCTCTTGTTCAATAGTATCCTCATGCTCTTGTTCAATAGTATCCCCATCCTCTTGTTCAATAGTATCCTCTTGTTCAATAGTATCCTCATGCTCTTGTTCAATAGTATCCTCATGCTCTTGTTCAATAGTATCATCTTGTTCAATATTATCCTCTTGTTCAATAGTATCCCCATGCTCTTGTTCAATAGTATCCTCTTGTTCAATATTATCCTCTTGTTCAATAGTATCCTCATGCTCTTGTTCAATAGTATCCTCATGCTCTTGTTCAATAGTATCCTCTTGTTCGCAGACTGTAGGCCTCCCTTTCCGTTACTTTTAAACAGTATACATATTTTCTAATGTATTTAATAGTAAATGTTTCCCTCCATAGAGACGTAACCACATCCAACATGCAGTATCTCAGTTCGAGACAGGCCATTGCAGATATTGCGAAGTTTATAGACAACTTCAAAGCCATGTATATACATCGACCAGTACAGAACTCTAGTGTCATACTATTTGGTGGATTGTACGCTGGTAAGTGTCAATCGGCGTGTGTTTTGTGCTGATACAGCTTGGCTAGCGTTTGCCAGCGTGAGTGTCGCCTCATGCATGTATTAGTCATTGGAAGTTTCGGAGGATAGTGCAATGATACAACAATAGCCCCACTACAGAGGCTCCTCAGCTTCTTGTGCGTGCGTGGTGCTTCGTGTTCGTGCTTGGTGCATAGCACCGACGCAAACCCTCCGAATTAATTGTTTAATGTTCCATACGAAAGACATTAGCCATCTGTATATATCATAGGTCGACCATATGGTCCTTGTACATGTATTACGAGCACATGCGCCGTGTTAACGACTGGATCACTGAGTCGCTAATCTAAATCATAGAACAATTATTTAGATTTATTTATTTTTCAACGATTGCGAAACAAGTTTTAACAAGGTATATTAATCACACTCATTATCGAGGATGAGTGTGTATATGTGGTGTGTGCTAACCACTGCACCTGGCGGGGTCTTCCTCTGCCAAAAATACAAGAGAGTCACCATATGACCTAATATGTTGGTGCTACGTTAAACCCCACCAATTCCCAAACAAGCAGTCTGGCCAAGCTTTTCCTTTTGGAATATAATCTATACATAATTTTATGTTTATATACAATTCATAAATCCTAACATTAAATGTGTATATATGATGCATGTCTTTGTTGTTATTGGTAAACAGCTGCAGAAACATATCCGATTAGTTTATACAAATTTAATCGCTCGATTGCGAAACAAGTTCTTATAACTTATATTAATCACTCTCGAGACCTCATTCCACGAGGGAGAGAGAAGAGGCATGTGGAATTTAAATTCTTTGCCAGGACACAATCGCAACGGTTCCAGCGGGGCTCGAATTCCGGGCCTATCGCATACTGATTTATTATTTTATGATGGAATTTGGATAATAGTAAGTAATAGTTAGTAATAATTAATATATGATAATGGTATTGCAGGGTCCCTGGCAGCGTGGACGAGGTCACATTATCCGTACATTGTTCATGGTGCTGTGGCGTCCAGTGCCCCTATGGTAGCAATGATGGAATTCCAAGGTTAGTCAAATGAAAACATGTTATAATGTGTTTGTTTTGGGGTGATGAAAATATTTCTATTGTTTTATGAAAAGTGTTCATACCAAAACATACGAAACATGGCTATTTATGTTTGATTCATTTAACCATATGTTATTGCAAATCAATAGTACATATGTCATACACGTAAAGATACAATAAATAGCATGTAAATACAAATGGTTTTGGCCACAAGTTTTAACAACATTAGACAACGGCCCGTACCAGAAAGTCAAGCTAACGTTTGATTAAATTAAATGACTGAGCAATGTGTTAAAATCAGGGGCTAGGTTTGTAACGGTGGCTAAGATGGGGTTTAGCCTAAGTTCTAGGGGACGTATGGATCTGCAGTCCAGTGGTAAAACGCTGGACTGGTAATCCAGGTATCGCAAGTTCGATCCCCCGTCTGACCCTAATAAAATTAACAGTCTTTCAGATGGGACGTTAAATCGAGGTCTCGTGTCGGTGCTGTACACCGTGCATGTAAAAGAACCAGAGGATACTCTGGAATAGTTCTCTGTCTGAATCATTGGACTATCCTCCACACATCTAAAATGATTAATCTCTTCAGGAGGCGTCGCTCATATGGGCAACCGGTAGCGACGATAAATAAACGCAAAACACATAAGTTCTAGGGGGATTCAGGTTTTATTTTTCAGCTGGATTGTTGTAGGTGCTACTGGTGGATATTGAATAGCTGTAAATATGTTTTATTTCGCTTGATGACATTCCATGGCATTCATATTCTTTAGATTATTATGTCGGGGTTGGAGACCCGCTTGATACAACCGGAAGTAAGTGCAGAGTGGAGATCCAGAGCGCCACAACCAAGATGTACGAGCCCGATAAACGACTCAAAATGAACAAAATGTTCAGGTATAAATTACAGTCAGAAAACAATCTTAACAACAACTTTATGTACATTCTACTTGTGTAGACGTGCCTGTTGTCCAACCATATGCTCTCTGGTAATCCATAGCCGAGATAGTTAACGTCATTGTGGCTGAGAGATTAACGTTATTGTGGCCGAGATGGTTAACGTCTTTGTGGCTGATATGTTAACGTCGTTGTGGCCGAGAGATTAGCGTCATTGTGGCCGAGATGGCTACGTCGTTGTGGCCGAGATGGTTAACGTCGCTGTGGCCGAGACTGTTTACGTCGTTGTGGCCGAGATTGTTAACGTCGTTGGGGCTGAGAGATTAACGTCATTGTGGCCGAGATGATTAACGTCGTTGCGGCTGATATGTTAACGTCGTTGTGGCCGATATGGTTAACGTAGGTGTGGCCGAGATGGCTAACGTCGTTATGGCCGAGATGGTTAACGTCGCTGTGGCCGAGTTGGGTAACGTCGTTATGGCCGAGAGGTTAACGTCGTTGTGGATGAGTGGTTAACGTCGTTGTGGCCGAGAGGTTGACGTCGTTATGGTCGAGAGGTTGACGTCGTTATGGCCGAGAGGTTGACGTCGTTATGGCCGAGAGGTTGACGTCATTGTGGGTGAGAGGTTGACGTCGTTGTGGCCGAGAGGTTGACGTCGTTGTAGGTGAGAGATTGATGTCGTTGTGGCCGAGAGGTTGACGTCGTTATGGTCGAGAGGTTAACGTCGTTATGGCCGAGAGGTTGACGTCGTTGTGGTTGAGAGGTTGACGTCGTTGTGGCCGAGTGGTAGACGTCGTTGTGGCTGAGAGGTTGACGTCGTTGTGGGTGAGAGGACGACGTCGTTATGGCCGAGAGATTGACGTCGTTGTGGCTGAGGTTGATATCGTTATGGCCGAGAGGTTGACGTCGTTGTGGCTGAGAGATTGACGTCGTTGTGGCCGAGAGGTTGACGTCGTTGTGGCTGAAAGGTTGACGTTGTTATGGCTGAGAGGTTGACGTCGTTGTGGGTGATATGTTAACGTCGTTGTGGCCGATAGGTTGGCAGAGAGGTTAACGTCGTTGTGGCCGATAGGTTGGCAGAGAGGTTAACGTCGTTGTTGTTGTGGTTTCGAGTATTACTGGAGTCAGATTCTTTCTAATGCGGTAGCTATCCAACTGGTTTAAAATTGCGTGTGGTTCTACCCGGGTCATGCTCGTGTATGTAACTCTGCCAAGATGAGCAGCTGGACCCTTCCTCGAAAAATACAGTAAGAGTTCACTTGCAAATAATGTGTATTTATTATCGACATAAACGAACGTATATATATGTCCAAGTCAAATTGACAGCTATTTCTTTAGTTTGAAAGTTTTGATTAAGCCAAAACAATAGTGCATGGGTATGTTGCACCTGTCAACTAACAAAGTAATCATATACTAATAGTAAACAGCTAGTATATATATAACTTTAATGTCGGCTTATATATCAATGCTACTTAGACTCAAATATTTGCACGGTTTTTATCTCACCAAGGACATACGGTATAAATCGGCTATAGAACGGACTAACAAACAATTTACTAACCAACTTATGTCTAAATCTTCTTAGAATTATTAATTGCACCGGGTAATTTGTTCACCCGGTCTACCTCCGACCCCCGTTGGTATACAATAGTGTGCGAGCGGGGGTGGGAGATATGAAAACCGAACACACTCTGAGATTATTGCAACCCACTTAGCCCTCTAAACATCATAGTATTGTAATTTTAATTGTTTATTAACTATTTTTAGACCTCTTTAATCACCTTAGATAATTTAGTCGCCCAAATGCATTTATGCGGTGGCGACTTTAAATAAACTTATATAGCTAGCTAGCTTATACATCACAATAACAATAATATGTGTTAGAAAAACTTCCTATCTTTCTACACAAAACTGCGAAGGAAGATAACTCTCTATAATGCTTCATATATCTGCAAACTGGATTTCGCTCCCTTTATATAACTTGAATATTAATATTTTGAAATGCCGAACAACATCGCTAGACTAATTGGTCAGCCATTAAGTTTAAACTTTATTTATTTTTACAACGATTGCGAAGCAAGTTTTAACAACTTATATTAATCACTCTCGTTGGCGCGGATGAAAGCGTATATGTGGTCATTCGTGTGGGAGGAGTACCCGGAGAAAACCCACCTGTCCGATATGGCGACCACCGTACCATCTCACATACTTCCCGGGCCGATGATCGAACCCGGGTTGCATTGGTGAGAAGCGAGCTCCTAAAGCGACCTAAAATTGGAACTGTGAGCATAGTACTGAAGCAAAATGTCGTTATGGGTATTTGGAAACTTAACAAAGATAATGGTCAAACGCTGCCATTTTTTAATATGTGTGTGGTAGTTATGATGTCAGAGCTACATACCAATATACTTCATGTTAAACGACAAAATGAGTGTCTTACGTTTATTTATCGTCGCTACCGGTTGCCCATATGAGCGACGCCTCCTGAAGAGATTAGTAATTTTAGATTTTGGAGGATAGTGCAATGATATAGACAGAGATCCATTCCAGAATCTCCTCTGGTTGTTTTATGTGCACGGTATAAAGCACCGACACCACACCTCTGTTTAACATCCCATCTGAAAGACTGTTAATTTTATTAGGGTCAGACGGGGGATCGAACCTACGATCCCTGGATTACCAGTCCAGCGTGTTACCACTAGACAAATATATTACAGGAATTCTCAATGCGTATATGTTTTAGATTGTGTGATAAAATCAACCACGATCTCTTGATAGACCTTTCCGTCTTTTTCTACAATCTGGCTGAGAATGTTGCCGGAATCGTGCAGTACAACAACGATAACAGCGAGTTTCTGGTACGTATATCGTGATTAAATAATTGAACTAGAGGTATTAGAGGGCTTACATGTAACACACAATTCATATTTAAAGCGACACTACATCAGTGAAAACGAAAATGTCTGCAAAATGTAATATCCTATTATATGGTATAATTGTTTTCCAAATATTTGCCTAAAATATTGAGTATTTCAATAAATAAACAAGCGTCGTATACGCGGTTTGTTGACATAACAAACTAATATAAATATGGTCGACATTCATGCATAATACAATGCGTGCATCCTGAATGACACGGTTTATCGTACAGATTTACCGCTATATCTCACATTTGTGCATATTTATTTGTAGACTAATCTTAGTTAAAGGCCTGCAGTTTGACCCCGTCCAATTGTAAAGATTTATACTTTACTACCTGTTCCATGTGATTAGTGGCTTGTATCAACAATGTAGCAGTACATTCAGTATAATTTGGCGTATGTAGGTATTTTCTAACGGTTAATATGCACGATCACTCTGTGAGCTGAGAATTAGTCAAAATGAGGCCCTGACAATTTAAGTAAACGTATATTATTGATTGTAAAGAAAATTGATAGTTATGAGTATTCAAACTACATAATCCAGATCAGCCCAGGGACATAGATTACATACTAATCACAGTGAATGCTATGAGTACATGTATAATATTATAATTATAATCTCTTGAACATACGAGTATTACACATATTCTGCCGATTTCTACAAGATGCCATTGAGTAAAATAACAATGTATGTAACTGATGAGCAGAGAAAAGAATTGCTGACTTTCTTGCAAAAATAAGAACTGGGACATAGAGATGGAAATAGAAGAAACAGCCACCGCCATGCCCGTTGCAGAGGCTGCTTACGTACTTCCCCCTATGCCTCAGCATGCTGAAGGTGTTGCTGAGTGTCCACTGTGCTTGTGTTCCCCTTGCATAATAAATGAACAGAACAAACAACTTTGGTGGCCTGCTAATAATCGTCCACCGCATAATCTAAATTCACATGAGAGAAAGCTTCTATACAGGAGGTTTTGGGCAATGCTATATAATTGTGGCGCATGGAAAGATGTCAGATATATAGAGAGAAAAGTAGCGGCTAGAAGAGGAGACTGTACTTGGCATAAGAGGGAACTGATGCCTGAATGTGTGGTACAGCAATGCAGGAACTGGCTGCCTAACTCGCGCAACCAGCGTTATTTGGGCCATAAGTGGAGTTGAATTGTTTATACCAGTTGTAAGTACTATAAAAATACAGAACTTCAATTTCAGCAATTTATAACCTCTGATATGTACGTAGGTCATAATAGATATAAGTGGTGCTCATGTATTAGATGTATACCATGCAGGGCCTCGCATGTGGCAAATACGATTAGCGTCGACCGTCAGATTTGTACCGCTATTCCTCGTGTGTTTAGTGCGTCGACCGTCAGATTTGTACCGCTATTCCTCGTGTGTTTAAGGTCAAATATAGGTCAACCTGCAGGCCTTTAAGATCAAATATAGGTCAACCTGCAGGCCTTTAACTCATCTCTAAACAAATGTATCGCACATTTAGTATTGACTCCAATGACAAACAAACGTCATTTCAGGAGCGTGGATGACCGTTATATGAAATCGTACTTTGTAGACCACAAAAACACTGTTTATTGATTCAATGTTAGTGTTCGAATGTATTCAGAAGAATGTGTAGTAGCTATGCATTTATACGTGAAAACATGCATTTTATTTGCTTTTTGCGATGTAGTGTCGCTTTAAACCTAGTGTCATCAATTTATCATTTCAAATGAATATGTATATGTTGGCACTTACCACACTCATATTGAAGCCTGAAAAGGAAATACATATTGTTTATTTTGATGCTAGTGGACGACGTGTGTTCATATGCTCGTGTTTATTATAACAGTGTAAACATATTCACACACTATCTGATCCGATACAACAACTCGCCTTTACTGTGCAACACTGATATAACAACAACAACAACAACAACAACAACAGAACGGTATAGTCCACTGTTGTATGACATGTTATATGTAGGACACTCGGAAATTTCACTGGAGCTTAAAAAATGTTACCTATAGGTCACTATTAGCCTTGAACCTCTACCATAGGACTCCCTATTGAACCTCTACCATAGGACCCCCTATTGAACCTCTACCATAGGACCCCCTATTGAACCTCTACCATAGGACCCCCTATTGAACCTCTACCATAGGACCCACTAATGATTTGTCCCATAAAACGATACAAATATAAGCAAGGTTTTAAAGAGAATACATCTAATTTCTTAGATGTATATGAATAATAATTCGAGGAATAGGTCGTCATGGTGTCTATGGTCTCTTGACAGGACTAGTCATATTGCGTTACTAAATGTACTTATATAAACCACAGGGTAAAAAGGGAACCAATCTCACCATACAGATGGTATGTGACGGCATGACAGACGACAGTAGAGGAGATAGCGTCCAACGCAATGCAGACGTCAATTCCCTAATTCTAGATACGTACGGCGAGCAGTGTTTAAATCTGAGATACACCAAGCTGGCTAATTCTCTCAACCATACCGACTGGGACAGCGTCTCGGCAGAAGGCAGTAGGTATTAATTTGCAACATGTGTTTGAAGTACCGTACAATATAAATATGGATATATATTTACATAACCTGTCGTAAGCAGTCAGTCAGGAGGGTAACAAAATGTGGCTGTTTAGCAGATAGCGTTGCTCAATAGAGGTTAAATATTGCGCATATGGCCACACGTGGAATCTGGCAAATGCTTGCGAAATACAGGGTGGCTGTTTAATAGATGTTGGCTGCTTAATACAGGGTGGCTGTTTAATAGATGGTGCCTTGTTAATACATGATGGCTGTTTAATAGAGGGTGGCTGGTTAATAAAGGATGGCTGTTTAATAGAGGGTGGCTGGTTAATATAGGATGGCTGTTTAATAGAGGTTGGCTGCTTAATACAGGATGACTGTTTAATAGACGTTGGCTGCTTAATACAGGGTGGTTGTTTAATAGACGTTGGCTGCTTAATACAGGGTGATTGTTTAATAGAGGTTGGCTCGTTCATAGAGCTTAGTTTTTCAATAGAGATGACTGCCAACACATGGTTCACTATAGTATTACTTAGTAGTAATATGTATTTAATTTGATTATATTTGTAGGTAGACAGTGGCTATATCAAACGTGCTCGGAATTTGGCTGGATACGAACGTCCTGGTCTAGAAAACAACCATTTGGAGCATGGTTTCTGTTCCCATTTAAGTAAGCATTTCGTTATATCTAATCTAATATGGAATTCGAAGTTATATCCATTGAACGCAAGTGTACTTTTTATTTTAGCTTACTTTATAAAACGTTTACTTAATGGTTATCGGGGTGATGCCTCCAGCATGTTGGAGGATAGAGCAATATGCAGTAAACACTCCAGAAAAACACAGACAAATTCTAGAAGGATACCTGGTTCTTTTATATGGTATATGACATTCCCACCTGAAACACTGTTAATAATATTATGGTCAGACGGGGGATCGAACCTGCTATCCCTAGATTCGTAGTCCAACGTGTTTTCCACTGGATCACTTGTAGCTAACGTTCTATAAAATTTACTTGTAGCTAACGTTCTATAAAATTTTACTTGTAGCTAACGTTATATAAAATTATATAAAATTGTACTTGTAGCTAACGTTATATAAAATTATATAAAATTGTACTTGTAGCTAACGTTCTATAAAATTATATAACATTTTACTTGTAGGTAACGTTCTATAAAATTATATAAAATTTTACTTGTAGCTAACGTTATATAAAATTTTACTTGTAGCTAACGTTCTATAAAATTTTACTTGTAGCTAACGTTCTATAAAATTATATAAAATTTTACTTGTAGCTAACGTTCTATAAAATTATATAAAATTGTACTTGTAGCTAACGTTCTATAAAATTATATAAAATTTTACTTGTAGCTAACGTTATATAAAATGTTACTTGTAGCTAACGTTCTATAAAATTGTACTTGTAGCTAACGTTCTATAAAATTATATAAAATTTTACTTGTAGCTAACGTTCTATAAAATTATATAAAATTTTACTTGTAGCTAACGTTCTATAAAATTATATAAAATTTTACTTGTAGCTAACGTTCTATAAAATTTTACTTGTAGCTAACGTTCTATAAAATTTTACTTGCAGCTAACGTTCTATAAAATTTTACTTGTAGCTAACGTTATATAAAATTATATAAAATTTTACTTGTAGGTAACGTTCTATAAAATTATATAAAATTTTACTTGTAGCTAACGTTCTATAACATTTTACTTGTAGCTAATGTTCTATAAAATTATATAAAATTTTACTTGTAGCTAACGTTCTATAGAATTATATAAAATTTTACTTGTAGCTAACGTTCTATAAAATTATATAAAATGTTACTTGTAGCTAACGTTCTATAAAATTATATAACATTTTACTTGTAGCTAACGTTCTATAAAATTATATAAAATTTACTTGTAGGTAACGTTCTAAAATTTTACTTGTAGCTAACGTTCTATACAATTATATAAAATTTTACTTGTAGCTAATGTTCTATAAAATTATATAAAATTTTACTTGTAGCTAACGTTATATAAAATTATATAAAATTGTACTTGTAGCTAACGTTCTATAAAATTATATAAAATTTTACTTGTAGCTAACGTTCTATAACATTTTACTTGTAGCTAATGTTCTATAAAATTATATAAAATTTTACTTGTAGCTAACGTTCTATAGAATTATATAAAATTTTACTTGTAGCTAACGTTCTATAAAATTATATAAAATTTACTTGTAGGTAACGTTCTAAAATTTTACTTGTAGCTAACGTTCTATACAATTATATAAAATTGTACTTGTAGCTAACGTTCTATAAAATTATATAAAATTTTACTTGTAGGTAACGTTCTATAAAATTATATAAAATTTTACTTGTAGCTAACGTTATATAAAATTTTACTTGTAGCTAACGTTCTATAAAATTATATAAAATTGTACTTGTAGCTAACGTTCTATAAAATTATATAAAATTTTACTTGTAGGTAACGTTCTATAAAATTATATAAAATTTTACTTGTAGCTAACGTTATATAAAATTTTACTTGTAGCTAACGTTCTATAAAATTATATAAAATTGTACTTGTAGCTAACGTTCTATAAAATTATATAAAATTTTACTTGTAGCTAACGTTCTATAAAATTTTACTTGTAGCTAACGTTCTATAAAATTTTACTTGCAGCTAACGTTCTATAAAATTTTACTTGTGGCTAACGTTATATAAAATTATATAAAATTTTACTTGTAGGTAACGTTCTATAAAATTATATAAAATTTTACTTGTAGCTAACGTTCTATAAAATTTTACTTGTAGCTAATGTTCTATAAAATTATATAAAATTTTACTTGTAGCTAACGTTCTATAGAATTATATAAAATTTTACTTGTAGCTAACGTTCTATAAAATTATATAAAATGTTACTTGTAGCTAACGTTCTATAAAATTATATAAAATTTTACTTGTAGCTAACGTTCTATAAAATTATATAAAATTTTACTTGTAGCTAACGTTCTATAAAATTATATAAAATTTACTTGTAGGTAACGTTCTAAAATTTTACTTGTAGCTAACGTTCTATACAATTATATAAAATTTTACTTGTAGCTAGCGTTCTATAAAATTATATAAAATTTTACTTGTAGATAACGTTCTATAAAATTATTTAAAATTTTACTTGTAGCTAACGTTCTATAAAATTTTACTTGTAGCTAACGTTCTATAACATTTTACTTGTAGCTAACGTTCTATAACATTTTACTTGTAGCTAACGTTCTATAAAATTTTACTTGTAGCTAACGTTCTATAAAATTATATAAATTTTACTTGTAGCTAACGTTCTATACAATTATATAAAATTTTACTTGTAGCTAACGTTCTATAAAAAATTGTCTTGCGATTTACGTTCTATGAAATTTAACTTGTAGCTTACGCTCTATAACATTGTGCTTGTAGTTTACGGTCTACAAATGTTTTCTTTTAGCTTCAGTTCTATGCAATTTTACTTGTATAGTTTACGTTCTATTCAATTGTACTTGTAGTTTACGTTCTACAAATGTTTTCTTTTAGCTTCAGTTCTATGCAATTTTACTTGTATAGTTTACATTCTATTCAATTGTACTTGTAGTGTACGTTCTATGTAATGTCACAGAATAAATGATTCATTGTAACGGTGTGAATGTGCTGAGTGGGAAGTCGTTTAACTAGCCTAAAAGCATAAGAGAAACCTGATATATTTCCTTTTAGCTTAACGACAGACCAATGCATCGATGTTTTTCCACCTAAAACATTTGGCGGACAACAATTGATAGATAACTGCCAGGAAACAAATACGTTCTATGGCGGACTAGACTTGCCAATTTCAAACACAGTGTTTGTGAATGGAGTGCTGGATCCGTGGAGAAGAGTTAGCGTAGAATCAAAACCGACTTCCGCTTCCGGTGACGTGGAAATCATTCTGATTGATGGTATATACAACGCAAAAACAAATTACTTTGATCAAACGGATGTGTAGTCCAGTGGTAACACGCTGGACGGTAATCCAGGGATCGCAAGTTCGATCCCCGTCTGACCCTAATAAAATTAACAGTCTTTCAGATGGGACTTTAAACCGAGGTCTCGTGTCGGTGCTGTACACCGTGCACATAAAAGAACCAGAAGAGACTCTGGGATAGGCCTCTGTCTGTATCATTGCACTATCCTCCAACAATCAAAATGACTAATCTCTTAAGGAGGCGTCGCTCATATGGTCAACCGGTAGCGACGATAAATAATCGTAAAACACACATACTTTAATCATGTTTAATTTTGCTATATTACGACACTGTAGCTACATACAATATATACACAGAAGGCAAGCATGGGTTCTGGCAGCAATAGAGACGGCTCTTCCAAAAAGAACACAATTTATTACATCATGAATTTCTCTCAACCACGCCCAATGTAGTTCATACCACGATGGAAACTATCAACCAGCGATTCATTCCTTAAATAGATTAATTTCAACCGGAATAAAAAAGCCTAGTTAGAAATGTAGGTATCAAGTTCTTACAACTTTAGTTAATCGCTCGAGAGACATTATTCATTGTGGTATCTATCATCATGAGGGAGAGAGAAGAGCTCTCGAGACCGTATTAGCTTATACAAATTTATTTTAGCTCGATTGCGAAACAAGTTCTTTCAACTTATATTAATCACTCTCGAGACCTCATTCCTGATGGAATCCATCGCCACGAGGGAGAGAGAAGAGGCAACTTGGAAATTAAATGCCTTGCCTAAGGGCACAACCTTAACGGCTCCAGTGGGGCTCGAACTCCAGAACTTTCGCGCCAGGAGCGAACGCACATTCACTGCGCTATCACGACTTCCACTAACCGTTTTAGCTTGATTGCGAAACAAGTTATTACAACTTATATTAATCACTCTCGAGACCTCATTCCTGTTGGAATCCATCGTCATGCTGGGGCGTGAGAATAGGACATGTGGATTTAAGTGTCCTACATAAAGACTCCGCCGTAGTGGCTTTGGCGGGGCTCGAACTCACAACTACTCAGTTACATGTCGGACTTTGTATCTATTACACCACTGGGCTCAGCCATAAACTATTACAGATATATGTAATACATATCCATTACACAACTGTGGCTCAGCCATAAACTATTACAGCTATATGTAATACATATCCATTACACAACTGTGGCTCAGCCATAAACTATTACAGATATATGTAAAGCATATCCATTAAACAACTGTGGCTCAGCCATAAACTATTACATTTATATGTAACACATATCCATTACACAACTGTGGCTCAGCCATAAACTATTACAGATATATGTAACACATATCCATTACACCACTGTGGCTCAGCCATAAACTATTACAGATATATGTAACATATATCCATTACACCACTGTGGCTCAGCCATAAACTATTACAGATATATGCAACATATATCCATTACACCACTGTGGCTCAGCCATAAACTATTACAGATATATGTAACACATATCCATTACACCACTGTGGCTCAGCCATAAACTATTACAGATATATGTAACATATATCCATTACACCACTGTGGCTCAGCCATAAACTATTACAGATATATGCAACATATATCCATTACACCACTGTGGCTCAGCCATAAACTATTACAGATATATGTAACACATATCCATTACACCACTGTGGCTCAGCCATAAACTATTACAGATATATGTAACATATATCCATTACACCACTGTGGCTCAGCCATAAACTATTACAGATATATGTAACATATATCCATTACACCACTGTGGCTCAGCCATAAACTATTACAGATATATGTAAAACATAACTTATACTAATAATTTAATATATTAAATATTTAATGTTGCTATTTTCAGGAACGGCCCATTGTGCGGACATGTACCCGCCCTCTCCTAGTGATCTACCACAACTAGCCGCCGCTAGAACAATAATATCTACACACATTGACAAATGGCTAGCCAACTAACCGCTCAACCACTTTATCCCCAATCCTCACACATTTGTTGCGACTATTTATGTGATAATTATGTATATATTCTTGCAAATGTAGAATTGTGTATAAGAAATTTAAATACACCCAGATAGTCGCTCCTCTGCATGTTGTTTTCCTTCTCGTTGTGTTTTGTACTAATTACTAAGTATGCTGCCAAGTATGCTGCTATATGTGTTATTCGACTTAGAATGATACGTGTGTACATATGACAATACTAATTCTGTTTGCTCCATGTAAACATTATGCATGTATGAAATAAAAGTGAATACATATTGCTTAGACTAACTAACAGCTACAGCGTCCACGTAAATGTGTGTGCTTGCGTTTATTTATCGTCGCTATCGGTTCCCCACAGTAGAGCGACGCCTCCTGAGGAGATTAGTCATTTTAGATTGTTGGAGGATATTGCAATGAAACAGACAGAGACCCTTTCCAGAGTCACATCTGGTTCTTTTACGTGCACGAGAGACCTCGGCTTAAAGTCCCATCTGTAGGACTGTTAATTTTATTAGGGTCAGACGGGGAATCGAACATGCGATCCCTGGATTACCAGTCCAACATGTTACGTACGACTGGACTACAGATCCGCCTGCCATTTCTCTACATTTGAACCATAATCATGCAAAGGTGTATCATTGATTAATGCCGTCGGCCTCCACACACATTAACCACGCCCAATGCCGTTCATACCCCGATGGAAACTATTAACCCGCGATTCATTACTTAATTGAATCACAGTAGATTAGCAGTCTATGCAAGAATAATGTATTGCTTCTGACAAACACATGTTTCTTGACATATCTGTTTAAGATTGACAGTCTCGTTAGAATTGAAATGTTTCTATAGACTGTTTGGTAAAAACGCATATTGGGCAATCTTGTCATCACTTGTTAGTGCGTCCCAAAATGGTGTCAGACATGCGACCCGAGAATAAGGCCTGACATATATATATATTACAAACAGCAGCAAAGACTTTCATCTTACTGAAGTGGGAACATTAATGTGTGGGTAAGGGTGGGCAGGAGGGATACGTTTTAAGAGAAACGTTGTTGTCACTAGCTGTTCAATCATGAAAACGACAGAAGGATTGCAACATTGGGAAACGAAATCACGATTGTTTGGCATTTCACAGGGGACATAACCCACCCCCACACACAATATGTCATCTAAATTAAATCACCGAATGCTCAAATTAAACCAGACATCATTCTCGTCACATCCACCTGGTAAACGACCATGTATATAGGATGTATTGACACGGCTGATATAAATCGTGGTCAAATATATAGGAAAATATATTGGGAGGACATGAACTGGCTCGCTTACTGGAGGTGACCGCTTATTAGAGTTGACCGTTAGTAGAGGTTACACTGTACTTATATACCCGGTACATAGCTACTATAAGGCAATGAAGGCCCGGGGCCTGCAGATTGTCCCAGAAAATAAAACATCTAAAAACCCAAAAATGCAGTAAAAACCGTAGGAGTGGAGGTATGAACAGACCAACATTTTATTATCAGACTTATAATATCCTACGGAGCGGTAGGTCGAAGGTTCTAACCTCGTCTGGGGTTTGTTCTGATATGCCCGGTTGGTGAGTCGCCAGCTAGTTAAAAATGGTTACCGATTGTCTGCCACCCTGGCACCAGGCATACACGCATAGGATTCGGGAAGTACTGATGTTCATAAAAAGAGGTGTCTCATAAGTCAGAAATGGCTGGCCCTTTAAATAGGGGGACACTATAATAAACAAACACTTTACTTTTATAATCATAATAACACAGAATCATATATTAATATATTAGCTTAAACATATTTTATTTCCCAATATAATACGTATTGAACAATGCATACACCACGCATAATCAGAATACAGAAAAAGGATTAGAATGGAAGACAGAGTCTTATATAATTCTTCTCCTCTATTAATATATTTACTTCACACGACTGGTTAGATACATATTCAAGTGTGTTCACTGTATTAGTAACAGAGGATGAACATTATATGTCAACTGCATAACTATTATACTATACAGTATCAAGTATTAGTTACCAAGAAACCCATTAAACTGTCGTTAGGGAATTTCTGTCATACAAAGCTGTTTTCATATAATTTGCTCATTTAAATAGGATTCTTTTATCTTATGTCTTAATATTTCTAGATATTTATATACAGATACCTGTAATGCGGCTTTAAAATACGTATATCGAACGTTAATGTAGTATATATAACAGACGGATATGTAGCCCAGTGGTAAAACGCTGGACTGGTAGCAAGCTAGCTAGGAAAATCGCATCCATTGGTTCTCAATTGTGGGCCTACAAATTCAACACCGCTAACTATACATTATATATATATATATATATATATATATATATATATACTTAACACGACCCATTACTACTTCTCCAACATCGTATTAACGATATTGGCCTGTAGCTAGAAGGTATATTTAGATTTACCTCCCTTTTTTAAAGACTGTATACCTTAGTATGTTACGCTTTGTTTAAATAAATTGATACATCTCTATGTGCCTCAAGGCCCATTGTATCCCGTGTATTTAAATATTTTGGTTGAAAATAAACTTTTACATGTACTGCCCCCCAAGAGGCCCAACACACATACGCGCTAGAAAATAACTTGGACAAGTGCCCCCCCCCCCAAAGATACACTTCTAAGTACCCCAAAACACTGATATATACAAATATACAATGGATAGTTTTATCCCCCGTCTGATCCTAATAAAATTAACAGTCTTTCAGATGGGACTTTAAGCCGAAGTCTTGTGTGAGCGGTTGCCCGTATGAGCGACGCCTCCTGAAGAGATTAGTAATTTCAGATTGTTGAAGGATAGTGGAATGATACAGACAGAGACCCATTCCAGAGTCTCATCTGGTTCTTTTACGTGCACGGTGTACAGCACCGACACGAGACCTCGGTTTTAAGTCCCATCTGAAAGACTGTTAATTTTATTAGGGTCAGACGGGGGATCGAACCTGCGATCCCTGGATTACTCTAGATGAATAGTTAGGAGTTGGGCTAATGTACCTGGATGACGCAATCAGGTATCGAGCACCCCACATGATTTCCCGCCACCATACACATTGTTAAACATTTACGAAGACTGTAATTACCGAAAAAGCGAAGTAACAATAACAATTATATGAAACACTACTGCATTATCTCCCTTGTTTGTGATCGGAATTTCAGAAGCTTATTTACCACACATGGGTTATACAACTCAGTTGCTAACTGTAGTGTCCTTCTCCAAGAAGCTTCTGTGTACGTCGACAATCTAAAACGTGCGTCCGAATACGACATAATATCGACCATATTATATGGCAATGCATCTTCATCCGGACCAATGGTGCGAACAAGCTTATGTTTTACTGCTTTGGCTTTGCGTAATTGGTTAGAAATGATGCGATCAGGCAACCACACATCCATGCGTCTGAATTTACTTATCTTTTCAGCCTTTTGAAAAAATACATTAATATCTAGCCAAGAGTCAATGAAATCTTCCATCGTGCTCGTATCCATGGTGTTAATGTTCATGACAGATTTCCACTTCTTTGATGTCATGCCAATGGAAGCTTCCACAATCGGGAGGTACATATATCTTTTATTCACCCGTTTAGAACTACCGCAACAATAACGATGATTCATGATCGTGACTAGGTTTTCTCTGTAAACGTTGTCGTAGAGGGACTCTTTCAGCGGGAAGAGGTTGGTGTCAGAGATCAGTATATAGTCTTCCGGTTCTAGCCAGGACATACTTAGAACTGCATAGATACGCATCAATTTTGCATAAACCATTGTATGTGTGTCCACTGGTATAAGAATGAATCGAACATCAGTAGAAATCTCTTCTGACGTTTGCTTGACTAAATTCAGCACACTTGAGCTATCCCAGAAGTCAATATCCCCGACAACAAATACAGTGACATTCCAACCTATTCGTTGCCATGCCGCCACAGCAAACGGGACACACATAGCTAGATCCATACTTATTCCATTTCCTACTTCGATAGATATAACAGCAGTGTGTCGTTCATTCTTGTTTGGATATTCCGGCTTCGGACATGTTTGTGATCTTGATTTTAGTTTGAGGCCGATTATCCAAGAGTCCCTAGTGATTGCTGCTACGACAAACACCACGATGAACAGCGGAATATATGTTTCGAGCTGCTTTCTCGAAATGCGCATTATTCTGCAATATCTTAACGTTAAAGTCCTTATGCATAAGACATTTAATTGAGTGCACTCAAAGTTGAAGCGTATTAAATATTTTATAAATCCAACACGCGTAGTGTTACTTGTTTCCGATATTTGTCATTTAACACATTTAATGATAGTGTATATTTGAAGCAAGTAGTATATTAATTAATGGTGTATGACTACTTACGTGTTTGCAGTCGTACATGTGTTGCGAACAACAGCTGTAAATTAATTAGTCATTCGCTATATATACTAATCATTAATGAAAATACAGATCACATTAGTTCCATCATTATAAAGATGCTGATAACCATATGACGGGTTGCACACAGATATACTTCAATCGTTTATTAAAATGATCTACCAACTTGCGAATTTTGATTCTGTGTAGTATATTTCGCAGCATATATATATCCACATGTAACATGATCGATACTATAGTATATTTATATATATATATCCACATGTAACATGATCGATACTATAGTATATTTATATATATATATCCACATGTAACATGATCGATACTATAGTATATTTATATATATATATCCACATGTAACATGATCGATACTATAGTATATTTATATATATATCCACATGTAACATGATCGATACTATAGTATATTTATATATATATCCACATGTAACATGATCGATACTATAGTATATTTATATATATATCCACATGTATTATGGTTGATACTGTAGTATATTTATATATATATCCACGTGTATTATGGTTGATACTGTAGTATATTTATATATATATCCACATGTAACATGATCGATACTATAGTATATTTATATATATATCCACATGTATTATGGTTGATACTGTAGTATATTTATATATATATCCACGTGTATTATGGTTGATACTGTATAGTATATTTAGATATATATCCACATGTATTATGGTTGATACTGTATAGTATATTTATATATATATCCACATGTATTATGGTTGATACTGTAGTATATTTAGATATATATCCACATGTATTATGGTTGATACTGTAGTATATTTAGATATATATCCACATGTAACATGATCGATACTATAGTATATTTATATATATATCCACATGTATTATGGTTAATACTGTAGTATATTTATATATATATCCACATGTATTATGGTACTGTAGTATATTTATATATATATCCACATGTATTATGGTTGATACTGTAGTATATTTATATATATATCCACATGTATTATGGTTGATACTGTATAGTATATTTATATATATATCAACATGTATTATGGTTGATACTGTATAGTATATTTATATATATATCCACAAGTATTATGGTTGATACTGTAGTATATTTATATATATATCCACATGTATTATGGTTGATACTGTAGTATATTTATATATATATCCACGTGTATTATGGTTGATACTGTAGTATATTTAGATATATATCCACATGTATTATGGTTGATACTGTAGTATATTTAGATGTATATCCACATGTATTATGGTTGATACTGTATAGTATATTTAGATATATATCCACATGTATTATGGTTGATACTGTATAGTATATTTATATATATATCCACATGTATTATGGTTGATACTGTAGTATATTTAGATATATATCCACATGTATTATGGTTGATACTGTATAGTATATTTAGATGTATATCCACATGTATTATGGTTGATACTGTAGTATATTTAGATATATATCCACATGTATTATGGTTGATACTGTAGTATATTTATATATATATCCACATGTATTATGGTTGATACTGTATAGTATATTTAGATATATATCCACATGTATTATGGTTGATACTGTAGTATATTTATATATATATCCACATGTAACATGATCGATACTATAGTATATTTATATATATATCCACATGTATTATGGTTGATACTGTAGTATATTTATATATATATCCACATGTATTATGGTTGATACTGTATAGTATATTTAGATATATATCCACATGTATTATGGTTGATACTGTATAGTATATTTAGATATATATCCACATGTATTATGGTTGATACTGTATAGTATATTTAGATATATATCCACATGTATTATGGTTGATACTGTAGTATATTTATATATATATCCACGTGTATTATGGTTGATACTGTAGTATATTTAGATATATATCCACATGTATTATGGTTGATACTGTAGTATATTTAGATGTATATCCACATGTATTATGGTTGATACTGTATAGTATATTTAGATATATATCCACATGTATTATGGTTGATACTGTATAGTATATTTATATATATATCCACATGTATTATGGTTGATACTGTAGTATATTTAGATATATATCCACATGTATTATGGTTGATAATGTATAGTATATTTAGATGTATATCCACATGTATTATGGTTGATACTGTAGTATATTTAGATATATATCCACATGTATTATGGTTGATACTGTAGTATATTTATATATATATCCACATGTATTATGGTTGATACTGTATAGTATATTTAGATATATATCCACATGTATTATGGTTGATACTGTAGTATATTTATATATATATCCACATGTAACATGATCGATACTATAGTATATTTATATATATATCCACATGTATTATGGTTGATACTGTATAGTATATTTAGATATATATCCACATGTATTATGGTTGATACTGTATAGTATATTTAGATATATATCCACATGTATTATGGTTGATACTGTATAGTATATTTATATATATATCCACATGTATTATGGTTGATACTGTATAGTATATTTAGATATATATCCACATGTATTATGGTTGATACTGTATAGTATATTTATATATATATCCACATGTATTATGGTTGATACTGTATAGTATATTTAGATATATATCCACATGTATTATGGTTGATACTGTAGTATATTTATATATATATCCACATGTATTATGGTTGATACTGTAGTATATTTATATATATATCCACATGTATTATGGTTGATACTGTAGTATATTTATATATATATCCACATGTAACATGATCGATACTATAGTATATTTATATATATATCCACATGTATTATGGTTGATACTGTATAGTATATTTAGATATATATCCACATGTATTATGGTTGATACTGTATAGTATATTTAGATATATATCCACATGTATTATGGTTGATACTGATAGTATATTTATATATATATCCACATGTAACATGATCGATACTATAGTATATTTATATATATATCCACATGTATTATGGTTGATACTGTATAGTATATTTATATATATATCCACATGTATTATGGTTGATACTGTATAGTATATTTATATATATATCCACATGTATTATGGTTGATACTGTAGTATATTTATATATATATCCACATGTATTATGGTTGATACTGTAGTATATTTATATATATATCCACATGTATTATGGTTGATACTGTATAGTATATTTAGATATATATCCACATGTATTATGGTTGATACTGTATAGTATATTTATATATATATCCACATGTATTATGGTTGATACTGTATAGTATATTTATATATATATCCACATGTATTATGGTTGATACTGTATAGTATATTTATATATATATCCACATGTATTATGGTTGATACTGTATAGTATATTTATATATATATCCACATGTATTATGGTTGATACTGTAGTATATTTAGATATATATCCACATGTATTATGGTTGATACTGTAGTATATTTATATATATATCCACATGTATTATGGTTAGATATATATCCACATGTATTATGGTTGATACTGTATAGTATATTTATATATATATCCACATGTATTATGGTTGATACTGTAGTATATTTATATATATATCCACATGTATTATGGTTGATACTGTAGTATATTTAGATATATATCCACATGTATTATGGTTGATACTGTAGTATATTTATATATATATCCACATGTATTATGGTTGATACTGTAGTATATTTATATATATATCCACATGTATTATGGTTGATACTGTAGTATATTTATATATATATCCACATGTATTATGGTTGACTCTGTATAGTATATTTAGATATATATCCACATGTATTATGGTTGATACTGCATAGTATATTTATATATATATCCATGTATTATGGTTGATACTGTATAGTATATTTAGATATATATCCACATGTATTATGGTTGATACTGCATAGTATATTTATATATATATCCACATGTATTATGGTTGATACTGTAGTATATTTAGATATATCCACATGTATTATGGTTGATACTGTAGTATATTTAGATATATATCCACATGTATTATGGTCGATACTGTAGTATATTTATATATATATCCACATGTATTATGGTTGATACTGTAGTATATTTAGATGTATATCCACATGTATTATGGTTGACACTGTATAGTATATTTATATATATATCCACATGTATTATGGTTGATACTGTAGTATATTTATATATATATCCATGTATTATGGTTGATATTGTATAGTATATTTAGATATATATCCACATGTATTATGGTTGATACTGCATAGTATATTTAGATATATATCCACATGTATTATGGTTGACTCTGTATAGTATATTTAGATATATATCCACATGTATTATAGTTGACTCTGTATAGTATATTTATATATATATCCACATGTATTATGGTTGACTCTGTATAGTATATTTATATATATATCCACATGTATTATGGTTGATACTGTATAGTATATTTAGATATATATCCACATGTATTATGGTTGATACTGTATAGTATATTTAGATATATATCCACATGTATTATGGTTGATACTGTAGTATATTAATATATATATCCACATGTATTATGGTTGATACTGTAGTATATTTATATATATATCCACATGTATTATGGTTGATACTGTATTATATTTAGATATATATCCACATGTATTATGGTTGATACTGTATAGTATATTTAGATATATATCCACATGTATTATGGTTGATACTGTATAGTATATTTAGATATATATCCACATGTATTATGGTTGACACTGTATAGTATATTTAGATATATATCCACATGTATTATGGTTGATACTGTAGTATATTTATATATATATCCACATGTATTATGGTTGATACTGTAGTATATTTATATATATATCCACATGTATTATGGTTGATACTGTAGTATATTTATATATATATCCACATGTATTATGGTTGATACTGTATAGTATATTTAGATATATATCCACATGTATTATGGTTGACTCTGTATAGTATATTTATATATATATCCACATGTATTATGGTTGATACTGTAGTATATTTATATATATATCCACATGTATTATGGTTGATACTGCATAGTATATTTAGATATATATCCACATATATTATGGTTGACTCTGTATAGTATATTTATATATATATCCACATGTATTATGGTTGATACTGTAGTATATTTATATATATATCCACATGTATTATGGTTGATACTGTAGTATATTTAGATATATATCCACATGTATTATGGTCGATACTGTAGTATATTTAGATATATATCCACATGTATTATGGTTGATACTGTATAGTATATTTATATATATATCCACATGTATTATGGTTGATACTGCATAGTATATTTATATATATATCCACATGTATTATGGTTGATACTGTAGTATATTTAGATGTATATCCACATGTATTATGGTTGACTCTGTATAGTATATTTATATATATATCCACATGTATTATGGTTGATACTGTAGTATATTTAGATATATATCCACATGTATTATGGTTGATACTGTAGTATATTTAGATATATATCCACATGTATTATGGTTGACACTGTATAGTATATTTATATATATATCCACATGTATTATGGTTGATACTGTAGTATATTTAGATGTATATCCACATGTGTTATGGTTGACTCTGTATAGTATATTTAGATGTATATCCACATGTATTATGGTTGATACTGTATAGTATATTTAGATATATATCCACATGTATTATGGTTGATACTGTATAGTATATTTAGATGTATATCCACATGTATTATGGTTGATACTGTATAGTATATTTAGATATATATCCATATGTACATAGTCAACTTTTCGGAAAATTAGTGTTCCCATGATATCAAATATTTAGCACATTATTTTGCACCGACACGAGACCTCGGTTTAAAATCCCATCTAAAAGACTGTTAATTTTATTAGGATCAGACGGGGGATCGAACCTGCGATCCCTGGATTACCAGTCCAGCGTGGACTACAGATCAACAAAAATGTGCCAGTATTCTTTTGAGCCTTATTACATCTTAAGCAAATCAGTAATGTGCATTCATACGCCGTAGAAAATAGTCCCTGATAAGCAAACATCTCCGCGCAAATATTCGATATTATACTTTTAATCAGTATAATATTATTCTAGTGCATAAACATTTAGCATGTTATTGATTTAAACAGTTTCAACACGCACGTACGCGCCGCACCGCACCACACCGCACCGACACGCACGCACCGCGCCGCACCACACACACACACACACACGCACACGCACACGCACACAACAAGCGGCATGATGAACAACCACACCACACCACACCCGCACCGCACCGCACCGCACCGCACCGCACCGCACCGCACCGCACCGCACCGCACCGCACCGCACCGCACCGCACCGCACCGCACCGCACCGCACCGCACCGCACCGCACCGCACCGCACCGCACCGCACCGCACCGCACCGCACCGCACCGCACCCACCCACCCCGCACCGCACCCACGCACCGCACACACACACACACACACACACACACACACACACACACACACACACACACACACACACACACACACACACACACACACACACACACACACACACACGCAACAAGCGGCATGATGAACAAACACACCACACCACACACACGCACGCACGCACGCACGCGTGCAGCACGCACGCACGCACACACCCGCACGCACGCACGCACGCACACAATGTAGTATGTGTAAAAACAAGCGGTCATGCCGCGAACAAACAGAATCCTTCCATGTGCTATTACACCTGTGTACACAGGTTACAATACCACAACAGTATCCTTCCAGGTGCTATTACACCTGTGTACACAGGTTACAATACCACAACAGTATCCTTCCAGGTGCTATTACACCTGTGTACACAGGTTACAATACCACAACAGAATCCTTCCAGGTGCTATTACACCTGTGTACACAGGTTACAATACCACAACAGTATCCTTCCATGTGCTATTACACCTGTGTACACAGGTTACAATACCACAACAGTAATGGGTGTATTAGACTGAATACGGGTAAAGTTATGTGATAAAGGTATGTTGTATCGTGGATTATAAAATATACAGTTCGTCATATGCCGTATAACGTTTGTAGTGAAATTGTTCTTGTTTTGTTTTTCATATGAAAATAAACACTTTTACCGATGCGTGTGTCTGCTAATATTTTCCTGGAATATTACGGTTTTCCCCAGATATAAATCGTAGAATCAATGGATAGACTAGACTGCGTCAATTGTGGGAAACTCCCGGGTTCTGAGAGATCTACTTTCAGTTTCCTTGAATTCGTTCTGCAAATCTCGAGCTGATAAGACGATGCCGGGTTACTAGACACTGTAATGAAATTCTTTAGCATGATATAATTATAGAAGTACAGTTTATTATATAACGATTGAGATCAAGGTGTTGCGTTCTTTTGAAGATATTTCATGTAAGTAGTAATTTTATTCAATGTTTGCGTAATTTATGTTTACCTATGCTATGCTTTTATTCATATTTTGGTACATGTAGCATTCAAATTAAAGTATCTCCCGCCAATAAGTGCATCTCAATTTGTATGTTCATATATAAGTAAGTTGTTATTTATCTCACATTAAAGTCAGAATTTGCAATTTTAACAATAACTTGTGCTCAAAGCAAAAACTTTTACCGAACACTTCATTGACAAACAGCGCAGCGCATCTAACAGGTCGTTTCTAATGTCAACTAGTTATACTCGAAGATAAAATCTCTGTAAACGTTCTAATTTCTACAAATGCACAAACTGTGTTTTACGTTTATTTACCGTCGCTACCGATTGCCCATATGAGCGACGCCTCCTGAAGAGATTAGTCATTTTAGATTTTTGGGAGGATAGTGCACTGATACAGACAGAGACCCATTTCAGAGTCTTCTCTGGTTCTTTTATGTACACGGTGTAAACTGTAAAGCACTGACACGAGACCTCGGTTTAAAGTCCCATCTGAAGACTGTTAATTTTATTAGGGTCAGACGGGGGATCGAACCTGTGAATGGGTCTCTGTGTGTATCATTGCACCATGCTCCAAAGTCTAAAAGGACTAATATCTTTAGGCGGCTTCTCTCATAGGATTCCGGTAGCGACGATCATCATACGTATAAAACCTTCGGTCATGCTGCTAAATGGTCATTTTCCCCCGTAATGGTGAAGAATCCTATTACAGCATTATCACCTCCAAAATATAATGGGTTCGTCCGAGACCCTAATGGGTTCGTCTGAGACCCCTAATGGGTTCATCTGAGATGACCCATAATGGATTCGTCTGACAACTCTAATAGGTTCGTCTGAGATGACCCATAATGGATTCGTCTGAGACCCCTAATGGGTTCGTCTGACAACTCTAATAGGTTCGTCTGAGATGACCCATAATGGATTCGTCTGAGACCCCTAATGGGTTCGTCCGAGACATCTAATGGGTTCGTCTGAGATGACCCAGAATAGGTTCGTCTGAGACCTCTAATGGGTTCCTCCGAGACCCCTCCGTCCACTAAATTTCATGAAAATCCGTCTTATCTTATTGCGTAAATACTGCTAACAGATAAACAAACAAATAAAAGGAGAGAAACACATACGTATGCTCCGTGTCGGAGGTACGACGTGATTACACGTGCAATAGTAAGGCGTGTCATACTAGGCTTCCATTTCAAATCGACCGAAGAGTTCATTTTGCCACGAGATCAGAAACGCACATTGTTTCCAGTTTGTTTTTGCAATCAACACTGTGTCGAAATTGTAGCAGTACAAAAATGAAGACTTACTCAAAACTGAGGATAGGAAATATGAATAAATGTTATCCGATATACGAGCTGATTGTGTTACTGTGGAACAATACACCTTTCTTGATTAATAAGTGTTTCATTATATAATGCAGGATTCGACAACACCCTGAACACAGGAACGAACTAGTTTTATTATGTGCATGCGAGGATTGAAAGAAACCGATATGTCCTGGAATTGTGAGATATATTCTGCAATTTCCAAGAAGCGTAAAGTCGTAATTCTTCAGTAACTGTAGTGAACATAAATAGATATCGTGTCTGTAACATTTAGAACACAGCATGGTTTGGTTCATATATGTATTGTTCATTTAATCTATATCACATATCACATATGTACAGCTTATAAGCATACAGGAGATAACAAACTGGTGTAGCAAAAGGATTTCGGCGAAATATTCTAGAGTCAATATCCTGGTTTAAAGGTGTGTTAAGTAATACACTACCATTAAGTAATAAACTACCAGAACACTTCAAGCATGTGTATCGTTGTCTCAAACACGCTTCAAGCATGTGTATCGTTGTCTCAAACACGCTTCAAGCATGTGTATCGTTGTCTCAAACACGCTTCAAGCATGTGTATCGTTGTCTCAAACACGCTTCAAGCATGTGTATCGTTGTCTCAAACACGCGTCAAGCATGTGTATCGTTGTCTCAAACACGCTTCAAGCATGTGTATCGTTGTCTCAAACACGCGTCAAGCATGTGTATCGTTGTCTCAAATACGCTTCAAGCATGTGTATCGTTGTCTCAAACACGCTTCAAACATGTGTATCGTTGTCTCAAACACGCTTCAAGCATGCGTATCATTGTCTCAAACAATCACTATTCTATGCGTTTATTTAGAATAAGTGTGCTGTACACCGAGGTGTTCTAAGTAGCGATTAATCTGAGTGTGTGTTTTACGTTTATTTATCGTCGCTACCGGTTGTCCATATGAGCGACGCCTCTTGAAGAGATTAGCCTCATTTTAGATGTTTGGAGGATAGTGCAATAATACAGACATAATATTATACCCATTCCAGAATATCCTCTGGTTCTTTTACGTGTACGGTGTACAAAACCGACACGAGACCTCGGTTTAAAGTATTATCTGAAAGACTGTTATTAGGGTCAGACGGGGGATCGAACCTGCGATCCATGGATTACAGATCCGCCTGTGCATAATCTGAACACTGTGATTAGTGTATTAATAATAACTTAATTCACATTTAAAGCGACAACGGGTTGTTTATGGAATTACTAGTCTTGACGTACCTCACTTTGTGGATATTTATTACCACTGTAAGAATATTCATTACCCCTATGTATGGATATTCATTACCTTCCTGTATGATTATTCATTATCCCTATGTATGGATATTTATTACCACTGTATGAATATTCATTACCCCTATCTATGGATATTTATTACCTTCCTGTATGATTATTCATTATCCCTATCTATGGATATTTATTACCTCCCTGTATGATTATTCTTTACCCCCTTTATGGATATGTATTACCCCCTGTATGAATAGTCATTACCTCCCTTTATGGATATGTATTACCCCCCTGTATGAAGTCATTACCTCCCTTTATGGATATGCATTACCCCCTGTATGAAGTCATTACCTCCCTTTATGGATATGTATTATCCCCCTGTATGAAGTCATTACCTCCCTTTATGGATATGTATTACCCCCCTGTATGAAGTCATTACCTCCCGTTATGGATATGTATTACCCCCTGTATGCATAGTCATTACCTCCCTTTATGGATATGTATTACCCCCTGTATGAATAGTCATTACCTCCCTTTATGGATATGTATTACCCCCCTGTATGAAGTCATTACCTCCCTTTATGGATATGTATTACCCCCTGTATGAAGTCATTACCTCCCTTTATGGATATGTATTACCCCCCTGTATGAAGTCATTACCTCCCTTTATGGATATGTATTACCCCCTGTATGAAGTCATTACCTCCCGTTATGGATATGTATTACCCCCTGTATGCATAGTCATTACCTCCCTTTATGGATATGTATTACCCCCTGTATGAAGTCATTACCTCCCTTTATGGATATGTATTACCCTCTGTATGAATAGTCATTACCTCCTTTTATGGATATGTATTACCCCCTGTATGAAGTCATTACCTCCCTTTTTGGATATGTATTACCCCCCTGTATGAAGTCATTACCTCCCTTTATGGATATGTATTATCCTCTGTATCAATAATCATTACCTCCCTTTATGGATATGTATTACCTCTCTGTATGAATAGTCATTACCTCCCTTTATGGATATGTATGCACACAATCGTTAATAACTTTATGAATTATTGCTTATTTCTATCAGACATATTCAGAAAGGTTTGTAACATTATGCGCATACTGCAGAATGTCTATACATACAACTAATGCTTGCAGGAGCTTGGTACCACGCATCCTAGAACAGGACGTTACGACCAGGCATATATACAAATCATGCCTCTTACTGACTCAGACTGCACTGCCACTTTCAAAATCATGGTGCTTGGGGACTCTTCAGTCGGGAAATCGGCGTTGCTAAGATGCTTGACTGGCAAGGAGTTCCGGGATAGCGTTCTACCTACAGTAGGTAAGTACGTGCTCCGAGTTTAACTAGGTCTGCCCGCTAGAAGGCGCTGTAAGTGATCTATCACCAGTTCGAAGAGTGACACCGACGTGTACCCTACCCAAATATCCGGCGCATACCCTGGACCCCCTCCCTCCACCCGGGTTACTACATACCAGGACCATGTCACAATCCAACATACTTTTGATTAGCGCGCTCGCTTCTCACCATTGCAACCCGAGTTCGATCCTCGGACCGCGAAATATGTGAGATGGTACGGTGGGCTCCAGATCGGACATGTGGGTTTTCTCTGGTTTCCTCCCACACGAATGACCACATATACGCTTTCATCCGCGCCAACGAGAATGATTAATATAAGTTGTTACAAGTTGCTTCGCAATCGTTGTAAAATAAAGGTTAAACGTTATCATTTCTAGACAAAAACACACATTTCTGAGAAAACGTTTTCCTTTTGATAATCTACACTAAATTATTGTTCTCAGTTCCCTCAATGTTTTCACATGGCAATAAGAATTAACTTATGGAATACGTTGTCGACTAACCTATGAACACTCTCACACGTCTACTGTAAAATAGTAGGGTTTATTCTAGAATGGGGAAAGGGCTGGGTGGGTCAGAAACGAAGCAGCGTGCATTATGAGCGGCGAAGTGGGTAGGTGTGGGAGGGGGTATTTGGGAGTTACCACCTAGAAAACGTTGCTATCTTACACTGATTGACGGCTAGTTATGCTTGATCAAACAGGCAGTTGGGCAGTACATATTGTTCAAATGGGCGGACGGGTTTGAGTTGGTTTAAACATATTTATTCGATAATAATGTACATTACATATACATTTTGACGAGTTTATAAATGTCTGCCCGCTGAAGGCAGTCGCCCTGAGATTAAAATATATAATTCAAAAACAAAATCAAACAAAAAAAGGAAAATGGCGGATATAAGGTCAAACGGGTGGGCTAAAAAGGGACAG
Organism: Archivesica marissinica; assembly: GCA_014843695.1. Classification (NCBI taxonomy): domain Eukaryota; kingdom Metazoa; phylum Mollusca; class Bivalvia; order Venerida; family Vesicomyidae; genus Archivesica; species Archivesica marissinica. Next base: position 34,450,728 of record CM026389.1, on the reverse strand, counting down.
GGCGGCGCACACTGACATTCCGCTCTAGAAAAATACCTAAATAGTGTGGAGTTAATACTCCAGCGAGTAACACAGGTTCATAATGGTGCTCTTGGTCGTTTCATTTTTAACTTCACATTACCAACCGACCGTAAACGACTTTTCCCTGCTTGTCAGGAATGTTGTTATTCAAATTGTATGTAAACAAACAATCCCGTCCCGGACGCGAATAGGGTCCTGGTAAGATTTTGGTTAGCGACCCAGAGCTATCATGGCCCTCGTGTTTTATTAATATTTTATGTGTAAGCATATTTGTTATTTATAGAATCAGCCAATTCTGAACATCAGTACTTCCCGATTGCTGTCCTTGTAGACCAGGCGTCTGGCTGATCGTACAATCATTAACCAGTAGTTAACTAGCTGGTGGTACACCGATCGGTCATATCAGACTGAGGTTCGAACCTCTCGTTCCTTATGTCACGGAACACTAGGCCACGGAGACGGGGTATCGTCGCATACTGGAGTATTAGTATGCGTACGTTTTGGGTGGATACACCACGGATACGAAAGGCTCCCCAGTCCAGAGATATCCCACGTCTTGTGTATGTAGCACTAATACACGAGACGTCGGTTTACAGTCTCATCCGAAACAATTGTTAAAGCGGAACTACATCGGTGAAAACGCAATTTTCTGCAGAATGTAATTTGCTATTATATGGTATAATTTTTTTCCAAATATTTGCCTCAAAAACTGAGTAGTTCAACAAATAAACAAACGTCGTATACGCGGTTTGTTGATATAACAAAGTAATGTAAATAGGTTCGACATTCATACGTAATACAAAGCGTTTATCCTGCTATGCTACATATTTACCGTGATATCTCACACGAGTGCCTGTGCATATTTATTTGTAGACTAATCTTAATTACATTATTTCTAAACGAAAGTATCGCGTATTTAATATTGACTTCAGTGACAACAAATGTCAATTCAGGAGCCTGGATGACAGTTCTATGAAATCCTACTTTCACGTTTGTAAACCACAACACACTGTTTATTGGTTCAATGTTAGTGTTCGAATGTATTCAGAAGAATGTGTAGTAGCAATGCATTTATACATGACAAAAATGCATTTTATTTGCTTTTTGCGATGTAATGTCGCTTTAATATTACTTAGGTAGATTAAATTCGAAACCGATGTATTCACAATTGAACACCTCGACCATTGATGATGATCGCTCTTGTAATACAGTCGTATAATAATAGATATACAGATGTCTCATAAGCAGCTGTTTCACTTGACATTTAGCAACAGACTTTGTGAAGATGAAGTTCGAAGTCGATGGCGCACTCGTGGAACTGCAAATATGGTAATATCTATACTTTTGATTAAAGATATATCTCAGTGTATGTTGGAAACTATATATTGTTTTACATTACAAAACATTTTATTGTATGAAAACTTGTACAATGTTTTATAGCAAAATGCATTATAGCGAGAAAAACATGTTATAATTATCTGAAGAGATCTAAGCCATCGTACAAGGCATCTGGAGACTAAAAGTTGAACCAGAGGGAAGTTGAATTGTGTGTTTTTACGTTTATTTATCGTTGCTACCGGTTGCCCATATGAGCGACGCCTCCTGAAGAGATTAGTCATTTTAGATTGTTGGAGGATTGTGTAATGATACAGACAGAGACCCATTCCAGAGTCTCCTCTGGTTCATTTACGTGCACAGTGTACAGCACCGACACGAGACCTCGGTTTAACATCCCATCTGAAAGACTGGGAAGTTGAAACAATGTTGGTTCATTTTTATAAGTCACTATTATATTTGGATTTCATTAAGGCCTACGCAATTTATTCACGAAATATATTAAAGCTTGATACAATATATAAAAAGCTTGATACAATATATAAAAGCTTGATACAATATATAAAAGCTTGATATAATATATAAAAAGCTTGATATAATATATAAAAAGCTTGATATAATATATAAAAAGCTTGATACAATATATATAAAAGCTTGATACAATATATAAAATATTTATGTTGTTAGAATGGTCGGGAGGTCCGCCAGTTCCATTTATGTTGTTAGAATGGTCGGGAGGTCCGCCAGTTCTATTTATGTCGTTAGAATGGTCGGGAGGTCCGCCAGTTCTATTTATGTTGTTAGAATGGTCGGGAGGTCCGCCAGTTTTATTTATGTAGTTAGAATGGTCGGGAGGTCCGCCAGTTCTATTTATGTTGTTAGAATGGTCGGGAGGTCCGCCAGTTCTATTTATGTTGTTAGAATGGTCGGGAGGTCCGCCAGTTCTATTTATGTTGTTAGAATGGTCGGGAGGTCCGCCAGTTCTATTTATGTTGTTAGAATGGTCGGGAGGTCCGCCAGTTCTATTTATGTTGTTAGAATGGTCGGGAGGTCCGCCAGTTCTATTTATGTTGTTAGAATGGTCGGGAGGTCCGCCAGTTCTATTTATGTTGTTAGAATGGTCGGGAGGTCCGCCAGTTCTATTTATGTTGTTAGAATGGTCGGGAGGTCTGCCAGTTCTATTTATGTTGTTAGAATGGTCGGGAGGTCTGCCAGTTCTATTTATGTTGTTAGAATGGTCGGGAGGTCCGCCAGTTCCATTTATGTTGTTAGAATGGTCGGGAGGTCCGCCCGTTCTATTTATGTTGTTAGAATGGTCGGGAGGTCCGCCAGTTCTATATATGTAGTTAGAATGGTCGGGAGGTCCGCCAGTTCTATTTATGTTGTTAGAATGGTCGGGAGGTCCGCCAGTTCTATTTATGTTGTTAGAATGGTCGGGAGGTCCGCCAGTTCTATTTATGTTGTTAGAATGGGCGGGAGGTCCGCCAGTTCTATTTATGTTGTTAGACTGGTCGGGAGGTCCGCCAGTTCTATTTATGTTGTTAGAATGGTCGGGAGGTCTACTAGTTCTATTTATGTTGTTAGAATGGTCGGGAGGTCTACCAGTTATATTTATGTTGTTAGAATGGTCGGGAGGTCTGCCAGTTCTATTTATGTTGTTAGAATGGTCGGGAGGTCTGCTAGTTCTATTTATGTTGTTAGAATGGTCGGGAGGTCTGCTAGTTCTATTTATGTTGTTAGAATGGTCGGGAGGTCTGCTAGTTCTATTTATGTCATTAGAATGGTCGGGAGGTCTGCCAGTTCTAATTATGTCGTTAGAATGGTCGGGAGGTCTGCTAGTTCTATTTATGTCATTAGAATGGTCGGGAGGTCTGCCAGTTCTAATTATGTCGTTAGAATGGTCGGGAGGTCTGCTAGTTCTATTTATGTCATTAGAATGGTCGGGAGGTCTGCCCGTTCTATTTATGTCATTAGAATGGTCGGGAGGTCTGCCAGTTCTATTTATGTCGTTAGAATGGTCGGGAGGTCTGCTAGTTCTATTTATGTCATTAGAATGGTCGGGAGGTCTGCCAGTTCTATTTATGTCGTTAGAATGGTCGGGAGGTCTGCCAGAGTTCTATTTATGTCATTAGAATGGTCGGGAGGTCTGCCAGTTCTATTTATGTCGTTAGAATGGTCGGGAGGTCTGCCAGTTCTATTTATGTCGTTAGAATGGTCGGGAGGTCTACTAGTTCTATTTATGTTGTTAGAATGGTCGGGAGGTCTGCCAGAGTTCTATTTATGTCGTTAGAATGGTCGGGAGGTCTACTAGTTCTATTTATGTTGTTAGAATGGTCGGGAGGTCTGCTAGTTCTATTTATGTTGTTTAAATGGTCGGGAGGTCTGCTAGTTCTATTTATGTTGTTAGAATGGTCGGGAGGTCTGCTAGTTCTATTTATGTTCTTAGAATGGTCGGCAGGTCTGCTAGTTCTATTTATGTTCTTAGAATGGTCGGGAGGTCTGCTAGTTCTATTTATGTCGTTAGAATGGTCAGGAGGTCTGCTAGTTCTATTTATGTTGTTAGAATGGTCAGGAGGTCTGCTAGTTCTATTTATGTTGTTAGAATGGTCGGGAGGTCTGCTAGTTCTATTTATGTTGTTAGAATGGTCGGGAGGTCTGCTAGTTCTATTTATGTCGTTAGAATGGTCAGGAGGTCTGCTAGTTCTATTTATGTTGTTAGAATGGTCAGGAGGTCTGCTAGTTCTATTTATGTTGTTAGAATGGTCGGGAGGTCTGCTAGTTCTATTTATGTTGTTAGAATGGTCGGGAGGTCTGCTAGTTCTATTTATGTCGTTAGAATGGTTGGGAAGTGTTGATTATAGTGCAACAGGCCGATACTACGGAATACCTGTGTGACTTGTTGGAGCACAGCCACGTAATACAAGCTTTGATATTGGGGCATTGAAGGTTAAATTTTTAACAATAAAGAGACATTCAAATTAAATAAATATCGACTAAACAAGGTTAGATATTAAATGAATTCTCGGAAACTAGGCTACGGCTCGCTGCAGTTCACAGACCGATGTAGTACATACAATGATTTATGTAACTAAAGACTTGTTGGCGTGTAAAAATGACCCAACTACAATTTATAAAACTGAATAGAAATGTTCCTCTTTATACTGTCACGTTTTGTAAACAATGATACATTGTGACATGCTTTGATTATAATTAGTGTGGCATCCTGACATACTCCAGACGCGCTAAGCCGCTAATCGAACCACATTTACGCTTTCATCCGCACCAACGAGAGTGATTAATATAAGTTGTTAGAACTTTTGATTATAATTAGTGTGGCATCCTGACATACTCCAGACGCGCTGATCGGACAACATTTACGCTTTCATCCGCGCCAACGAGAGTGATTAATATAAGTTGTTAGAACTTGCTTCGCAATCGTTGAAAATAAATGAAGTTTAAACTTTATACTCCAGACGCTCCAATATTTGATACTTGGGAGTCCATGGTCCGAATAAGCGTTGATATGTTACACCCATGTATCATAAATAATATCCTAGTACCTTAACAACTATGGCTGTCCGATTAGTGCAGTGGTTAGCACGCTCGCTCCTCACCAATGCAACCCGTGTTCGATCCTTGGACCGGGGAGTATGTGAGATGGTACAGTGGTCGCCAGATCGGACAGGTGGGTTTTCTCCGGGTACTCCGGTTTCCTCCCACATGAATGACCAACCAGCTTGTGTGGTGTAACGCATGTTTAATGTAAGTAATCGCGTGTTTTAAAGCGACACTACATCAGTGAAAATGCAAATTTCTACAGAATGTATTTTCCTATTATATGGTACAATTTGTTTCCAAATATTTGCCTCAAAAACTGAGTATTTCAACTAATATACAAACCTCGTATACACGGTTTCTTGACATAACAAAATAATGTAAATAGGGTCGACATACATACGTAATGCAATGCGTGTGTCCTGAATAACACGATTTATGGTACAGATTTACCGTTATATCTCACATGTGTATCAATGCATATTTATTTGTAGACTAATCTTAGTTAAATTATCTCTAAACAAATGTATCGCGTCTTTAGTATTGACACAAAGTACAAACAAACGTCAATTCAGGAGCATGGATGACCATTATATGAAATCCTACTTTCAAGTTTATTGACCACAAAATCACTGTTTATTGATTCAATGTTAGTGTTCGAATGTATTCGGAAGAATTTGTAGTAGCAATTCATGACAAAAAGCATTGTATTTGCTTTTTGCGATGTAATGCCACTTTAAGGTTTTCAATGAAGTACATGTAGTTTACTGTTTACAGGGATAGCGCTGGACAGCCGAGATTTCACTCCATCAACAGATGGCAGTACGGTGGAGTGAAAGGCGTGGCTCTAGTGTACGATATCACCGACAGAAGAACATTCGAGAATCTGCCGTACTGGTTACAAAGCGTGAATAAAGTTAGTGTGTGTTTTACGTTTATTTATCGTCGATACCGGTTGCCCATGTGTTCGAGAATCTGCCGTACTGGTTACAAAGCGTGAATAAAGTTTGTGTGTGTTTTACGTTTATTTATCGTCGATATCGGTTGCCCATGTGTTCGAGAATCTGCCGTACTGGTTACAAAGCGTGAATAAAGTTAGTGTGTTTTACGTTTATTTATCGTCGATACCGGTTGCCCGTGTGAGCGACGCCTCCTGAAGAGATTAGTCATTTTAGATTGTTGGAGGATAGTGCAATGATACAGACAGAGACCCATTCCAGAGTCTCCTCTGGTTCTTTTACGTGCACGGTGTACAGCACCGACACAAGACCTCGGTTTTAACGTCCCATCTGAAAGACTTGTCAATTTTATTAGGGTCAGACGGGGGATCGAACCTGATTCGATCCCTGGATTACCAGTCCAGCGTGTTACACTGGACTACTGATCCGTCTGTGGCCATGTATGGAGCCCCCAAGTAGATTTATGTTCTGTGTGGTCTCCCTTTGTATATTTTGTATTTATACACGTACGTGGTTTAGCTACATTTAGTTCGCACTCAGAATTCCTAGCTTGATTTTTAATTCTTATGTTTCTATATTCCTAGGATATGTGTCACTCGCACAACAAGTACGAGGCAGTTCCGGTAGTGTTGCTTGGCAACAAGAGTGACCTTGACACTGAAAGAAAGGTGAACTCAAACGAAGGACTCGAGGTAACATGTTCCTATATTTGTACATCTCAAACATGTTCATTGGTCGGATTGCCCTATTCTGTCTTATCTATTGTATATTTGACTACAAACCTCTGCACAATATCAATTGCAGATGGCAGAAAAGGAGCTGGCATTTGATTTCTTCGAGACAAGTGCTAGGACGGGTACACATGTGTTCGATGCTTTCCAGAAGTTGGCCTATCACGTGACAGATATCTGTAACCCAGAAATTGTGAGTCATATTTACAAGTATTATGTTCTGACCTAAATCTAGAATCCTTAGAACCAATCGTATATTACTCTCTCACCAACATTCCCTCCTATATATACACCAACCAATCGTATATTACCCTCACCAACATTCCCTCCTATATATACCAACCAATCGTATATTACCCTCTCACCAACATTCCCTCCTATATATACCAACCAATCGTATATTACCCTCTTACCAACATTCCCTCCTATATATACCAACCAATCGTATATTACCCTCTCACCAACATTCCCTCCTATATATACCAACCAATCGTATATTACCCTCTCACCAACAACCCACCTATATATACCAACCAATCGTATATTACCCTCTCACCAACATTCCCTCCTATATATACCAACCAATCGTATATTACCCTCTCACCAACATTCCCTCCTATATATACCAACCAATCGTATATTACCCTCTCACCAACATTCCCTCCTATATATACCAACCAATCGTATATTACCCTCTCACCAACATTCCCTCCTATATATACCAACCAATCGTATATTACCCTCTCACCAACATTCCCTCCTATATATACCAACCAATCGTATATTACCCTCTCACCAACATTCCCACCTATATATACCAACCAATCGTATATTACCCTCTCACCAACATTCCCTCCTATATATACCAACCAATCGTATATTACCCTCTCACCAACATTCCCTCCTATATATACCAACCAATCGTATATTACCCTCTCACCAACATTCCCTCCTATATATACCAACCAATCGTATATTACCCTCTCACCAACATTCCCTCCTATATATACCAACCAATCGTATATTACCCTCTCACCAACATTCCCTCCTATATATACCAACCAATCGTATATTACCCTCTCACCAACAAACCCACCTATATATACCAACCAATCGTATATTACCCTCTCACCAACATTCCCTCCTATATATACCAACCAATCGTATATTACCCTCTCACCAACATTCCCTCCTATATATACCAACCAATCGTATATTACCCTCTCACCAACAAACCCACCTATATATACCAACCAATCGTATATTACCCTCTCACCAACATTCCCTCCTATATATACCAACCAATCGTATATTACCCTCTCACCAACATTCCCTCCTATATATACCAACCAATCGTATATTACCCTCTCACCAACATTCGCTCCTATATATACCAACCAATCGAATATTACCCTCTTACCAACAAACCCTCCTATATATACCGACCAATCGTACATTACCCTCTCACCAACATTCCCTCCTATATATACCAACCAATCGTATATTACCCTCTCACCAACATTCCCTCCTATAT
>CM026389.1:34392958-34441593 GCA_014843695.1 Archivesica marissinica | reverse complement strand
CCCTCTCACCAACAAACCCTCCTATATATACCAACCAATCGTACATTACCCTCTCACCAACATTCCCTCCTATATATACCAACCAATCGTATATTACCCTCTCACCAACATTCCCTCCTATATATACCAACCAATCGTATATTACCCTCTCACCAACAAACCCACCTATATATAACAACCAAGTATATTACCCTCTCACCAACATCCCTCCTATATATACAACCAATCGTATATTACCCTCTCACCAACATTCCCTCCTATATATACCAACCAATCGTATAACACTCTCACCAACATTCCCACCTATATATAAAACCAATCATATATACCCTCTCACCAACATTCCCTCCTATATATACCAACCAATCGTATATTACCCTCTCACCAACATTCCCTCCTATATATACCAACCAATCGTATATTACCCTCTCACCAACATTCCCTCCTATATATACCAACCACTCATATATTACCCTCTTACCAACATTCCCTCCTATATATACCAACCAATCATATATTACCCTCTCACCAACATTCCCACCTATATATACCAACCAATCGTATATTACCCTCTCACCAACATTCCCTCCTATATATACCAACCAATCGTATATTACCCTCTCACCAACATTCCCTCCTATATATACCAACCAATCGTATATTACCCTCTCACCAACATTCCCTCCTATATATACCAACCAATCGTATTTACCCTCTCACCAACAAACCCACCTATATACCAACCAATCGTATATTACCCCTCTCACAACATTCCCTCCTATATATACCAACCAATCGTATATTACCTCTCACCAACATTCCCTCCTATATATACCAACCAATCGTATATTACCCTCTCACCAACATTCCCTCCTATAATACCAACCAAAGTATATTACCCTCTCACCAACATTCCCCCTATATATACCAACCAATCGTATATTACCCTCTCACCAACAAACCACCTATATATACCAACCAATCGTATATTACCCTCTCACCAACATTCCCTCCATATATACCAACCAATCGTATATTACCCTCTCACCAACATTCCCTCCTATATATACCAACCAATCGTATATTACCCTCTCACCAACATTCCCTCCTATATATACCAACCAATCGTATATTACCCTCTCACCAACAAACCCACCTATATATACCAACCAATCGTATATTACCCTCACCAAAATTCCCTCCTATATATACCAACCAATCGTATATTACCCTCTCACCAACATTCGCTCCTATATATACCAACCAATCGAATATTACCCTCTCACCAACAAACCCTCCTATATATACCAACCAATCGTACATTACCCTCTCACCAACATTCCCTCCTATATATACCAACCAATCGTATATTACCCTCTCACCAACATTCCCTCCTATATATACCAACCAATCGTATATTACCCTCTCACCAACACCCCCAAAACCAACCAACAAACCCCCACCAACCCCCCAAAACAACCACAAAACCCCCACCAACACCACCTATATATACCAACCAATCGTATATTACCCTCTCACCAACATCCCTCCTATATATACCAACCAATCGTATATTACCTCTCACCAACATTCCCTCCTATATATACAACCAATCATATATTACCTCTCACCAACATTCCCTCCTATATATACCAACCACTCGTATATTACCCTCTCACCAACATTCCCTCCTATATATACCAACCAATCGTATATTACCCTCTCACCAACATTCCCACCTATATATACCAACCAATCGTATATTACCCTCTCACCAACATTCCCTCCTATATATACCAACCAATCGTATATTACCCTCTCACCAACATTCCTTCCTATATATACCAACCAATCATATATTACCCTCTCACCAACATTCCCTCCTATATTACAACCAATCAATATTACCCTCTCACCAACATTCCCTCCTATATATAAACCAATCGTATATTACTCTCTCACCAACATTCCCTCCTATATATACAACCAATCGTATATTACCCTCTTACCAACATTCCCTCCTATATATACCAACCAATCGTATATTACCCTCTCACCAACATTCCCTCCTATATATACCAACCAATCGTATATTACCCTCTCACCAACATTCCCTCCTATATATACCAACCAATCGTATATTACCCTCTCACCAACATTCCCTCCTATATATACCAACCAATCGTATATTACCCTCTCACCAACATTCCCTCCTATATATACCAACCAATCGTATATTACCCTCTCACCAACATTCCCACCTATATATACTAACCATCTATTCAATATTCCTTATTGTAGTTTGGGTTCGTAAATTTCAATTAGCATGTATTAATCGTATCATCTTAATTGTGTTTGATTCTCGAACATATAATTATATACCGAGTCAAAAAAGAAACGATACCAAACTAAAAATGACGTAAAACGGATAAAACCATAGAAAGGTTTAATATAGTATTACGTATCAGTACCGGGTATCTTATTGCAACGTCAGCCAACCATAAACACAGGTAAATAAACACCCGATAATCCTGGAACGCCGAATTTCCGATTTGCACGTGCTCCTCAACAAAGACAACTTCCTGCACATGTACAAATCGGAAAACCGGTTTATTGTACTGGTATTGCATTATCATCGAGGAAAAACACCTTACATACCCATTGTTACCTCTAACAAAATGCCTAGGCTAAACCGCAATCAGAGAATGCGTGCCATTGGCATGATTGACGGCGGTTTACGTCAGCGTGACGTCGCAAATCGACTCGGGGTTACGCGGATCACGATAACACGTCTACTTCGACGTTATCGAACACATGGATCGGTGGACGACCGTCCAAGATCTGGTCGACCACGTGTGACGACGCGTGAACAGGACCTTCACATTCGGACGTCATATTTACGTGACCGGTTCCTACCTGCTACGCACACAGCTGCCGTTACTCCTGGGATGACCAACAATCGCATCAGTGCACAAACAGTCAGGAACCGGCTCGGTGAACGTGGTATTCGTGCCTATCGGCCATACGTTGGACCCATCCTGACACGACGTCACCGTGACGTACGGCGGGAATGGACGACGGAACGTGCTCGCTAGACTCGGTTACAGTGGAATTCGGTGATGTTTAGCGATGAATCGCGGTTCTGTTTGCGTCGAGCGGATGGCAGAGAGCGGTTATATCGCAGACGCGGTGAACGTTACGCCGACGCATGTGTACGTCAGGTCGATCTGTTCGGGGGCGGAAGCGTTATGGCGTGGGGCGGTATCACCTTCGGCAGTCGCACTGAACTGTTAGTGGTGGACGGGAACCTAAACGCCCAGCGGTACTGTGATGAGATCCTTGCGCCAGTTGTTGTGCCGTTCTTTAACGCCAACAGAAACGTCACACTGTTCCAACAGGACAACGCCAGGTGTCATACTGCTCGGATTTCCACCACATTATTGGAGCAGAACAATATTGAAACACTGCCTTGGCCTGCTTTGTCACCAGCCTTGTCACCCATAGAACATTTGTGGGATACGTTAGACCGCCGCGTCAGACGACGTCAGCCGGTAACGTTAAACCAACTGAGGGATGTTTTGCGTCAGGAGTGGACAAATATTGACCAGCAAGAGATTCAGACACTCTTCCGTTCGATGCGACGGCGGTGCATTGCAGTGAGAGACGCAAATGGTGCCCATACTCGGTATTGACGTCTGTGTGAAAACTCCATTAGACCCCTGTCCGACGAATTACGTCATCACGCAGCAGACAGTTTCGGAGGCTCATTATGCTTTATGTGCTCCTCTTTCAAACATGTTGGACTATCATCTTATGAATTTTCAAAGAATTTTCTTAATAAATCTTGAAATTATAGACACATAAACACCAGGTATCGTTTCTTTTTTGACTCAGTATATATATATATTATATTTCGGGTTTTATGCCTGCATCAGCACCATTTTGGGCTATATCGCCGGCGGGCAGTATACCTAACAACACCTTTCCTGGGCAGGCTCAGCGGTTAACCAGTACTTGGGTGCACCAACCTCCGTAAGAAACTGCCAACTTTTTCATATAAATGAGACACGGCCTGAGCGGGGCTCGAACCCGTGACCATCAGTGAACTGATGATAGGTTACAGTGGTATACAAGTCAGCGACCTTAACCACTCGACCATGGAGGCGGACCATATATATAAAATGCTATGAGAAAACATAAATATACGACATGTCATGAGAAACCAAACTCAAGCTATATGATTGGTCGAGTCTCAGATTTTCTCTGGACTCGACCAGTCAGAGAGACGCATTGGAAGTTGTTTATCATACCATCTGTGAACATACCACGTCACACACGCAACGTTGCGGAAGGTTTATTAGGCACCGACTAAAGCAATGTTTATTAGGCCGGTAGTTTGTGTACGTTATTAAGCATAATGTAGGATAAAACAAGAAAGTTACTCATAGCGAATCTGGAAATTGGCTGCTTAATAGAAGTGACCACTACTACAGATTTGTTTGCTTGTTTTTGGAGTTTGAGGTCGCATCAACAACTTAGGTGATACATGTATGGCCACTCTCCAGCTATTACTGGTGGAGGAAGACCCCGGATGCCCCGCCAATCAGTATTTCATGGACACGGGTAGAACCACCAACCAACTGGGTATCTTCCTCACTTGAAAGACTTTGACACCCTAAGGGGATTCGAACCTACAGCGGTGAGGGGCAAGCTATTTGAAGTCAACAACCGTAACCACTCAGCCACCTGCTACAGATTTGTACTCAATATATGGTCCATTTCCGTCAAACCCATTGCGGGGACATAGACATGTTTTCCTGGGCAGCTTTGGCTGACCTAAGCACTAACCAGTACTAAGCAATGTGTGTGGCGCCTTGCTCAAGGACACTACATACGTGCCCAGACACAGTATTGAACTCGATTCCAAATCCAATGCTCTTATCACCGGACCAAATCAAATGTTCTATCACCGGACCAAATCCAATGTTCTATCACCGGACCAAATCCAATGTTCTATCACCACACCAAATCAAATGTTCTATCACCAGACCGAATCCGATGTTCTATCACCGGACCAAATCAAATGTTCTATCACCGGACCAAATCCAATGTTCTATCACCGGACCAAATCCAATGTTCTATCACCACACCAAATCAAATGTTCTATCACCAGACCGAATCCGATGTTCTATCACCGGACCAAATCCAATGTTCTATCACTGGACCAAATCCGATGTTTTATCACCGGACCAAATCCAATGTTCTATCACCGGATTTGACTGTATATAATAGCATTGTTTCGTTTTTACGCTAGATGATGAGTTACCACCGAAATCTGATTCGAGAAAAGAAAGCTGCCCCACCACCCACAGTAGAAACCAGAACAACCAGGTTCCACAATACTGCACTATTTAAATGGATGAAAAAGAACAGAAATTTTACAAAAAATAAATCTCCCGATAATGCTGAAACAAAGGACTACCATGGCAACACAAAAGGAACAATGAGAATGAAATGCTGTTGTTTTTCGTGACAAAGTTTGGTCCTTTGTGCAAATAACGGGACCCCGAGTCGAGATTTATCTTAAGTTCTATCAATTCATTGAAAGCAACCACGATAAACAAAATTACAAACAATACAGAATAATTCAAAGAAGACCAGTATTTCTGGGTGTGGCTTCATATAATCAACGTGAATTTCAAAGAAATTATTCAACAAAATAGATTTAATGCTGTGCCTCAAGAATTATGTAAATTACACACAATTTTGACTACCGGTAGAATACAAAACCTGTCGATATCAGCCAGTCAGGGCAAGTGACTGTAGAGGTGACTGGTTAAATATGTAACAATTCGGTGCTCTTGAAGTTGGATGTTTAAATATTGGTGGTCGCTTACACATGTTTGACTACAGATATATATAAGTGGCGTACATAGTCCAGTGGTAGAGCGTCGGATTTGGAATCGAACAGTCCCGGGTTCGATACTCGGTCAGGCCATGTGTGTATTGTCATTCAGCAAGGCACCTCACACACATTGCTTACTATTGGTTAACCGCTTAGGTCGGCTAAGCCTGCCCAGGAAAATATGTCTAGGTCCAAGCAAGGGGTTTGACAGTAATGGAACATACATACTACTTCATGGTGTACAATGTAAGGGAAACAACTCTGTGTTAACGATCAAACCATTATTAAGAAAGTTATCTTTCTTATACAATAGTTAAAGGCCTGCAGGTTGACCTATATTTGACCTTAAACACACGAGGAATAGCGGTACAAATCTGACGGTCGACGCACTAAACACACGAGGAATAGCGGTACAAATCTGACGGTCGACGCACATCGTATTTGCCACATGCGAGGCCCTGCATGGTATACATCTAATACATGAGCACCTCTTATATCTATTATGACCCACGTACATATCAGAGGTTATAAATTGCTGAAATTGAAGTTCTGTATTTTTATAGTACTTACAACTGGTATAAACAATTCAACTCCACTTATGGCCCAAATAAGGCTGGTTGCGCGGGTTAGGCAGCCAGTTCCTGCATTGCTGTACCACACATTCAGGCATCAGTTCCCTCTTATGCCAAGTACAGTCTCCTCTTCTAGCCGCTACTTTTCTCTCTATATATCTGACATCTTTTCATGCGCCACAATTATATAGCATTGCCCAAAACCTCCTGTATAGAAGCTTTCTCTCATGTGAATTTAGATTATGCGGTGGACGATTATTAGCAGGCCACCAAAGTTGTTTGTTCTGTTCATTTATTATGCAAGGGGAACACAAGCACAGTGGACACTCAGCAACACCTTCAGCATGCTGAGGTACGTAAGCAGCCTCTGCAACGGGCATGGCGGTGGCTGTTTCTTCTATTTCCATCTCTACGTCCCAGTTCTTATTTTGCAAGAAAGTCAGCAATTCTTTTCTCTGCTCATCAGTTACATACATTGTTATTTTACTCAATGGCATCTTGTAGAAATCGGCAGAATATGTGTAATACTCGTATGTTCAAGAGATTATAATTATAATATTATACATGTACTCATAGCATTCACTGTGATTATTATGTAGCATCAATATCGGTAAACACAAACCGACACAGAGAAATATTTAAAATATAACGGAAAACTTGCGAATAATACTGTAGATATATAATTAAATGAAGTATGAAGGTTACCATATAACGAACACATATAGTTAATCATATAAATACATACATATGATATACATACATACAAATGATCAGTCTCAGTGATTACGCTACGGCTGATGAGGCACCTACATAACATGTAATCTATGTCCCTGGGCTGATCTGGATTATGTAGTTTGAATACTCATAACTATCAATTTTCTTTACAATCAATAATATACGTTCACTTAAATTGTCAGAGCCTCATTTTGACTAATTCTCAGCTCACAGAGTGATCGTGCATATTAACCGTTAGAAAATACCTACATACGCCAAATTATACTGAATGTACTGCTACATTGTTGATACAAGCCACTAATCACATGGTAGTAAAGTATAAATCTTTACAATTGGACGGGGTCAAACTGCAGGCCTTTAACTACAAATTCCGGCTAGGCTATAAATACAGGTTTATTTCCTGGGTCCAATTTGAGTATTAATTCCACTCAGTCTAATAAACAATATAATAGTTGTACACACTAATCCACAATTCAGTCATGGTTAATTCACTCCAACACGGACAATCACACATACTGAAATGACTTGTACACAAACAAGTGATATACAAACAAATAGAAATGATTTACATATACAATTAAGTGATTTACAGACAGATAAGTGATGTACGCACAAACTAAATGGTTACAAACAAACACAAGTGATTTACAGACAAACAGAAGTGATTTATTCACCAACAGAAGTGATGAACAGGCAAACACAAGTGATTTTATTCACCAACAGAAGTGATGAACAGGCAAACACAAGTGATTTTATTCACCAACAGAAGTGATGAACAGGCAAACACAAGTGATTTTATTCACCAACAGAAGTGATGAACAGGCAAACACAAGTGATTTTATTCACCAACAGAAGTGATGAACAGGCAAACACAAGTGATTTTATTCACCAACAGAAGTGATGAACAGGCAAACACAAGTGATTTTATTCACCAACAGAAGTGATGAACAGGCAAACACAAGTGATTTATTCACCAACAGAAGTGATGAACAGGCAAACACAAGTGATTTACAGACAAACAGAAGTGATTTATGAGAGATGACAGACTGCAGCATGTGCAGGGCAGAAACATGGACATACAACACTAAAACGCCATAATTCACTTATTTTGTATATATTTATTTGTTTATTAGAGCTGGTTACAGAACAAGTTTCAGTCGGAGTCGGGACCTGCATCAACAAAGGCAGACACCATACCAGCAAATTCGGGACCGGCCTCCTGAAACAAACAACAGATTCATACTGGTGTATTATTCAACGAGACCAGATAGTGTCTGTAGCTACCACCGCCGTATACATTGAGATAAATAATTAAAGCATGGAGATACATTGTATATAATTACAACCACAAGACTACTTTCTACGAGCAAACTGAATACATCCAGGCAAAACAATAATTTAGGGTTACCACTGTCGGTCTCCAATGTCACCAATTGCGACAAAAAACAAATATTGGCGCTAAACTGTGAATCGGCGAAAATATTTGGTGCAACTTATTTTTGGCACATGTTTTGTCAAATACATGGCTTCAAATATTTATTTGTGAACTATATGGCTCTTCGTTGGCTCCAAGTTTGTTAAATTGGCTCCAATGTTTTTCAATTGGCTACAGATGTGGCGCAGAGAAATATTCAGATAGAAGGAACCCTGCTATATGGCCAGAGTTGAGTTCTAAACCACAGCAGGGAGTGGCAAGCAAAGGCCAGTCAACAATGCTAAGAGTGTGGCTGCTAAACCACAGCAGGGAGTGGCAAGCAAAGGACAGTCAACAATGCTAAGAGTTTGGCTGCTAAACCACAGCAGGGAGTGGCCAGCAAAGGACAGTCAACAATGCTAAGAGTTTGGCTGCTAACCCACATCAGGGAGTGGCCAGCAAAGGGCAGTCAACAATGCTAAGAGCTCGGCTGCTAACCCACAGCAGGGAGTGGCCAGCAAAGGACAATGCTAAGAGCTCGGCTGCTAACAAAGCAATATTGACCACTTGAAATTTAGCATACCGCTATATGCAATTGCGCACACTTGTAGTAATCTTGTGGATTGGCGATAGATGAATACACTAAATGAACTACAAAATGTACACTTTTATTTACTACCCAAGCTTAAAGCTGTCAAACAGAAGTATAAACCGAATAAATAATGTAAGCATTAGGTGAAACCTTGCTTAATGCCGCGTCTACAGCAGACATATTTTACTTTGTTGAAGTATTTCCATACATGAACATACACAACCTGACTCTACAGCCTGTAAACACATTTCCACATTATTAACACTTTCAATACCACAGACCTCTAAAAAATGTATATCCAGATAAAGTGAGCCATCTCATCAGGATCTGCACTTTTTGCCAGTAACATTACAATTTTTAGGCAAAGTTACCCATTTTAATAAATCAACTGGTCCAAATGTTTTCTTCCATTTATTGGTCTAAAAATATGATGCACCAGTCCATGTCAGTTACTTGGTGTTGAATGGGTTAATATCATGCACCATTCCATGTCAGTTACTTGGTGTTGAATGGGTTAATATCATGCACCATTCCATGTCAGTTACTTGGTGTTGAATGGGTTAATATCATGCACCATTCCATGTCAGTTACTTGGTGTTGAATGGGTTAATATCATGCACCATTCCATGTCAGTTACTTGGTGTTGAATGGGTTAATATCATGCACCATTCCATGTCAGTTACTTGGTGTTGAATGGGTTAATATCATGCACCATTCCATGTCAGTTACTTGGTGTTGAATGGGTTAATATCATGCACCATTCCATGTCAGTTACTTGGTGTTGAATGGGTTAATATCATGCACCATTCCATGTCAGTTACTTGGTGTTGAATGGGTTAATATCATGCACCATTCCATGTCAGTTACTTGGTGTTGAATGGGTTAATATCATGCACCATTCCATGTCAGTTACTTGGTGTTGAATGGGTTAATATCATGCACCAGTCCATGTCAGTTACTTGGTGTTGAATGGGTTAATATCATGCACCATTCCATGTCAGTTACTTGGTGTTGAATGGGTTAATATCATGCACCATTCCATGTCAGTTACTTGGTGTTGAATGGGTTAATATCATGCACCATTCCATGTCAGTTACTTGGTGTTGAATGGGTTAATATCATGCACCAGTCCATGTCAGTTACTTGGTGTTGAATGGGTTAATATCATGCACCATTCCATGTCAGTTACTTGGTGTTGAATGGGTTAATATCATGCACCAGTCCATGTCAGTTACTTGGTGTTGAATGGGTTAATATCATGCACCATTCCATGTCAGTTACTTGGTGTTGAATGGGTTAATATCATGCACCAGTCCATGTCAGTTACTTGGTGTTGAATGGGTTAATATCATGCACCAGTCCATGTCAGTTACTTGGTGTTGAATGGGTTAATATCATGCACCAGTCCATGTCAGTTACTTGGTGTTGAATGGGTTAATATCATGCACCAGTCCATGTCAGTTACTTGGTGTTGAATGGGTTAATATCATGCACCAGTTCATGTCAGTTACTTGGTGTTGAATGGGTTAATATCATGCACCATTCCATGTCAGTTACTTGGTGTTGAATGGGTTAATATCATGCACCATTCCATGTCAGTTACTTGGTGTTGAATGGGTTAATATCATGCACCATTCCATGTCAGTTACTTGGTGTTGAATGGGTTAATATCATGCACCATTCCATGTCAGTTACTTGGTGTTGAATGGGTTAATATCATGCACCATTCCATGTCAGTTACTTGGTGTTGAATGGGTTAATATCATGCACCATTCCATGTCAGTTACTTGGTGTTGAATGGGTTAATATCATGCACCAGTCCATGTCAGTTACTTGGTGTTGAATGGGTTAATATCATGCACCATTCCATGTCAGTTACTTGGTGTTGAATGGGTTAATATCATGCACCAGTCCATGTCAGTTACTTGGTGTTGAATGGGTTAATATCATGCACCAGTCCATGTCAGTTACTTGGTGTTGAATGGGTTAATATCATGCACCAGTCCATGTCAGTTACTTGGTGTTGAATGGGTTAATATCATGCACCAGTCCATGTCAGTTACTTGGTGTTGAATGGGTTAATATCATGCACCAGTCCATGTCAGTTACTTGGTGTTGAATGGGTTAATATCATGCACCAGTCCATGTCAGTTACTTGGTGTTGAATGGGTTAATATCATGCACCAGTCCATGTCAGTTACTTGGTGTTGAATGGGTTAATATCATGCACCAGTCCATGTCAGTTACTTGGTGTTGAATGGGTTAATATCATGCACCATTCCATGTCAGTTACTTGGTGTTGAATGGGTTAATATCATGCACCATTCCATGTCAGTTACTTGGTGTTGAATGGGTTAATATCATGCACCATTCCATGTCAGTTACTTGGTGTTGAATGGGTTAATATCATGCACCATTCCATGTCAGTTACTTGGTGTTGAATGGGTTAATATCATGCACCATTCCATGTCAGTTACTTGGTGTTGAATGGGTTAATATCATGCACCATTCCATGTCAGTTACTTGGTGTTGAATGGGTTAATATCATGCACCATTCCATGTCAGTTACTTGGTGTTGAATGGGTTAATATCATGCACCATTCCATGTCAGTTACTTGGTGTTGAATGGGCTAATATCATGCACCATTCCATGTCAGTTACTTGGTGTTGAATGGGTTAATATCATGCACCATTCCATGTCAGTTACTTGGTGTTGAATGGGTTAATATCATGCACCAGTCCATGTCAGTTACTTGGTGTTGAATGGGTTAATATCATGCACCATTCCATGTCAGTTACTTGGTGTTGAATGGGTTAATATCATGCACCATTCCATGTCAGTTACTTGGTGTTGAATGGGTTAATATCATGCACCATTCCATGTCAGTTACTTGGTGTTGAATGGGTTAATATCATGCACCAGTCCATGTCAGTTACTTGGTGTTGAATGGGTTAATATCATGCACCATTCCATGTCAGTTACTTGGTGTTGAATGGGTTAATATCATGCACCAGTCCATGTCAGTTACTTGGTGTTGAATGGGTTAATATCATGCACCATTCCATGTCAGTTACTTGGTGTTGAATGGGTTAATATCATGCACCATTCCATGTCAGTTACTTGGTGTTGAATGGGTTAATATCATGCACCATTCCATGTCAGTTACTTGGTGTTGAATGGGTTAATATCATGCACCATTCCATGTCAGTTACTTGGTGTTGAATGGGTTAATATCATGCACCATTCCATGTCAGTTACTTGGTGTTGAATGGGTTAATATCATGCACCATTCCATGTCAGTTACTTGGTGTTGAATGGGTTAATATCATGCACCAGTCCATGTCAGTTACTTGGTGTTGAATGGGTTAATATCATGCACCATTCCATGTCAGTTACTTGGTGTTGAATGGGTTAATATCATGCACCATTCCATGTCAGTTACTTGGTGTTGAATGGGTTAATATCATGCACCATTCCATGTCAGTTACTTGGTGTTGAATGGGTTAATATCATGCACCATTCCATGTCAGTTACTTGGTGTTGAATGGGTTAATATCATGCACCAGTCCATGTCAGTTACTTGGTGTTGAATGGGTTAATATCATGCACCATTCCATGTCAGTTACTTGGTGTTGAATGGGTTAATATCATGCACCATTCCATGTCAGTTACTTGGTGTTGAATGGGTTAATATCATGCACCATTCCATGTCAGTTACTTGGTGTTGAATGGGTTAATATCATGCACCATTCCATGTCAGTTACTTGGTGTTGAATGGGTTAATATCATGCACCATTCCATGTCAGTTACTTGGTGTTGAATGGGTTAATATCATGCACCATTCCATGTCAGTTACTTGGTGTTGAATGGGTCAATGAAGAGTAGTGTGTGTGTAAGGATAATGTATACAAATATAGCTTATTTACATTGAATGTGGAAATATCGATCAAGCTATGAATAGTATTTCTCACCTTATTATCCACAATATTAGCTGCATCTACATCACCAACAGGACTAGCATCATTATCATCATCATTACTGGCCACATCCCCAACTATACGCTCTTCTCTAATATCAGCTGTAGCATTCTCTGTACCCATTCTACTTGTTCCAGCCTTTATTTCCAGGTTTTCAGATTCATCATTTGAAACATCTGTCCTTTTCTTTTCTTCTATTTCTACAGTCATTTCTTTATCAACTACCCGTCTGTCATTGTCTCCATGGATCATTAATTTATCATTTGCACTATTGTCTTCAATACTCACTTCATTGTTTTTACCTTTTTTCTCAAGTTTGTTACCATCTGAATCGGAATCGTCTTCTATTTCAACAACATTTTTATAATTCTTTAAGCGTTTATTGCCCACCACTTCAGCCTCATTACTATTTGTCTCTTCATTGTCATTTTCCGACTCGGAATCATCATCTATCTCAATGATATTTCTATCAACTTTCATCTGTTTATTACCGACTACTAGCTTGTCTCTTGAATTATCGGATTCATTCAGTTTTCTTTTCAACTGTTTACTATCATTATCTCCAGTATATCTATCTATATTCATGCTTTCCGTTGACTTTTCTTTTGGAATGTCCTGCTTTCCATTTAACTCACGACCGGTTGTTTGTTGTGTCACCTCATTTGAAAATGTGTCGGTTTCCATGGCTGAAATATAAAAATCACATATTTCGTGGTGATTTCATACCATATTTCGTGTTATTTCACGTGTGTTGATATAAGAAAATATGTGATGACTGTATTACACTGAATACACACAAAGTTATGTGATAACATGAAATACATACATGTAGCAACATATTTATAAATTGTACTAGTGGATCATTGAAATACGGTACACTATCTTCTACTGGTTCTGCAGAAGGCTTATTACCAGCTACTGCAATGTTTAGTCCATGATAGGTGGGCGTGCCATGAGAATATAATGGGTCCGAATGTCAGAGGTATTTCTTGAAAATGAGTTGATGTTAAATTTTGATAAGTGAACATGTTCAGAGCACAAACATGAATGTTTAAACCGAAATATAATTATGACTTCACCAGGTTATACCTGTAACGCAAGATATGTAGATCATGCATCATTAACAATGCTTGTCTAGGTCGACGTCAAGGTGCACTGGTTGATATCAAAGCGCATGGACAGATTTCGTCATGGCATCAAGGTGCACTAGTTGATGTCAAAGTGCATGGGCAGATTTCATCATGGCATCAAGGTGTACTGGTTGATATCAAAGTGCATGGGCAGATTTCATCATGGCATCAAGGTGCACTGGTTGATGTCAAAGCGCATGGGCAGATTTCGTCACGGCATATATTTCATCACGGCATAGATTTCGTCAGGGCATGTCATATATCCATATTTCTCTATTCAAACATGACATCATTAACACGTACCAGGTTACAGGTTCATACAGAAACCAGACATTGTTCTATGCCACTGTTTAACTAACAAATACTGTAAAACTACAAACATTTGCTGCTATTTTGTTTCGACAGTCACGGCCATAAACTTATCAAGGTTGTCAATAAATGACAGTACATCTACATGTTTTAAAGCTACACAAGACCTGTACACTTACCAATGACCGGTACTGTCTCCAGCAGGGTATTACCAACATGTACCACTTTATCACAGATTACAGGTCCATTGAGACATGGCGCCCTTGGGTGTATTAATACTTCACACATCCGTGATGCTTCTATGCACAATGACGACACCTAAAATATCAAATCATCTTTATTTCTTTCCAGTGTTAAAAACAGAAAACCAACAACTATTCGCAATCAATTAAATTCCACTTAACTGGCAGAGGAGGTAAAAATCGGGTAAATAACTAATACATAAATTTGACATTAAAGCAGCATTACATCGTATGAAATCAAACATATTTGAAATTTTTGTACGTATGGGTAGCAATGCTGCTACACATTCTAACATTATACTGTGTATGCTTATGTTCATTTGGTAAACAGTGTTTTTTTGGCGATAAAACAAACTCGAACGTAGGACTTTCCGAGTCGATCGGTAACGCACTTGTTTACAACCGGAACGCATCATCCGCACTTGTTTACATTCGGAATGCATCGTCCCCATTTGTCCCACGTTGTCTTTTTTAATTAAATTACTTGATATGTTGATGCATACCTCTGTTAGTCTTTTATGGACATGTCTACATCCCCGTGAGGGGTTCGACATTAGAGGAAGATAGATAGATTTTTATGTTCAAAATATATACGTTGTTTTTTACATCCTCTGTTGTTTCACGCATGCACACTGTGCGTGTTTACATTTCGTGTGTTGATAAACAAATTCGCGTATACGACGGTTTAAATTTATTGGAATTTTATCGTTTCTGAGTGACTATTTCGATTTTTGTAAACACACACACATTAGTATTTATATTTTACCCAAAACACCCTTTATTGCGATGTAATGCTGCTTTAAAGACCCTCCACATTAAATACAGTAGGGTTTATTCTAAAGTGGAAAAAGGGTCAGGGTGGGTCAGAAAAGGAACACCGTGCATTTTGAGCCATGAAGGGTAGGTATGGGGGGGGTATCTGGGGGTTACCCCCTAGACTAGTTTACTAACTTACAGTGATTGACAGCTAGTAAATATGCTTGATCAAAGAGTCAGTAGGGCAGTACATTATCGGTCAACAGGTAGGACGAGTTCTAGTTTATATACGCACTCGCCTCAATGAAAAACAAATATTCAAAAAAGGGAAAATTGCGGAGCCAAAGGGCAAAATGGCATTCCGCTGTAGAAAATCTAGGTAATAGCTTAAAATTGCAAGCGACATTCACTTTTTATTGGTAAAAGAAGATCCAAGAGTGCCCATCCTGGCCATATTTCACAAATGGGCAGACACCAGGGTAGCATCACCGATCTTCTGTAAGCAGGCTGGATAGATTGGCACTATTGCCTCTTTGATCAAGCCCCGAGTTCGAGCCCCACTGGAGCCGTTATGATTGTGCCCTTAGGCAAGGTATTTAATTTCCACATTGCCTATTCTCTCTCCCTCGTGGCGATGGATTCCATCAGGAATGAGGTCTCAAGAGTGATTAATATAAGTTGTAAGAACTTGTTTTTGCGATCTAGCTAAAATAAATTTGCATAAACTAAACTGGATAGCTGTGACTATGGGAAACCCATTGACTTACCTCTAAACACTGATCCAATGTTCCAGTAGAAAAAATCTGAAGAGCCACTTGTGTTGGTGGGGGAACCTTTGGGTGAGGGGACAGGATACAGGCCTGCAGGACCTTGTATAGGCCCTTCCTACAGCCGATAGAGCAGTAGGGGACCGGAATGTCAGTACCCTGCTGTACAAGGAACAAAGTGTGGATGATGAAACCTTGAACATCCTGGACCTTCTTCCCGCTCATTTCACTGCCCGTTGTCATTAGCAACCAGTACAACACTGAAAATAGATGAATCCACATTGGGCCATACATAAACACGAGTTCAGAAGGTTTTCCAGCTCATTTCACTGCCGGTTGTCGGTTGAAACCAGTATAATGCTGGGAATAGATGAATCCATAAATATAAACAAGACATTAAATAGAGCTTCCCGCTCATTTCACTGTTGCCGTTAGTAACCAGTACAATGCTCAAATAAATGACCACACTAATATATAAATGTGAATTTACAGGGTGGTTATTCCCATTCATTTCACTGTGGAACAAATAAAATGCTGAAAATAGATGACCGCACAAATATAAACACAAGTTCAGACGGTTTCTACCTCTCAATTCACTACCTGTTGTCGTTAGTAACCAGTACAACGCTGAAAGTAGATGAATGAACAAAATTTACTATAAATATATGCTTAGATCTGGTTTTGCTTCTCTCAATATTATACAGACCACCATGTGTCTAGATATCAAGCAGACGGATCTGTAGTCCAGTGGTAACACGCTGGACTGGTAAAATCCAGGGATCGCAGGTTCGATCCCCCGTCTGACCCTAATAAAATTAACAGTCTTTCAGATGGGATGTTAAACTGAGGTCTCGTGTCGGTGCTGTACACCGTGCACGTAAAAGAACCAGAGGAGACTCTGGAATGGGTCTCTGTATGTATCATTGCACTATCCTCCAAAAATATAAAATTACTAATCTCTTTAGGAGGCGTCGCTCATATGGGCAACCGGTAGCGACGATAAATAAACGTAAAACACACTAGATATCAACGACTTCTACAGGAACCTATTCACTTTTCTGCATGACCTTTAGACTCCCTACTCTACAATAATACATGTAAGAAATGCGTACCTTCTAATGCTGCCATGACCAGTTCACCGTTGGCATGTTGATGAACCTTTCTCTGTGAGCTGATACCCTCATTAATCTCCTGGTACCCCTTCCGTTTCTTCTTGCCCTTCTTGGACAAGGTCTCTGTAGACTTCCCTGACGAACCACCCTCGGATGTAAGCTATATTTCAAAACAAGAGAGCAACATCTTAAGTGCACAAATACGTCGTAATCTGATAACTGGATGCGTGATACAGATTGAAGCTTTTATACAAATTTCGTCTAGCTCGATTGAAACAAGTTCTTGTAACATTAATTTAATCTCTCTCAAGATCTAATTCCAGATAGAATCCATCACCATGTAGGAGAGAGAAGAGGCATTTTAAGTGAAACTTCTAAATCATTTGATGTTTAACGTGGTCCGTGGTTCCGTATTTCGTGGCCCTCCGTGATCATATAGCGAGATGAAAATTCAATTAACAACTATCACAGAATATAACTTTTAATTAGTTATTAATTTCAAAATGATTCGGCCTGCATACATTAATTAACCATTCAACGAAACATGGTGTCTCGTTAGATAATAACCTGCCATGCCTCTATCCCAACAGAATACGCGGCTGTTTTATATTACAATCTGACATTCAGTAATCTAGTCACACCAGTACGTCCCTGATGAGGAACCGGCTGCAACTAGATACCATGATGCAACATACATCTTAAGCAAATGTCAATTCACCCTGCAACTAATCACCCCATCCGCTGATTTGCAGAATCCTGCTACATATGCATATGATCAGCATGTTTAATGTTAATTCTACAGCCGTGAGCTATTTGTATATACATTTTGGAAACCCACCTCCCAAATACATAAAGTACAACACATGTATATCAAGATCTAACTCAACTAGAATTTAGTCCTATCAGTCATGGAGTGTAAATCCAGATATACAATGGATGATACTATCTCACTAATGAAATCATAACTCATTAATGTATCAATTAAGGAAATCGACATACATGTACATTGTTGTATGCACAGTTATGTTACAGATGATCTATAACGCTACCACCTATGCAGATGATCTATAACGCTACCACCTATGCAGATGATCTATAACGCTACCACCTATGCAGATGATCTATAACGCTACCACCTATGCAGATGATCTATATCTCTACCACCTATATGCACAGTTATGTTACAGATGATCTATAACGCTACCACCTATATGCACAGTTATGTTACAGATGATCTATAACGCTACCACCTATACAGATGATCTATAACGCTACCACCTGTATGCACAGTTATGTTACAGATGATCTATAACGCTACCACCTATATGCACAGTTATGTTACAGATGATCTATAACGCTACCACCTATATGCACAGTTATGTTACAGATGATCTATAACGCTACCACCTATACAGATGATCAATAACGCTACCACCTATATGCACAGTTATGTTACAGATGATCTATAACGCTACCACCTATACAGATGATCTATAATGCTACCACCTATACAGATGATCTATAACGCTACCACCTATATGCACAGTTATGTTACAGATGATCTATAACGCTACCACCTATGCTGATGAACCATGCTAGCTATAAGCTACAGTGTAAATCACAAGAAATACACCAGGAATCATTTCAAAGCGTAATTCCTCGAGCAGTTATTCAATCTACCAATTAGCTGCCATAGGCACATTGGAGGGGGATCTTACTAACTCCTGATTGACTTTGATTAAAGGCAAACGGTTTCACTGATTTGGGAACTTGATCGGGAAGTCACAAAGTAATTTTAGATCCATGAACTGTGTCAGAGAAAGGGGCACAATCCTGAAAATATGCTTGACGTGAGTCAGCTCCCTTAGTTTATACAAATTTATTTTAGCTCGATTGCGAAACAAGTTATTTCAACTTATATAGATCACTCTCGAGACCTCATTCCTGATGGAATACATCGCCACGAGGGAGAGAGAAGAGGCAATGTGGAATTTAAATGCCTTGCCTAAGGACACAATCGTAACGGGGCTCGAACTCCGGATCTTTCGCACCTGAAGCGAACGCGCATCCACTGCGCTATCCCTTAAAGGGGCACAACACTGTAAAAGTGGATCGAAGAAAGGGTTGCCATCCTGTAAAACATGTTTAACGACAGTGGTCTCCTCATATATATATACCTGAAGTGTGTCGAAGAAAGGGGCACAATCCTTTAAGATGTGCTTAACAAGAGTTGTCTCCTCGGTCAGGATCCCAGAAGTACCATCTAGCACCTTCAACAAGGTGGTTAGTAACACATACACCCGCTGTCTCAACACCCTGTAGAAGAAATTATCTTTAGAAGGCATACAAATCTTCTTCAACACATTTCCTTTCTCCACTTCTTGGCCAAGTGATTGCAATGTATACATTGATGCAGGTTATTTGGATGCCTTGAATAAACATGTGGCAAACTGCCTGATTAGCAAGCTCATTTCTCACCAATGCAACCGTGGTTCGAACCTTGGATCGGCCTGGAAATAGGCGAGATGGTACGGTGGTCCCACAAATGACCACATTATAAGCTTTAATCCATGCCAACAAGAGTGATTAATATAAGTTGTTACAGCTTGTTTCACAATCGTAAAATAAATAAAAGTTTATAAATGTGGAAAATTGCCATCTTCCACAATTCCCACAATTCAAGTCACACTCAACTGTGTCTCATTGGCTATTGTATAGTACATATATTAAAATGTATCAAATACAAAGGATGATATTTGCAAATGCGATTCTTCTGAGAATTTATCCACTACTATTTCAACTTTTAAGTTATATCCCTACGATCTTGTATATATATTAATAAGAGGGTATTCGTTTTGTTTTTTTACAGACGGATCTGTAGTCCAGTGGTAAAACGCTGGACTGGTAATCCAGGGATCGCAGGTTCGATCCCCCGTCTGACCCTAATACAATTCCTTTTAGATGGTAAGTTAAACCGGTCTCGTGTTGGTGCAACCAGTATTGACGATAAACGTAAAACACACACTGTTTGTTTCAGTGTATGATCAAATTATATTTTACCGGATGAACATTGAAAGTATTATTAAATGGGCGGAACTGGCCGTGAGTGATAATAATAGCTTTCTACGTTCATAGTGAAATATTATTTGATCATTCACAGACTACCATAAATTATCTCATAAATAGCTCGAGTCCAAAAACGTTATAGTTGAAAACATTTCAACATGCAGCAGTAAGGTACCACACATGCAGCAGTAGGGTACCATGTGCAGCAGTAAGGTACCACACATGCAGCAGTAAGGTACCACACATGCAGCAGTAAGGTACCACACGTGCAGCAGTAAGGTACCACATGTGCAGCAGTAAGGTACCACACGTGCAGCAGTTAGGTACCACATGTGCAGCAGTAAGGTACCACACGTGCAGCAGTAAGGTACCACATGTGCAGCAGTAAGGTACCACATGTGCAGCAGTAAGGTACCACATGTGCAGCAGTAAGGTACCACATGTGCAGCAGTAAGGTACCACACATGCAGCAGTAAGGTACCACACGTGCAGCAGTAGGGTACCACACATGCAGCAGTAGGGTACCACATGTGCAGCAGTAAGGTACCACATGTGCAGCAGTAGGGTACCACACATGCAGCAGTAGGGTACCCCATGCAGCAGTAAGGTACCACATGTGCAGCAGTAAGGTACCCACACGTGCAGCAGTAAGGTACCACACATGCAGCAGTAGGGTACCACACATGCAGCAGTAGGGTACCACACGTGCAGCAGTAAGGTACCACACATGCAGCAGTAGGGTACCACACATGCAGCAGTAAGGTACCACACGTGCAGCAGTAAGGTACCACACATGCAAAGCAGTTAGAAAGAACATGTGATATCCCTCTGCTTTCAACAACAACACATTTTATTTCACTGATAAATTTCTATATTTCATTTGAAAGCATAATTAAGGTATATATATTAACCCTTTCCTTCATAGAGATTTATGTTAATATACTATTATAGCTCCATACAAATGACAGCCATTTAGCTATCATGCAGTGGATAAGTAGTCACCATATCTATCCAACCTCCATAGATATTACTTGGACTACATGAGATTCTGACCGATATTATGAACATTGGTTTGGCTACTACATTGTCAATGTATGTATTGGTAATGGCGTCAAGAGGTGCTTCTATGAGGGAAAGGGTTAAAGGCATTCTCTATAAATTAGTATCATGAGATAACTTTATTATATTGTTGGTTGTCTTCAAGGTTTGTATTATCCATACCCATATTGTTGGTTGTATCCTAGATTGACCGTATGTGTCCAGGCCAGTTGCTGACATAACACACCCACAATACTGCGGCTGTGTGGTACAAGGTTTCTCCGGCACCTAACAACCATGACAACAGTGAATTAAAGCATGTATACATTCATGGCATAGTAATAACGGATAAACACATTTACCTAAAACCTGTTATTTGAAAAACGTAAACATCTCCAGAAGTCATGAGGAGGTTTATTATCAATATCTATATACAGTCAGACCCGTGTTAGTGGTCATCTCTATTAACCCATTCAACACCAAGTAACTTGTCTAAAATTAGTAATACTACTTGCAAAAAGTTGCAGATCCTGAGACGGACGAGCCGGCTCATCTGGATCTACACTTTTTGTAAGCCTATTTAGAGGTCTGTGGTGTTGAAAGGGTTAAGCAGCCAACCTGTATTAAGCAGCCAGTTTCCAGATTCCCAATATGCTGTTTTATTATACATTTGACCTCTAATAAGCAGCCACCTGTGCTAAGCCACCACTTTCTGTGATTCCCTTGGCTGGCTGCTTAAGACAGGTTTGACTGTATAGTATCCCTATAATTGACTGTACAGGCTTTGTTTCACAGGTTATTGGGCAGAAACACATTTTCAACAAACTGGCATGCTTGACTCAATGGTTTCGGCCTACTATGTTATGTACCATTATAAAGGGTAGTCCATGACTGTGGAATCTGTATTAGACGTTTGATATTCGGTTGTCACATACAAGCCAGTGTTGTTATCTGGTGTCGTATCCTTTTTATTACATGGAAGGTGTGATAGCGCAGTGGTAGCGCGTTCGTTTCATGTGATAGGCTGATGATTGCACAGACAGACAGACAGACACACAGGGCAATACAATGTAACAGTTATGACTCCCCAGATGGGGGACACATATTACCTGGATATTTTGGAAGCATCAATGCATTTACTATATATATACTTACAGTGTAATAATGCACTCTAGCATATCCAGTGCCCCTGTATGTATGTCTGGTATGAAGGCACCCAGCAAGGTCCTCTCACTGGTCGGTCTCTGCAGCTATAATAACAAGCAAATGTAACAAATTGATATCCCACAAACTAACTGGCTCTGGACGTACAAATATGTTGAGTTTTAGTGAATTAAAGGGCAATAACTCATAGTGTCATACATGCATGTGCACCACAGCATGGTGATAAGATATTTATTTTCAGTTTCATAAATTCTTTCCATTGGTGACCGAGAACTGGCTCCCGATGGACGCACGTACGGACGACGCAAAAACAATATGTAACTGTACATAGTCATACACAAGAGGGAGATACTTATGTACAGGCACGTAGCTACTATTAGGCACTGAAGGCCCGCCCGCGCCTGCAAATTATCTCAGAAAATAAAAAATTTAAACCCCGGAAACTGCAATAAAAACTGTGGGGGGCATATGATGGCGTACATCGGTGGTGAAATACGTCAAGAGTGCACCATTGACATTCTAATATTCCAAATTCAGACCCATATAGCAACATTGCTATCTATGATGTTCAATTTATCAGTGGGGCCTGCAAATTCAAAATGGCTAGCTACGCCACTGATGTCATATTTAAATACAGTGTTTAATATTGCTAATATTTGTCAATATTGCAACTTTCAACAGCTTCTTAAATATATTCTGAACTAGGTAGTTATTTTGATGAGTGTATTTCCCACGCAAAACTTGCTCTGGACAGAAAAATGTGTTAATTTTTAGTCAATTCAAGGACAATAACTCCTGGTGGTACTCTCAGATCCAGACGAAAATCAGACCTACACCATCACACTATTAAAATGTCAATTACAGGACAATAACTCTGGTGGTACTCTCAGATCCCGACGAAAATCAGACCTACACCATCGCACTATTAAAATGTCAATTACAGGACAATAACTCTGGTGTTACTCGGCGCTTGCTTCATTATCATACTATGATGGTACAGTTAAACCTGTGTTAGTGATCACCTCCATTAAGCAGCCAGTTTCCAGATTCCCAATATGTTGTTTTATCATACATTTGACCACTATTAAGCAGCCACCTGTGCTAAGAAGCCACTTTCTGTCATTTTCTTGACTGACTGCTTAAGACAGGTTTGATTGTAAAAGTAAAGT
Organism: Archivesica marissinica; assembly: GCA_014843695.1. NCBI lineage: Eukaryota > Metazoa > Mollusca > Bivalvia > Venerida > Vesicomyidae > Archivesica > Archivesica marissinica. The sequence goes on along the minus strand of CM026389.1, from coordinate 34,417,644 downwards.
GTTTGTTTATTATGGTGTCACCTCTATTGAAAGGGGCCAGCCATTACTGACTTATGAGACAGCATTTCCCGATTCTAGGCTTGTAGGCCAGGCTGTTGAAAGGGGCCAGCCATTACTGACTTATATGAGACAGCACTTCCCGATCCTAGGCTTGAAGACCACTAGGCTTGTAGGCCAGGCGCCAGGCTGGTAGGCAATCGATAACCATTATGTAACTAACATGCGGCTCACCAACCGGCCATATCAGAATGAACCCCTGAAGAGGTACGAACCTTCGACCTCCCGCTCGGCCACAGAGACCATGATTGTATGTTTATATAAAATTTCATAAAATTCCACTCGTGTATAATGCCTACATAATCTTGGTATGAAAGCCGGTGTGGTTGCACAGTTTATAATGCAATGCATACATGAAACTACAAGAGGAAACATTAAACTTACCACCATAGTTGTGTTCACAGACAAACTACTGTAGACAAGTTGTAATATCTGGTCTGCTGGTACCTTCACCGGTGCAAACATCTCCTCACTGAAACATGCAGGGCACCAGACAGTTGTTAAGCTTTACAACTGATTGGTTTGTGAACACAAGACTAAGCTTACACAATGTCACTGCGACCGTGACCTCGCTCCACTCAGATACTAGTTACTCTCGATTAAGCAAGCTATTAATGGTTGTTGTGACCTTGACTCACACTAAAATTAATAGCGGTCATTTATTTGTGCTCATCAAGATACTAGACACGACCGTTCTGAAGTAAGTGAGCGGACAAGATGTTGCTATTAAATATGGGTCAACCATTAACCCACAAACATCAATAAAGGTCAAGTAATACTGGTCAAGCGGAACCTCCCAAACTCTAGGTTCAACCATTAACCCACAAACATCAATAAAGGTCAATTAATACTGGTCAAGAAGAACCTCCCAAACTCTAGGTTCAACAATTAACCCACAAACATCAATAAAGGTCAATTAATACTGGTCAAGAAGAACCTCCCAAACTCTAGGTTCAACCATTAACCCACAAACATCAATAAAGGTCAATTAATACTGGTCAAGCGGAACCTCCCAAACTCTAGGTTCAACCATTAACCCACAAACATCAATAAAGGTAAATTAATACTGGTCAAGAAGAACCTCCCAAACTCTAGGTTCAACCATTAACCCACAAACATCAATAAAGGTCAATTAATACTGGTCAAGAAGAACCTCCCAAACTCTAGGTTCAACAATTAACCCACACACATCAATAAAGGTCAATTAATACTGGTCAAGAAGAACCTCCCAAACTCTAGGTTCAACCATTAACCCACAAACATCAATAAAGGTCAATTAATACTGGTCAAGAAGAACCTCCCAAACTCTAGGTTCAACAATTAACCCACACACATCAATAAAGGTCAATTAATACTGGTCAAGAAGAACCTCCCAAACTCTAGGTTCAACCATTAACCCACAAACATCAATAAAGGTCAATTAATACTGGTCAAGAAGAACCTCCCAAACTCTAGGTTCAACAATTAACCCACACACATCAATAAAGGTCAATTAATACTGGTCAAGAAGAACCTACCAAACTCTAGGTTCTACCGTTAACCCACAAACATCAATAGAGGTCAATTAATACTGGTCAAGAAGAACCTCCCAAACTCTAGGTTCAACCGTTCAAGAGGTCTGATGGGACACACATTTTAATTCTCAATATAGCTGTGACCTTGACTTTATCCCACCGACCTTAAAATCAATTGGGGTCAGCTACTGGTTACCACAAAAACCAAGTTGGACGAAGGTAGGGTAAACAAATATAGAGAAGAGAATGATCGATACAGCCTGTGCAGTTATATGCCTGGGGTGGGGGGGGTGTTAAATACCAGGGGGGGGGGGTGTAATTATAAAATATTGCATATTACTTGCTGTGTTCTCAGGGCTCATCCTAAGTCAGAATTTTTGGGAGAAGTGGCAACAATTATGTAACCAATTTCAACAAAACAGGGTTAAAATACACATTATCACATTTAAATACAACTTTTGAATAGAACGAGTACTTTATAATGGGCCCGTATATCTAAATTTGGTATGAAAATTGTAAAATAAAATTATGGGGGGGGGGTATCTTTTATTGTTTATCTTCTGATACGCGAGTATACATTCATTTATTAATGGGTATCAATCATTATTCACAGTACATGTAAATCATGCATTATATAAATAGTGATGGTTCCTTGTCAAAAAGGTAAAATCCAACGGCAAGATATTTTATTTCATAGGGAGAAGTGGGGCCCCCAGGGAGAGATCTAGTGGGCCCCCAGGGGGGAGAGAAGTGGGACCCCCAGGTGGGAGAGAAGTGGGACCCCCAGGGGGGAGAGAAGTGGGACCCCCAGGGGGCGATGTCAGGATCCCTGGGGCGACTAATTTGCCCATGTCGCCCTCTAGAAACTAAGAATGAGCCCAGGTTCTGTCAGTAATGCTTTTACTTAAGAATGAACTGTAACCTGAGTATGGACACCATGCAGCCGGTCAGCGTCTTCCATCTAGACACAAGGGCAGTAACTCTGTCAGTCTGGTCCAACTCTATAGCCGACAAGCTCAAGCATTGTCTTCCCTCCTTTGACAATATAAATTCTGAAAGCAAAAACGTTATGACACGAAGAGATGTATTACTCCTAGCAATAATACAGGTCATAAAGGGGCATGTGTGAAGCGAATAAGTTGAACATTAAATCAATATCAGCGCTGTAGCTAGAGGGTGATTTGTGGGAGAGGTAATCTCCCGGACCTGCCTCACTTCTCATTACAGGGCTGTAGCTAGAGGGTGATTTGTGGGAGAGGTAATCTCCCGGACCTGCCTCACTTCTCATTACAGGGCTGTAGCTAGAGGGTGATTTGTGGGAGAGGTAATCTCCCGGACCTGCCTCACTTCTCATTACAGGGCTGTAGCTAGAGGGTGATTTGTGGGAGAGGTAATCTCCCGGACCTGCCTCACTTCTCATTACAGGGCTGTAGCTAGAGGGTGATTTGTGGGAGAGGTAATCTCCCGGAGCTGCCTCACTTCTCATTACAGGGCTGTAGCTAGAGGGTGATTTGTGGGAAATGTAATCTCCCGGACCTGCCTCACTACTCACTACAGGGCAGGAGCTGGATGGTGATTTGTGGGAGAAGTAATCTCCCAGAGCTGCCTCACTTCTCATTACAGGGCAGGAGCTAGTGGGTGATTTGTGGATGAGTTAATCTCCCAGACCTGCCTCACTTCTCATTACAGGGCTGTAGCTAGAGTAGCTAGAGGGTGATTTGTGGGAGAGGTAATCTCCAGGAACTGCCTCACTTCTCATTACAGGGCTGTAGCTAGAGTAGCTAGAGGGTGATTTGTGGGAGAGGTAATCTCCCGGAGCTGCCTCACTTCTCATTACAGGGCTGTAGCTAGAGGGTGATTTGTGGGAAATGTAATCTCCCGGACCTGCCTCACTACTCACTACAGGGCAGGAGCTGGATGGTGATTTGTGGGAGAAGTAATCTCCCAGAGCTGCCTCACTTCTCATTACAGGGCAGGAGCTAGTGGGTGATTTGTGGATGAGTTAATCTCCCAGACCTGCCTCACTTCTCATTACAGGGCTGTAGCTAGAGTAGCTAGAGGGTGATTTGTGGGAGAGGTAATCTCCAGGAACTGCCTCACTTCTCATTACAGGGCTGTAGCTAGAGGGTGATTTGTGGGAGAGGTAATCTCCCCGAACTGTCTCACTACTCACTACAGGGCTGTAGCTAATGATGATTTGTGGGAGAAGTAATCTTCTGGAACTGCCTCATTTCTCACTACAGGGCAGGAGCTAGTGGGTGATTTGTGGGAGAGTTAATCTCCTGGAGCTGCCTCAATTCTAACTACAGGGCAGGAGCTGGATGGTGATTTGTGGGAGAAGTAATCTCCTGGAGCTGCCTCACTTCTCACTACAGGGCAGGAGCTGGATGGTGATTTGTGGGAGAGTTAATCTCCCGGAGCTGCCTCACTTCTCACTACAGGGCAGGAGCTGGATGGTGATTTACCAGATGCAATCTCCCTGAGCTACTATTTTGAAGCCGGGGGAAGTCTTCCATACAGTATTTCTTTGCATACCGTAAACATGTCATTATTTTGAACTTCTCGCTTATGCTGTGAATAGAGAGGTTTGAAATACTTCCACATTTGAACAAACCTTGTAGATATTGTAATTAAAGATGATACTCACTTAATTAACACTCCTACCAAATAGTCCATTTTAATATTATTTTACATGTACAGTGAAACCCTCAAAACCAAATGGGCACCGGACTAGGGTAAAATTTCGGTTTGAAGGGGTTTTGGGCTTTGGGTTTTCACATTTGGGTAGATTTCTCCTAAATTAACAATTCAACTCTCTGCAATACTTAGGATGCTGGAACATGTTTATAGTTTGGCAGTTAGTAAAAAAACTGATTACTTTTAAGTGTACAATGCATTATTCTGAATAAAATAGGTGAAAGTTGTTTGTGTGAAAGAATGGTCAGCTTCATAGTTGATGAAGGCAAGTTGCTGTTCGGTTTACGTTGAAAATACATACTTTTTTAAAAATCTGTTCGGTATTCGGAAAAGAAAGAATTGTTCCAGATAACAGAAGTTTCTTACAAAGAACAAAGGGAAACATTTGGGAACAAGAAATTTGTTCGGTTTGGAGGGAATTCCAGATTAGAGGGGTTCCGGTTTTGAGGGAATTTCAGCTTAAAGTTTAAACTTTATTTATTTTAAAACGATTGCGAAGCAAGTTCTAACAACTTATATTAATCACTCTCGTTGGCGCAGATGAAAGCGTAAATGTGGTCATTCGTGTGGGAGGAAACCGGAGTACCCGGAGAAAACCCAACTGTCCGATCTGACGACCATCGTACCATCTCGCATACTTCCCGGTCCGAGGATCGAACCCGGGTTGCATAGATGATAAGTAATTTTCCTAAATCCAGCTTAGAGAGGTGTTCCAGTTTGGAGGGGTTTCACTGTAGTATATATGAGCCGGGTCAATAATCTAACAATGTTCGCAATCACTCGACTACGGAATTCCTTATTTTATAAACAGCAAGTCCATAACACACCTGATTCTAATCCCTCGTACAACGAGCCGACAGTACACGCCAGACTCCCTGACAGCCTCTCATACTGCTGTGTCCAAGCCTCTGTGTACTTGATCCCCGCCGCACCTCCAGGACCGCACTGGGTCAGCAGAGCAAAACACTGCAACACTGACTACACGGAGAGAGAAGCAAACGTATGTGCTAAGCATATCAACCATCCAAATACAAAATTCTAATTACAGTCAAACCTGTCTTAAGCAGCCAATCAAGGAATTACAGAAATTAGCTACTTAGCACAGGTAGTTGCTTAATAGAGGTCAAATGTATAAAAAAACAACATATTGGCAATCTTGAAACTGGCTGCTTAATACAGATTGGCTGCTTAATAGAGGTGACCACTAACACAGGTTTGACTGTAATTTAGCTAAATATGATAGTAAATATTAAAGCATTTGAAAGAAGGCACAATGTTTGATATGAAATTGAAACACTTATTCACACAACTTATATTAGTCACACTCGAGGCCTCATTCCTGATGGTAATATCATCGCCACGAGGGAGAGAAGAGGCAATGTGGAATTTAAATGACTGGCCTACGGTCAAAATTGTAATGGCTACAGCTGGGCGCGAACTCCAGGCCTTTCGCATCTGAAGCGAACGCGCTACCACTGCGCTATCACGAGTTCTTGTATCTGTTGTATTTATTGTTCTAGCTCCAGGTACCTCGGCACAGTAACCATTGTCTAGTTAATGTAAACGGTTGGTTTACTTCGGCACAGGAACCATTGCCGATTTTCTGTAAACCTTCGACTTACCTCAGCACAAGTACCTTTGCCATTGTCTAGTTCCTGTAAACTGTTGGCTTATCTCGGCACAAATACCTTTGCCAAGTTCCTGTAAACTGTCAACGTACCTCAGCACAGGTACCATTGTCTAGTTCCTGTAAACTATTGACTTACCTTGGCACATGCACCATTGTCTAGTTCCTGTAAACTATTGACTTACCTCGGCACAGTAACCATTGTCTAGTTAATGTAAACTGTTGGCTTACCTCGGCACATGTACCATTGTCTAGTTCCTGTAAACTATTGACTTACCTCGGCACATGTACCATTGTCTAGTTCCTGTAAACTGTTGACTTACCTTGGCACATGCACCATTGTCTAGTTCCTGTAAACTGTTGACTTACCTCGGCACATGTACCATTGTCTAGTTCCTGTAATCTGTTGACTTACCTTGGCACATGCACCATTGTCTAGTTCCTGTAAACTGTTGACTTACCTTGGCACATGCACCATTGTCTAGTTCCTGTAAACTGTTGACTTACCTCGACACATGTACCATTGTCTAGTTCCTGTAAACTGTTGACTTACCTCGGCACATGCACCATTGTCTAGTTCCTGTAAACTGTTGACTTACCTTGGCACATGTACCATTGTCTAGTTCCTGTAAACTGTTGACGTACCTCGACACATGTACCATTGTCTAGTTCCTGTAAACTGTTGACTTACCTCGACACATGTACCATTGTCTAGTTCCTGTAATCTGTTGACTTACCTCGGCACATGTACCATTGTCTAGTTCCTGTAAACTGTTGACTTACCTTGGCACATGCACCATTGTCTAGTTCCTGTAATCTGTTGACTTACCTCGGCACATGTACCATTGTCTAGTTCCTGTAAACTGTTGACTTACCTCGGCACATGTACCATTGTCTAGTTCCTGTAAAATATTGACTTACCTCGGCACATGTACCATTGTCTAGTTCCTGTAAAATATTGACTTACCTCGGCACATGTACCATTGTCTAGTTTCTGTAGAATTAAAGTCTCAACTTTATTCTTGAAGGGACCGACGGGCCCCGGGTATTTCCTGATACACTGGTTGATGCACGACACTACGCCCTGATTCACCTGAAACATGTTATTGTTATATTTCTATATTTATGTATACAAAATAACACGGGTACCAAGTCGGACACAGGTATCAATTAGGACAGTGCATGTACCTCACAAATATTAGCTAATCTTACAACCAACTCTAATAAATGTACTGTATTAGAGCTAGCTTTGCACTGTATAAGAGATGTGTACTGTACTGGAACTATGTACTGCATTATACGAGCTATGTACTGTATTAGAGCCTGGTACTGTATTAGAGCTATGTACTGTATTAGAACTATAGAGTTGTATTAGAGCTGTGACAAACGTACTTACATCTGCTGAGGGAATTTATTAGCAAGGAAAATATATGTGGTATTACAGATTTAGAGAGAAATTCAACAAACACTTACCTCTGCTGGGGCAGCTATTAGCAAGGGAAGTAACTGTGGTATCACAGAAGTAGTTATCTCCCTTGTCAAGTCAGAGAAATTCTTGGAAAAGTGTATAATCTGCGCTAGGACCTGGCAGCTGGCTGAATACACAGGTGCTGGGCAATGACTCTACAAAACCATATCAAAACACAGTTAACCAGTGCTTAAAGAGCATTCCAAATAAACCACTCTATAAATACTGCAATTATGATCTCCCATCAAAGCATTCTCAATGCATTGGTATGTATGTATGTTCCATTAATGTCAAACCCCTCTCGGGGACCTAGACATTTTTCCTGGGTCGGCTTAGCCGACCTATGCGATTAACCAGTACTAAGCAATGTGTGTGAGGTGCCTTGCTCAATGACACTACATACGTGGCCTGACCGAGTATCGAACCCGGGACCATTCAATTCCAAATCCGACGCTCTACCGCTGAACCACGGACGCCACCAGTAACAGTCATCAGTGGGCACCAGTCACTTTCACAGGCATCTGGCGCATACCCAGGACCCTTACCCCCGGGTTACCCCCCCCCCAGCATATCATTTCTAGTACAAACACACATTTCTGACTAAAATGATCGCCGCAAATCTCTACTGAAGAGATGTTACAGTGTATTTTGACTATTTGGGGTTGTAACGTGGGGCTGGGGGTAGTAACCATGACCGCTCCAGGGTATGCGTCGAATGCCTGTGGTCAATTTACTGACATTCCAGACAGGTTAGATTGGCTATACACAAGCATGCAACGTATACTCAGAGCACATATAATCTTTGTGCATATTTGTTTTGGGGTTTAATGTCGCCCAACAGCTGAGGTCATATGGCAACCCCTCTCCAGTTTTTATTGGTGGAGGAAGACCCTGGGTGCACCTACAAACCGTTTTCAGGCACGGGCGGGCACATGGGTAGAACCAGCGACAATCCGCAAGCCAGGTCAATAGCTTACTCACATGAAAAGTATTTGAACTCCCAGTGGGAATCAAACCTACACGATATTAACCATTCGGTCACAGAGGCCACACATTTAATCCTAAATGAGGCAACAATCAGTAACTTGAACCTGAACAGTACAGCTAACGCTTTTAATGTCTCCTGGCTCCAGGGTACCAAAGTAAATTTATTCTACACGCCAAGTATAGTGTAGCTATATTAGATATGATTTCAACACTTAAAATGCTGAAAAGAATTGGAATGAAGGAATGTGCAAACAACATAGACCAAGATCAGCCACGGCGTAACGCCTCAATGTGTGTTGTTTGCTATTCAGCCAAGTGGCTTAGCTCCACTATCAGAATAGCAAAGAGCACAGAGCCTGACCAGTTCTGTGCCGTCTGATCTGGCTCTATGCAAAAACGTATATACTCATTTCCAGCACAGTAATAATAATAATAAGGGTTAATGAGATTGTTCCAAAGGCACTGTTAGTGACTTCCTGCTGACTGTGTCATGGATTGTACCTGTAATGTTTGTATCAGCAGTTTTATCCAGGTGAGGGCGTTCTGTTGATACACACCTGTACTGCACTGTCTCACCAGAACTGCAAGCAACATAAGACCTTCGGCTCTGAAATAATACAAACACATCTAAGGGACACAATTCTTACAATAACTGAAATCTGATGCGGAGAAACAACGGAAATAGATCAAATATATATCACATAACTTTGCTTGTGTTCAGTTTATTACGGCCATCACATATTTTCCTGTATTCTAATTGGTTGAGAGAAGAATCCTTTATAATTTGTAAATTTAACTATTAAAGTATGCATATTTCAATTGGTATATAACACTAATGGCAAGTACAAACGACGATTTAAAAGAAGTCTTGACGCAATTATAGCGCAGTTTAAAACATAAATATAACACAGCTTTGTGTAGTGACGTCATGACAATTTAGTGACGTCATGACAATTTAGTGATACTAAATTGACGTCATGACAATTTAGTGACGTCATGACAATTTAGTGACGTCATGACAATTTGCGCCAAAATGAAAGTAGCAACGTCATTTATTCAACCGAGCGCGCTATGGCAATGTGATAATATTTGCTATTAACAAAATTCTAACTCAGTTTCATACATATGTTATGAAATCACCACTAATGTAAGACGACCCTATATAGACAAAAGAATAGCACTCGGAGATATGTAAACCCCTGGGCTGACAGTATGTGGACAGGATAGCACTCAGAGAGATGTAAACCCCTGGGCTGACAGTATGTGGACAGGATAACTCGGAGAGATGTAAACCCCTGGGCTGACAGTATGTGGACAGGATAACTCGGAGAGATGTAAACCCCTGCGCTGACAGTATGTGGACAGGACAGCACTCGGAGAGATGTAAACCCCTGCGCTGACAGTATGTGGACAGGATAGCACTCGGAGAGATGTAAACCCCTGCGCTGACAGTATGTGGACAGGATAACTCGGAGAGATGTAAACCCCTGCGCTGACAGCATGTGGACAGGATAGCACTCAGATAGATGTAAACCCCTGCGCCGACAGTATGTGGACAGGATAGCACTCAGAGAGATGTAAACCTCTGCGCTGACAGTATGTGGACAGGATAGCACTCGGAGAGATGTAAACCCCTGCGCTGACAGCATGTGGACAGGATAACTCGGAGAGATGTAAACCCCTGCGCTGACAGTATGTGGACAGGATAACTCGGAGAGATGTAAACCCCTGCACTGACAGTATGTGGACAGGATAACTCGGAGAGATGTAAACCCCTGCACTGACAGTATGTGGACAGGATAACTCGGAGAGATGTAAACCCCTGCACTGACAGTATGTGGACAGGATAACTCGGAGAGATGTAAACCCCTGCACTGACAGTATGTGGACAGGATAACTCGGAGAGATGTAAACCCCTGCGCTGACAGTATGTGGACAGGATAACTCGGAACATTTGTTCATGGATTTTGATTAAACTCTGTGGATATATTCAGAGTAAGTGAATCGATTTTGGGAATAATGAGTGAAGGCCTACGGTCAGGGTGCTCCACGAAGGCCTACGGTCAGGGTGCTCCACGAAGGCCTACGGTCAGGGTGCTCCACGAAGGCCTACGGTCAGGGTGCTCCACGAAGGCCTACGGTCAGGGTGCTCCACGAAGGCCTATGGTCAGGGTGCTCCACGAAGGCCTACGGTCAGGGTGCTCCACTCCCAATGCAGTAAATTGGATACTTGGCTGACCGCCCTGACCACAAGCATTAACCGATCTCTCCCAAAATCCTACCACTTCCTACAAGTTCGGGGACACACGCATGATTTTAAATAATTGTAGGGTCGTAGTGACCTGCATTGCATTGCAATTTTTCCTGTTATTTCGAGGTCTTATCGTTAAAGCTCATTTTCGCATAGCACTTTCCGCCCTGATCCGATGGCGGGATTTCTGACCAATATTTTGAAGCTTTTCGGACATGAACGGTTATAAATGTGTGCATTAGTGTAAAGAATAATCCTAAATATAGATATTAAGAACGTTTAAAATATATTGTCTAACCGTTATGCATATCATTTAGCTGTTTGAAATGGACATGCGAGATTCTCCCATTTTTTCTGTGCAGTCTTCACAAAAGAAATCCGAGTGAATTATTTTTGGTACATTTCATGCGTATGAACAATTGGATATTAGACGAAATCTTATTTGGTTCACCGTAATGGCACGGAGATAAATCTTGTAAACATTTTCGTCTAATGATTTCTATTTTTGTTTTTCGCAATAATCAAATATTCAAAATGGACGATTTGGAATGGCGAAACTCTGCCATGGAATTTAAACATTGATTTCTTGTATAATATTGTGTCAAGAGTCGTTATAGACTGTGCAGAATTCAAACAATGGTATGTGTGTTCATCTTGTTAACAATTTTAATTTATAAAAACGACTTTTTAGAATATAAAATATGCTACGCGTAATTGCGGTTTAGCGTTTAGACTTTGAAAAATGTCACATTTTTCAAGTCTAAATATTTGGACTAATCAGCTCAGTGGTTCACGAGTATGGAGTTCAAAACTGTGTTTCCTTAAATAATATTAACAGGTTCGGATACGATTATAATCTGAGGTCTCTTCTATTGTTCATCTTGTGTCTATTTTACGCTTAGACTAAATAAGCATCTTCCGATTGCCTAATTAGGTTAATTTTATCAAGGGACAGCTCAATTCTTCTACGTTTAGACGGCGGTTGTGACATGATTGAAACAAATATAAAGTGATGAAATATTTTTGAAAAACAGTTCTTTAAATATTATTTTGTAAAACAAATGGTCAAAAGTTGAGAAAATCATAATTATCTTGTGTGACTGGATTATATTGTGCTTTCACAGGTGATCAAACGGTTGCATCAAACAATAAATTACGAGATTCACAAAATCCTTTATTCGTTATCAAACAAGTTTTATAATTGCCTATAGGATAGTAATCTACACTTGATTATAACATAATCCCCCAGTTAGCCGACAAATTAACTGTACATGAGTGCTAATTGCAGTAGTCATCAATCAGCCTGACATCTTATAATCTTGCGCGATTATCACACGTTCATAGATCAAACGCGCACCGTTAAAAATGAGATTGGAAAGTGTCAGCAGCATGTCAATTTATGACGGAATACACAAACAAATTCAACACTTTTTAGTTTATTGACGAAGACCTATGTCGCCTAAAAGTTGTTCCGGTTTTGGGAGGTGAAATTACATCAAACTGTACCCAAATTATGCAAATTTTTCGTCCGGTTTCTGGAGTTGAGAGGTTCCGGTTTTCAGAGTGATTTTATGTAAGAAGTAAAGAAGAAACAATTCGGGACTTTCAAAAACGTCCGGTTTTGGGAGTATTCCGATTTAGAGAGGGTCCTGTTTTGGGAGGTTCCACTGTATGCACATGTTGTTATATAGTCGGTTATAAAAGCTCATTAAAGCTTATGTTAATTGTAAAGAGTCTTGCCGACTCAAAATAAAAGTTATAAGACTCAAAATAAAAGTTATCTATCTTTTACCAATCTATCAAAATTGTTAATAACGGATTCAATGCCTAATACCAGTGTGAGACCCGGATGCAGTGATTGTTGGGAGGATGCTGTCTTTAGGAACAAACTTGTACCTGCATTTACTGGAACCCAGACAGCTGTGTACATGGCTAATCACTTCCTGAATACTCCCACCACTTTGCTGAAATACAATTTCAATGTGAAATGTAATACGATGTCGGTTGTCAATGGCGCAACAAAACAAATACTGGCACTATATTTTGTGAATTGGGGAAAATATTTGGTGCAACTATTTTTTTTTAAGTCTTTTTTTTTTTGGCCATGTGTCAAAGGAGCCCTTCAAATATTTATCTGTGAACTATATGTCTATCTATCTATCTATCTTCCGCTAATGTCGAACCCCTCGCGGGGACGTAGACATGTTGCGCGTCAAAAACCGCAAAGAAGTTAAAAGTATGAGTAGTTAAAAGTATAATTTAAGAAGGTAATGAAAATAAGTTGTGGTAAAAGTTTAAAAGCAGCTGCGCAGAACAACTAGGGACTGGCATGATCAATATGGCAAACTGCCGTATTGAATTGCTCTATGGTAGGGAGATGGACAATGTCAGGAGGGAGGTGGTTCCAATGGTAGATTGTTCTTGGAAAAAAGGAAAACTTGTAGTAGTCTGTAGTTGCTGTAATTGACCTATAGCTTAAGGAATGGCAATGGCGAGTAGGACGGGAGAGAGGAACTAGGTAATTTTCAAAATAGAGGCCATTCCGGTGTCCTCTGGAGTCCCACAGGGATCCGTACTTGGACCCCTGCTTTTCCTAGCCTACATAAATGACCTCCCACAAAACATCAGTTCCAAAGTCCGCATCTTTGCAGATGATACTCAAGTATATCTATCTTTGACATCTGCAAATGAATCGGTCACACTCCAAAATGATCTTAAGAGATTAGAAGAGTGGGAGTTGGAGTGGGACATGGAATTTAACCCCTCCAAATGTCAAGTTATCCACGTCACCAGAAGGAAACATCCTATTCCCAGCAATTATAAACTCCATGGAGTCCTACTTGAGTCGGTCACCTCAGCCAAATACCTTGGCGTGGATATCTCAAATAACCTGTTGTGGGACACCCACATAAAAAGGTCAACAAAGAAAGCAAACCAAACATTAGGATTTCTACGTAGAAACCTCCAGGTCAAATCTGAACCCCTTAAGACCATGGCTTACCAGACATTAGTGAGACCCCAGCTTGAATATGGCTCCGAGATCTGGTCGCCCCATACCCAAACATTGATAGACCAAATTGAAGGTGTCCAGCGAAGAGCAGCCCGTTGGATAAAGGCTGACTTCTATCGTACCTCTAGTGTTACAGACATGCTACATTCCCTAAATCTACGCAGACTAGATCAACGGCGTATTGACAATAGGTTATCCCTTATGTATAAAATTCATAATGATCTTGTTGCTATTCCCATTGAAAACTACCTAGTTCCCCTCTCCCGTCCTCGCCATTCCTTAAGCTATAGGTTAATTACAGCAACTACAGACTACTACAAGTTCTCCTTCTTTCCAAGAACAATCTATCATTGGAACCACCTCCCTCCTGACATTGTCCATCTCCTACCATAGAGCAATTCAATATGGCAGTTTGCCATATTGAACATGCCTGTCCCTAGTTGTTCTGCGTAGCTGCTTTTAAACTTTTACCACAACTTATTTTCATACCTTTTAAATTATACTTTTAACTACTCATACTTTTAACTTCTTAGCGGTCTTTGACGCGCAACATGTCTACGTCCCCGCGAGGGGTTCGACATTAAAGGAAGATAGATAGAAATGGTATTCTTTAATAATCTTCAACAAAATAAGGTCAAAATACCAATATGACCATTAACTACTACATTTGAATATCCATTCAATAGTGAAATAGTACCCTCACCACTTAGTATTACACAGTTACAAGCTATTATTCACCGAAACCCCCTTAGTCAGTGAGACAGCCGAATACCGGTACACCCATTCAAGACATTGTATCGCCAATTTGATCTTGACATTAAAATATACAGGTCTCTTACCATCGACGAAAATAACTGATTGACTTCACATATACTGAGAACATGTTTGAGATCGATACAGCTGCTTTGTTGTGAAGAATAAATCTGAAATATTGTTTTGCACACGTTTTCCATGGGCGCATCCATCTTGGGAAGAGAAGAGCATGGGCAAATATAACACAAAGATGAACATCTAGCGAAAATAACTAATAAGTATAAACTTGTGTGAATAACACTTTGCATGCTAATCGGGCTACTCAGCTGCTAACTTACACTCTTTAATGTCAACCCTTCGCGGGGATATAGACATGTGTAATTCAGCAGGTGCGTATTTATAATTTTGGTTAGGTCGCGGAATTGAGCAGTGTAAGGTTAGTATATATATATATGTATGGTCCTTTAATGTCAAACCCCCTGCGGGGATGTAGACATGTTTTCCTGAACAGACTTAGCCCACCTAAGCGGTTAACCAGTACTAAGTAATGTGTGCGAGGTGCCTTGCTCAATGACACTACATACGTGATCTGACCGAGTATCGAACCCGGAATCGTTCGATTCCAAATCGGACGCTCTACCACTGGGACCACCTAGAAATAAGTAATGTGTGTGAGGTGCCTTGCTCAATGACACTACATACGTGATCTGACCGAGTATCGAACCCGGAATCGTTCGATTCCAAATCGGACGCTCTACCACTGGGACCACCTAGAAAAATTGTAAAATCATTTGACGTCAAATTTAATAATTAGAGACGATTGAATGATGCTTTTCACAATCATAAAGTCCAAATGCCAGTAACTACACGCCAATTTCTCTCACCCGTATTGCCTGTATTGGAGCATATTTTGGTCTCCAACAGCATGTTTGTTCATTTCAACAATAATGACCTCCTAAGCCAATTCCAGCACGCCTTCAGATCAAAGCATAGTTGCGAATCTCAGCTTATCAGCGTCACACAAGAGGTATATGACAACCTTGAAAATGGTAAGCAAACATATGTTATTGCTATGGACTTTTATAAAGCGTTTAACACGGTTGGTCACAACAAACTGATATACAGACTTAATGAGTTTGGTGTCCACCCTCTGCCATCACGGTGAATCAAGTCATTCCTAAACAGGCCGATCCCAAAGAGTAGTTGTGGATGGCTGCACTTCAGATTCACTGCCGCCTGTCATCTCAGGGGTCCAGCAAGGCTCTGTTTTAGTGATGCTACGCTAGTAGTATACTCTGGACAGAGTGAGACAATCATTAGAGATGATGTTACACCGTATAATTCATGTATCTGCAGATAACGAATAAATATATAAAAAAGATATGTATATATATATGGGTTGTATGGGTGGCGCGGAGGGGCGGAAATATAAACATTCTATGTTTTAGGAATATAGTAAAATGTGAAATATCACAAATTAAGGATTCTCTTTAATGAACTATAACTATATAGGCATATAATCAAACACAACGTGTTTATGCTTACCATATTTTAGGAGTGGTGCTCACATGTTCAGTCACGCGTCTGAATCCCACCTATGCATTGTTATCTCAGTAAGCCACCCCGCGGTATGGAGGCACTCATTTCGGACCATGCTGCTCCCAATTCAGTAGTGGGGCGACCATCCCCTACCCAGCGGGTCCTCAGGTGGCGGATAGGGGAATGGCCCTCAGATATGGGGGTTTGCTGTGAATTAAATAAGCAGTCCCGGACCATATGGCGGTGTACCTACCAGGACGGGGCAGGATGGCACATGGCAAAGCTACTCCTATTAAATACCCCACGTGTCCTACAACGGGTGCATCAGGCGAATATATGGGCTGGCTTAAAAGTCCTAGCCTAAGGGTGAGGTAACCCCAACAGAAATCTCGAATGCTGAAGCCGGAAGTACTGGGCCGCACGGCGCATTCTAACAAACCACGGTACTACGCATAAACGCAACAAAAAAAACCCATATACAACCTTACTTTTATTGATGCCAAGCACATTGTGGGGACCTTGACATGTTTTTTTTGGGACAGGCTTAGCAGACTTAAGTCACTAACCAGTACTGAGATGCCTCACTCAATGACACTATATGTGCCCCAAACTAGTATCAAACCCGGGACCCTTTAAATCCAAATAAGACACTCTACCACTGTACCACTGGACAATGGACGACACACTAAGTAATTCTCTGAACCATATTACCCATATACATTCGTAGGAACAAATATTGTGTCTAACTACTGGTAAATTTCAAGATTATGTGACACTTGGGTGTGTCATTCCTATACGAGTAATGCATATTTACGTTTGTTTACCTGCTAGTCTCGTTTTGGCGAAAGTAGGTCAAAACGGTGCGCACTATATAATAAGCCAAACCGTGTTTCCGTGTATTTATATGCAGAGCTATAGTATTTCTTCCCAGTGTTTCGTAGATTACCCGCTATATTCTACAGCACTTGTGACTACTTGTTCCCCACTTATAATGTAGATTACCAGCTATATTATATAGCACTTGTTCCCCACTTATAATGTAGATTACCAGCTATATTATATAGCACTTGTTCCCCACTTATAATGTAGATTACCAGCTATATCATAGAGCACTTGTTCCCCACTTATAATGTAGATTACCAGCTATATTATATAGCACTTGTTCCCCACTTATAATGTAGATTACCAGCTATATCATATAGCACTTGTTCCCCACTTATAATGTAGATTACCAGCTATATTATATAGCACTTGTTCCCCACTTATAATGTAGATTACCAGCTATATTATATAGCACTTGTTCCCCACTTATAATGTAGATTACCAGCTATATTATATAGCACTTGTTCCCCACTTATAATGTAGATTACCAGCTATATTATATAACACTTGTTCCCCACTTATAATGTAGATTACTAGCTATATTATATAGCACTTGTTCCCCACTTATAATGTAGATTACCAGCTATATTATATAGCACTTGTTCCCCACTTATAATGTAGATTACCAGCTATATTATATAGCACTTGTTCCCCACTTAAAATGTAGATTACCAGCTATATTATATAGCACTTGTTCCCCACTTAAAATGTAGATTACCAGCTATATTATATAACACTTGTTCCCCACTTAAAATGATGATTACCAGCTATATCATAGAGCACTTGTTCCCCACTTATAATATAGATTGCCAGCTATATTCTACAGCACTTGTTCCCCACTTATAATGTAGTTCACCAGATATATTCTACAGCACGTGTTCCCCACTTATAATGTAGATTACCAGCTATATTATATAACACTTGTTCCCCACTTAAAATGTAGATTACCAGCTATATTATATAACACTTGTTCCCCACTTAAGATGTAGATTACCAGCTATATTATATAACACTTGTTCCCCACTTAAGATGTAGATTACCAGCTATATTATATAGCACTTGTTCCCCACTTATAATGTAGATTACCAGCTATATTATATAGCACTTGTTCCCCACTTAAAATGTAGATTGCCAGCTATATTATATAGCACTTGTTCCCCACTTATAATGTAGATTACCAGCTATATCATAGAGCATTTCTCCCCCGCCTAATATAGATTACCAGGTGTGTCCCTACAACTGACAACAGGACAATAGTCCGATCTGGAGCCAGACATCACAACCATAATGTACACATATCATTTGCTTATACACATTTATTAGACTAAATGTATTGCCAAGTTTTGACAAAATTACATCAATCGCTCTCAAGACCTCATTCATGATGGAATCCATCGTCATGAGTGAGAGAGGAGAAGTAATGCTGGTTGAAGTGTTTTGCCTAACCGTTGTTCTAAAGGGGCTCGAATTGGCTGTCCGATTAGCGCAGTGGTTAGCACGCTCGCTTCTCACCAATGCGACCCGGGTTCGATCCTCGGACCGGGAAGTATGTGAGATGGTACGGTGGTCGTCAGATCGGACAGGTGGGTTTTCTCCGGGTACTCCGGTTTCCTCCACACAAATGACCACATTTACGCTTTCATCCACGCCAACGAGAGTGATTAATATAAGGCGATAAAGCTTGTTTCGCAATCGTTGTAAAATAAATAAAGTTTAAACTTTTTAAACTCACAGCCTCTCGGTTACCAGATGGGCGCACTCAATTAACCACGTGTTACTTAACACCTGTGTCCATGGTTTTACCTGCAAATGGTTCACTTATGAATATGATACCAGGCAAATTGACCTTACTTTTCTGAAATGTGCATTAGTATAACTTCTATATAAACCCCTAAGCACGAGTAATGTTTGTTGTATCAGAACCGAATGTAACTTTTAAATAAATGATAGTCGTGCATTCAGTATGTTGGGTGCCGATACACAAACGTATTGAAAACAAGGAATTACATCTGCTAGGCAACGAGTAGTATTGAGTTAAACAAGTTATAAATTATACAGTCCCCGTGGCCTTAAGTTTAAACTTTATTTAGTTTACAACGATTGCGAAACGAGTTCTAACAACTTATATTAATCACTCTCGTTGGCGCGGATGAAAGCGTATATGTGGTCATTCGTATGGGAAGAAAATGGAGTACCTGGAGAAACCCACATGTCCGATCTGGCGACCACCGTACCATCTCACATACTTCCCGATCCGAGGATCGAACCCGTGTTGCATTGGTGAGAAGCGAGTGCGCTAACCACTGCGCTAATCGGATAGCATAATCTCCGTGGCCTAGTTGTCAAGGCGTCCGTCTACGGAGCGGGAGGTCGAAGGCTGGAACCTCGTCAGGGGTTCGTTCTGATATGGCCGGTTGGTGAGCCGCCAGCTAGCTAAATAATGGTTACCGATCAGTCAGGCGCCTGGCCTACACGCATATTATTCGGGAAGTACTGCTGTTCATAAAAAAGGTGTATCATAAGTCAGTAATGACTGGTCCTTTCAACAGGGGTGACCCTATATTAAACAAACACTTTACGGTATCATGGTTCACATTAATTGTCGTATACGGGCATTAACTAATTACAGATTTTTGTTTTAATCACTCGAATGTTTGATGATATTTAAGTATCATCATTTAAATCATGTACATGCATTATACACGTATGTCTTTGAATTCAGTCTAATTCATAAAAAGAAACGTTCCTCAAATATTTGTAAAGAAGTGTTCACTTAATTAAAGCGACAGGCGTTCTGTAGAAATTTGCTTTTTTCACCGGTGCAGTATCTTTTTTTAACCCCTACTGTGCTGGAAACGAGAATAGAGCGTTCGCAGATGCCACATAACATGCACAGAACGTGTCGTCTGATCAGGCTCTATGCTATTCGGATAGTGGAGCTAAAACACTTGGCATGAACAACATATATCCTGATCAGACGCACCGTTACGATCTAGATCAACGTTTGCACATTACTTCCAATTTATTGAGCATTTTGAGGGTTAAAATACATTTGTACTTATCTAATACCTCATTCACCCAATACTGTACATATTTCAGAAGACCTTTAGTTTTAAACACCAGCATTCTATCGTTACTGTTTATGTCCAAATATATAACATAAAACCCAAAAGCCCCGACATACTCCCTTATCATATAGATTTTCGTTTTGCTTAATCCTGTGTGTTGAGACAGTCTCGCAATATTTATTATTTCTGACTATGATTGCATCTTGCTAGACGAGATTCTGTAACGTATGTAACTATATTTTATATTCCATTAATACCAAACCTCTTGTGTGGATATAGATATGTCTTCATGGCCAGGCATAGCTGACATAAGAGGTTAACCAGCAAAACCAGTAATCATTGTGTGAGATGCGATGCTCAATGACAGTACGACCGCCGCGCCGTCATGCTCAATGCCAGTACGACCGCGCCGTCATATATACGTACGTGTCGTCATATACACGTCCGCGCTGTCGTATACACGTCCGCACCGTCAAATACACCACCACGCCGTAATAGACACGTCCGCATCGTCATATACTCGTCCCGCCGTCATATACACGTCGCGCGTCATATACACTTCCACGTCGTCATATACACGTCCGCGCCGTCATATACACGTCCGTATCGTCATATACACGCCGTCATATACACGTCCACGCCGTCATGTACACGTCCGCATCGTCATATACACGTCGCTCCGTCATATACACGTCGCGCCGTCATATACACGTCGCTCCGTCATATACACGTCGCGCCGTCATATACACATCGCGCCGTCATATACACGTCCACGCCGTCTTATGCACGTCTGCATCGTCATATACACGTCGCTCCGTCATATACACGTCGCTCCGTCATATACACGTCCACGCCGTCTTATACACGTCCGCATCGTCATATACACGTCTCGCCGTCATATACACGTCAGCACCGTCATATACACGTCCACGCCGTCTTATGCACGTCCGCATCGTCATATACATGTCCACACCGTCATATACACGTCCGCACCGTCATATACACGTCTGCATCGTCATATACACGTCGCTCCGTCATATACACGTCCACGCCGTCTTATACACGTCCGCATCGTCATATACACGTCTCGCCGTCATATACACGTCGCGCCGTCATATACACGTCGCGCCGTCATATACACGTCGCGCCGTCATATACACGTCCGCACCGTCATATACACTTGAGGTGACCGCTAACACGGGTTTGACTGTATAATTGAGGTGACCGCTAACACGGGTTTGACTGTATAATAGAGGTGACCGCTAACACGGGTTTGACTGCATATCTATATAAATTAATAGATTCTGGTCATAGGACCTGGTGCCTGTTGCAGCCAATACGCATGTTTGGCTGCCACATCCATCTTATTATTACCTCTTTGCGCTCAAAGCCAAGATCTTTATTCCTGCAAAAGTCATTTGATATACCCCTGTGAGTACTTTGATATGCAACCTACTTCGCTTTTGTAAGTACATTTGCAATTGTCACGCAAGCCTAAGTACACGTCGCAATTATAATACCTACCAAATGCGCTAACACTGCGCCATCACGTCCTCCACTGATTTTGTTCACAACGAGTAACCTTTTATTTTACAGAATGCTACACCGTTTCTCGGTATTTTTACAGTACAGTCAAACCTGTGTTAGTGGTCACCCCCATCAAGCAGCCAATCTATATAAGTTTTCTTTCGTTCTAATCCCTTTCAGTCCGCTGTTAAATTATATGTAAAGTGTTCATTTCTTGATTACATGTACAAATACTGAAATAAATAATGTTTAAACTAATCTGTATTAAGCAGCCATGCAGTTTTCAGATTCCCAATATGTTGTTTTATTATATATTTGCCCTCTAGTAAGCAGCTACCTTGTGCATAAGCCACTTTCTATGATTCAATTGAATGGCTGCTTAAGACAGGCTTGACTGTATTCAATAGTTGTATGGTTTATGATTTAATTATTGAAGGCACATTTGTATGTATCATATTAATTGTTCACGCGCATGCATATTTATTTGTCCGTCAGCTGGAAGTAACAAACACAACTACTTTTGTTATATGTATCTATATACCTTATTAACGCATCGATTAAAGACGGACATGACCCAGACATACAGTAAATTGAATATTCAGACCTTTCCAGTTCATAAGACGTCGATGTTTTTCACTACGTTATTCGCACAGTTTGATAGTATACAAGTTGTCCATGCAAAGAATTGTCTTTCTATTAAGTTAGACAAACATAATGACAGCTAAGATGTACAATTACGATTAAATCACGCAATTAAGATTATATCACATAATAGGGTAACTTCACAACACCGCTCTGTGGATACCACTGTAACCTATCATCACTGATGGTCACGGGTTCGAGCCCCGCTCAGGCCGTGTCTCATTTATATGAAAAAGTTGGCAGTTTCTTACGGAGGTTGGTGCACCCAAGTACTGGTTAACCGCTGGAGCCTGCCCAGGAAAGGTGTTGTTAGGTAAACTGCCCGCCGGCGATATAGCCCAAAATGGTGCTGATGCAGGCGTAAAACCCGAATCATAACATATCATAACCGCTCTGTGGTGACATGAATATGGTGACCGCCTGGCACTCGAGGGTGGTTTGTATGTTCGAACCAGGTCAGAACATCGGTAGTGATGAGGAAAGACACTTTAATCCACACTCCTCTTCTCTCTTCCTCGTGGCGTTGGAACCCATCAGGAATGAGGTCTCGAGAGAGATTAAACTAATGTTGTAATAACTTGTTTCGCTAAACTAAACAAAGATAAACAACAACGCTATAATTATATTCAATGTTGTAGCCGTAAACAATTTCCCCGTACTTATAGTCAGTATTGTTATGATACAAAACCTGCCATTGCTGTGATTGCATTACACATACAGTCAAACCTGTGCTAGTGGTCACCTCTATTAAGCAGCCAACCTGTATTAAGCAGCCAGTTTCCAGTTTCCCAATATGTTGTTTTAGTATACATTTGACCTCTATTAAACATCCACCTGTGTTAAGCAGCCACTTTATGTGATTCCATTGGCTGGCTGCTTAAGACAGGTTTGACTGTATATCACTTTACCTGTTTTATTTACGCAACCGCTTTGCTACGCAGTGGTTGATCTGTGGTCTTACACAGGCACCTACCATTGATCCGTGTATGGGGCAATGCTGGGGCGGAGTTAGCCTGGGAACAGGCGTCGATATAGTTTGCCTGGACAGTCAAATAAATATGTTTTAACACGGTGACTATTAATTGGGCCGTATTGAGTTTCTGATCATATCAATGTCATTTTGCCAGATGTTCGACAGACTGAAACCCAGGCTGGGACGGGGTCACAGGCGATTGTTTCAGGGGGTGGGGTCTATTTCATGGAGCCAGTATCTATCAGATCAATCTGTCTGGCTGTATCTGCTCGTGTAACTATATATTCAAAACACAAACTGCCTATCATAGATGTAATAGAATATAATGTTTTTCATTTTGCAATTTAATAAGTGATTACTTCAAGACATACATACTATATTGTATTAGATGCGAGTTCACATATGGAGAATCAACTAAACACTGAGCTATAAAGTGTGTTTTACGCTTATTTATCATCGCTACCGGTTTCCGATATGAGCGACGCCTCCTGAAGAGATTAGTCATTTTAGATTGTTGGAGGATAGTGCATGATACAGACAGAGACCCATTCCAGAGTCTCGTCTGGTTCTTTTACGTACACGGTGTAAAGCACCGACACGAGACCTCGGTTTAACGTCCCATCTGAAAGACTGTTAATTGTATTAGGGTCAGACGGGGGATCGAACCTGTGATCCCTGGATTACAAGTCCAGCGGGTTACCACTGGACTATAGATCCGTCTGTGCTGAGCTATTAACAGTTAGATATACATTAATGACGCGTACAGACGGATCTATTGTCCAGTTGTAACACGATGGACTGGTAATCCAGGGATCGCAGGTTCGATCCCACGTCTGACTATCCGAGCCAACGAGTGTGATTAATATAAGTTGTTAAAACTTGCTTCGCAATCGTTGTAAAATAAATAAAGAATATAAAAAAAAATATGACCCTAATAAAATTAACAATCTTTCATATGGGACTTTAAACCGAGGTCTCGTGTCGGTGCTTACATCGTGCACGTAAAAGAACCAGAGGAGACTCTGGAATGGGTCTCTGTCTGTATCATTGCACTATCTTCCAAAAGTCTGAAATGACAAATCTCTAGTTTAATAATATTGTATTGCATTCATTATCTCCATATAATGTACAGAACAAAACAAATGAACACACTTGTGTAATTATGCATAGTACAGTCAAACCTGTCTTAAGCAGCCAGCCAAGGGAGTCAGAGAAAGTGGCTGTTTAGCACAGATGGCTGTTTAATAAAGGTCAAATATATAATAAAACAACCGATTGGGAATCTGGAAACTGGCTGCGTAATACAGGTTGGCTGCTTAATGGAGGTGACCACTAATACAGGTTTGACTGTATATACGAGTTATGTCATTGTTGTGCACACGAATTGTCAATATAAAAAGAGATAGCAAATGGGTTGCAGGGCCACAAGTTTTAACAACATTAGTTACGGCCCTCCCCTAATCTCTCCAGGAGGCGTCGTTCATATGGGCAACCGGTAGATCAACGTAAATACACATTGATGGCGCGTCGGTCGGTTGGTTTGTCGGTTGTTCGGTCCGTGTAAAAACATAACATGTCACATATCAGCCACCGTGCACTGTAATAGATCGAAATACGTGAACAAATCAACGTATATGTCTACGGTCGGTCGGTCGGTCGGTCGGTCGGTCGGTCGGTCGGTCGGTCGGTCG